>SJYV01011009.1:0-56581 GCA_006410875.1 Neotragus pygmaeus | reverse complement strand
GGAGGTTATTCAATATAGATTGAGTTGTATAAATAATGCATAAAGTTAATTAAGCAAACTTGCTTAATATTATTTCTTATACCTTTCTTAAGCACACTCTAAAACCGTGTCCTAATTATATTTCAGGAAATAAAGGGTCATAGCTGTCCTGGGAGCCAACAGGAAATGATTCATTCAGCTATTGTGGAATGAGCATTCCACAGAAATTCTTTTCTCCTTTCTGATAGCAATACCTTGAATCATAGGGCTCATGAACAGTGTTTAAGGCTTCCTTCAATTTCCTGTAAGATTATATACCACGTTACACATTCATGAAAACTCTCTCCTCATTTGTAACCTAATAAGGTTAAGTGTTCTTAAGTAACCAAAAATGTCTTGGCCTCTGTTGCATCACCTATCCAGACAGGCAGAAGAAATGGCTCAAAATTGGAAAACATAACTGAAATATGTTTTAGAGGATTTATATAGCTATAAAAAACTATGATCTCTGGAATTAAATATGAAGATTTGTGTGTGCTTGTTAGCATTAAAATCACAATCTTCAAAGCAATACTAATCTGGCACTAAGGAAAATGTCAAAACTTTTCCTTTCTCATTCATTTTCTCCTCAGAGTTGAGATGATAAAATAAATTTGTTTTAAATTAAGCCATGTAACTAGTTTTAGGGAATTCCTCAGTGGTTAAGATTCCACACACTTACAGCTGAGGGCCTGGGTTCAATCCCTGGTTGAGGAACTAAAATCCCACAAGCCATGCAATGTGGCAACAACAACAAAAAAATGTTTAGACAATGGTCAGAGCAACAAGGAACTGGTTACCCAAAATCAAATACTGTGGGCTCAGGTAGGGATAAGCAGGCGAACACCAGAAGGAAATTAGATTTCTTCTAGCACTTTCTCCTTTCCTAAGACAATTTTTGCTGTTCCTTGACCTCCTGGCAGAGAAGGCGATGGCACCCCACTCCAGTACTCTTGCCTGGAAAATCCCATGGACAGGGGAGTCTGGTAGGCTGCGGTCCATGGGGTCATGAAGAGTCAGACATGACTGCGTGACTTCCCTTTCACTTTTCACTTTCTTGCATTGGAAAAGGAAATGGCAACCCACTCTAGTGTTCTTGCCTGGAGAATCCCAGGGACGGGGGAGCCTGGTTGGCTGCCCTCTGTGGGATCACACAGAGTCAGACACGACTGAAGTGACTTAGCAGCAGCAGCAGTGACCTGCTGGACTGAAGTTTTATTAATTTGCAGTAAGTTCAGAAAGCAGAAGCACTTGAAACTTTATTCCTAAAATGATAGGTAACAATAATAATTATCTTTATTTCAAAATTATAAAGTAATTTTTAAATTATCATAGTCTTAATAATAATTAACAGCAAATGGAATCTGCTTTCAGTTTCATAGTAAAAAAAACACTGTTTTTAATATATTATAGTAACATTATTGTCAGTGTGAAATTTTTCCTTTTCCTTCCAAAAAAGAATTTTCGCAAACTACTCAAAATAATTGTGATCATGGGGATGTTTTACCTTGGAGCAAAATTGATGACAAGCAGTGATACACCATGTAATAATAAAAGGCACTGGAGTACATTGCTTTAGGCTAAATTGCAATGTCCTTGCTGTGGAATTACAAGCTCTACCTCAAGCAGTGAATCATCCTTTTGTTCCATTGGCATTTAGTATCATACCATAACCAGGCTGAATTAGTCTATGGCTTGCAATGTAACATAACCTCAATTTCTGCAAAAATTACAACTTAAGTAATATCTTTAGATTCATGGGCCCAATTTTAATATAAATTAGAAGAGTACATGAGATAATTTTTTCCTCCTTAATGAAATATATTATTTCATATCGTCAATTATAACCAAAAGGTATCTTAGAATGAATGCATCCCAATGAGCCCTTTCACTTGTCCTCTTATTATATTTTGTTTTTTTGCTCTGACAGAGGTTAAATGCTTCTTTTTCCTTTTCTTCCTCTTTTTTTCTTTGGAGATAATCTAATTTTTTGTAAGTTATAGCATCTTAGGTTTTCTTTTTCTTTAAAAGAGGATGATAGTAGTCATGAAGCTATATAGGTTTATGCACTCTTTGGAAATAATTTTCCATTTGTTCTTCACATATAATCCCAATTAACTCTACTTGAAGTTTTGCACATGTATCATACAAAGAATTTACCCTTTTAAAGGTAGAAACAAGAGCATTTGTTCTAAACCAGCTAAGCAGATGGTGAATGCTTACCAGGCCTTTGAAAAAAAAGTCCTTCTAACCAGAAACATACAAACAAAAATTTTATTTCTAATAAATGATGTGGTTGCTCTGATATCCTCACTTGCTTCTTAAAATAAACATGTATATAACTCTGGATAATTTATAAGATATAATAGTTTGGAAATATCTAAATGTTTGGAGAGAAAAACTTTTTCCTGTACCCATCTGAATTCTCTTGCCAGTCCAATAATCAAATTGCCATAAGACAGATTAACAGGGAAAAAAAGCAAATTTAATTATGAATGAAGAGGGATTCTGCAAAGACAATGAAACTCAAGAATAAACCAGGCAATTCAGGGTTGCATGTCATCTTGAGCTAAGGAATAGGATAGGGTCCTGGGACTTTAAAGGGGAGGAGGGTCATTCACAGGACATAAGAAGAGCAGATGTTTGGTAATTAGATGTTTGTCCTGCCACACAGATGGGTCATTCAGAATAAAATTCTCTCTTGGTAATAGCTCTCTTTCTGGACCAGGCCTTTTATTTAAACTTTTTTAAAACAGTTAAGAGAGATACAGTTTTTCTTGAGTATTCTAGGTCTTGTTTGCATTCAACTCAAAATAATCCACATGCCAAAGTTGGACATTTGGGGTAGGGTGAGGAGGGTGGGATAGGTGTCATTCTGAACTTCTTCACAAACATGTGATTTACTGAGAAAAAGCAAATGATACATCCTTGCCCTGAGTATAGCAGATCAATTATCATCTTTGTGTCACAAGTCAGGAAATATTTTAGGGATGTGATTTTGATTGGAAAAATGTGTGTTTTACCTCAACACTTGCCTTTAAGTTTCCACTGGAAACATTTGCTACTTTCTTCATTACTGGTCTACTATCTCATTTTCCTTCCTTCAGTTTCTACTCTTGTATTTATGTGTGCCGTTTTGATTATTTCTAAAATATCACATTTATATTTTCCCAGCCTTTCTTGATCTCCCAACAGTCATTACCAGATGATTAAGTCTTATCAAATGACAAAGTTAAAACAATTTAGTAATGAGTTTGATGTCCTTTATTCAAGGGGGAAAAATATCCATGGGTTGAGGGAGTACAGTGCCTTAGTAGAGCACTGTTTGAGGGATCTGGGGCAAGAGTGAAGTTTATACAGCATTAAAAGTGGCGATGTGGAAAATGGGGCATGATTGCCTAAGAGGTCAGAGATTTCCTTAGAAGAAGAGCAAGTTCTAGGATAAGGTGAGCTAGCTGGAGCCAAGTTGAAAGTATTGTAACTGGTGAATGTTAGCTTCCTTTGATAGGCGTTTACTGTAAATGCAGGTTGATTTAGGTTTAGATTTGTGAAGTGGGCCGAACAAATGGGGCAGCCTCCATTTTTTGGTCCTGATATACAGATTAACTTTATTAGTCCAGATTTCTAAAACTGCACTTAATTCCTGGCAACCTAATTTTTAGCCTTTCTTCTTACTGCTTACCTGCAGTGACAACCCTCAGCTGCACCTATGCAAATATTCCCCTCATACTTTTCCTATTCCTGTGTAAGATTCATTACCTTTAAAATACTTGACCTCCACCTCTTATATGAAATCCTTCTGGCTTCTTCAACCTGCATTGTTTTTGTAACACTTCTAAGAATATATGCTAAATATTTCTTAATATATGTCATCTAATCTCATACTATTTTTAATAGCTTAATGTCAACAAATTTTAGTGCCTAGCATGTATCAAGTTCCTTACTTTTATATTGCCTTGATCTGCTACTTGAATTCTTATATTTTCGTTTCCTCATATTTTTCTTCCATATAGAGAATAAATCTCTAGATTCCTTGAAAGTAAGCAATAGAACTTTTGTGATTTCCAAACCATTTAGCTCAGATGCAATGAACAAGAAAGATATAATTCATGCCCCATGGATTTTATATTACAGTGTGAAAGTGGATAAATGTATACAGAATTAACACTACATTTATTATTTAATTGTAATTGTAATGAACACTCTGAAGCATAAATTACAGTATGACTATTCTTTCAATTAACATGCTTTTACTACAGGGGAGGAAAAATAATTTTTTAGTTTCTTAACTGAGATGCCTTCTCCCCCAATAAGAAAAAAAGACAGATTAACAGGAGAAAAACAAAAGTTTAATAATATGTGAACCTCTCATGAGTAACTCCCCAAAATAGCCCAAGCCAACGGCTTAAATACCATCTCCAGCTACAACAAAAGAAGATGTTGGTGGGGGAGGTTATTTATGGGAAAGGCACAGTAAACAGGGTAAGGTTATTATGCAGGTTTAAGTCTCTGCTTTTTCCATTAATAAGTTTCTCTTTCTGGTACACCAAGGGAGACATTCTTACAAATGGAGATTTCCCTTATAAATGTAATGTCCCCTAAAAAAAGAGTAGTTTCTACTAGGTTTTCAGAGCTTTTCCTGTATCTGATGTTTCTTAAATTAACTAGATCAAGATAATTCTTTTGCCAAAAGGGTATATTTTGGAGTGGCAAATTCTATTCCCCTTCATTATTGAATTCTTACTATGTGCCACACACTACTAGACACTGGGGACACAACCAAAAAAGAAAAAGATGCTTTCATGGAGTTGACACTTTAGTAAGGAACTCTTAAAATAATTAACAAATAAACAACAACCTTTTAGGAAGTGACAAATTATATTAAGGAAATTAACAGGAGAAGATTGCAAGTGGGACAAAATAAAGTTTTAGGTCTTTTTGATAGGGAATTCAATCAAGGCCTTTCTGAGAAGATGATATTTGAATAAGAACCCAAGTGATGAGAAGGAAGGATAAAACACTAAGGTTGATGAAGAACACTCTAGAAAGAGGAACCAGCAGTAGTCTGTACAGTGACAAGTATATTTTCTTATGCATATTAGCCAGGCAATAAGCATTGATTGCTACACAGATATGCATTTCTTTAAGAGGATGAACCTATAAAAATTCTCAGGCAATGACTGAAAAAAATTCACGAGTTCTCCAGAAATAAGTTTTGCCAGTGACTGAACAATCCTTGAAGAAAACTGGGAAATATTCAATACTCAGTGAATCTAAAATATTAGATCAACTTAAACAGCAGGCATAAGTATTATAAGTTTCATTTCCTTCATCTGTCAAGATCAGGAAACAGCATATGAAGGAAAATTAGCCAAAGAAAATAACTTCTTATCCCAATGCTGCATCTTACTAATTGTGTACTTTGCATCAATCATTTCCCCTTTCAGTTTCTCANAGACCTTCTAGATGTTCAAGCTGGTTTTAGAAAAGGCAGAGGAACAAGAGATCAAATTGCCAACATTTATTGTCTCATCGAAAAAGCAAGAGAGTTCCAGAAAAACATCTACTTCTGTGTCATTGACTACACTAAAGCCTTTGACTGTGTGGATCACAACAAACTGTGGAAAATTCTTGAAGAGATGATAATACCAGACCACCTGACCTGCCTCCTGAGAATCTGTATGCAGGTCAAGAAACAAGAGAATCGGACATGAAACAATGAACTGGTTCAAAATTGGGGAAGGAGTATATCAAGGCTGTATATTGTCACCCTGCTCACTTAACTTATATGCAGAGTACATCATTTGAAATGCCCGACTAAATGAAGCACAAGCTGGAATAAAGATTGCAGGGAGAAATAATAATCTCAGACATGCAGATGTCACCACCCTTATGGTAGAAAGGGAAGAGAAACTAAAAAGACTCTTGATGGAAGTAAAAGGAGTGAAAAAGCTGGCTTAAGCCCCAATATTCAAAAAACGAAGATCATGGAATTTGGTCCCATTACTTCATGGCAAATAGATGGGGAAATAATAGAAACAGTGACAGACTTTATTTTGGGGGGCTCCAAAATCACTGTAGATGGTGACTGCAGCCACAAAATTAAAAGACACTTGCTCCTTGGAAGAAAAGCTATGACAGCATAATATAAAGCAGAGACATTACTTTACCGACAAAGATCCGTCTAGTGAAATTTATGGTTTTTCCAAGTCATGTATGGATGTGAGAGTTGGACCATAAAGAAAGCTGAGCACTGAAGAATTGATGTTTTGAACTGTGATGTTGGAGAAGACTCTTAAGAATCCCTTGGACTCCAAGGAGATCAAACTAGTCAATCCTAAAGGAAATCAGTGCTGAATCTTTACTGAAGGACTGATGCTGAAGCTGAAGCTCCAATACTTTGGGAGTTGGTGATGGACAGGGAAGCCTGGCGTCCATGGGGTTGCAGAGTCAGACAGACTGAGCAACTGAACTGTGTAAGGTGGGTACAGCTCTTATTTAATTACATTTTGGGGTAAACATCCCCTGTTGCTCAGCTGGTAAAGAATCTGCCTGCAATGCAGAAGACCCAGCTTCAATCCCTGGGTTGGGAAGATGCCCTGTAGAAGGGAAGGGTTACCCACTCTAGTATTTGGACTTGGAGAATTCATGTACTCTGTCTTCCATGGGGTTCCAAAGGGTTGGTCACGACTGAAGAACTTTCACTTTCAAGCCAGAATAAACTGGTAAGGCAGTGAGACAGTGTGGCAAGCACCAGAAGTAAAGAGAGGGAGTCAAGGAAAGATCTGATTTCAGGGAACTTCCTGTGAAAAGATAATACTTCACCCTGATCTACTAGAATAACCGTGGAGTGAGAACTAAGCCTCAGGGTTAGCTCAACCCAGGAAAAGGAAACTGGGTTTTCATGCCCTGGCAGTCAAAGAGACTATAAATCCACAGACATTCAATCTCTGTGTGTGAACTAAAGCAAAGAGACACCAGTAGCCCAAGGGCAATCCTGTAGAAAAGACTCATAGTTTCTGGCAACTGGATGCAAAAGTACATCAAAGGGTACACATGTAGATGGTAGAAAGGAATCTGAGAGATCAGGGCACAGCAATGATATTATCAACTGTGCACAATACTTATTTCATGAATTAAAGAATGAATGACCCAGTCTTGTCTCAGGCCAAGGCTTTCTACCTGGAATAGGTTGCATGAAAAATCAGTGGTCTAAGAGCCAAGGTTAAGGTATGGATGAGAAACCAGGCAATGGCAGTTAGACTCGTGACATTGATCTCTCTCAACCTGCTGCTTCCTTATTCAATTTCTATCATATAATTACCAACTCACTACTGTCCACTGCCAGCTACAATAAGTGCTGCAAAAGAGCAGTTACAGAAATATAAATAGTATCTGCCACAAGCAGTTCCTGATCTAGAGAACTGAGAGTCAATATGGGTCCATGGTCATGTATTCTCAGATTCTTTTTATCCAAAAGAAATAAAAATTTGTTGGGATATAAGTTGAATTTAGAGCCATATATTTTCTCTCTTCTTTCCATTTTTCTGTACAGTCCTCAGAGTTACGATAACCATGGAACTCCCTATCCAAGGAGATGTATACCCAAATTTGTGACTATCCATTTTAGCCTATTTTAGCCCAACAAGTTTTATTCTCCAGGGACTTGACATAACAGTGGGAACAGTATGCATAAAATGTTGTACTCACAATGTAATACTCATAAAGCTTCTTGGATCTCTCAGTTCCTTCCTACCATAAAGCAGACTCCAAATATTATACCTCTTTCCCCATACTCAGCAAATCTGTGTAACAGTCATTTATCAGCTAACATTTTGACTGAAAGTAAATAGTGATAGTTTAGAATATGATAGATCTGGTCCTGAATCTTGCCCCTGCTATGTATTGGAAGGGTCATCTTACACAAGGCATTTTACCTAAACATTTTTTCTTCATGTATAAAGTAAAAATAATTAGAATATATAATTGGCAACATTACATGAGAATGAAATGAGACAATCCATGTAAACTGCAACCTGCAGTGCTTAACAAACTGAAAACCACCCATAGATGGCAGTACATTATCAGCACTCTAGCCTATCTTTTTTTTTTTTTTTTAAATGGGAGAAACTTTAACCTTCAAGCTCTAGTAATCTCGCCATAAAAATCTGCATGTTTTGCTACAGAAAAGGATATTGATCAGATTTCCCAGTTCACCTGGTGTGTCAATTCAGGGCCTCCAAGAAGTAGGTGTCAAGATGGAGTAAGAAGTATTTATTTTTTGCTGGGATGTGACAAAGACTCTCTTTGACCAAACTTTAGATAGGCTGTCCTCTGATCCCTATTTACAGGTAGCCCTTGTCCTTGTCTTTGGCCTGCCTAGCAGAGTTTTAGTAAGAATCCTGCTAAGTCAGCTTGGTGAGAATCCCCTACCCTTGGATATCTAATCATCCTGGCCTGCCTTCAACCATCTATTCTGTCTCCTTTTAGCAATTTCCCATCCACTGACTCCGCTCATCTTGTTCATTGGCACTAAATCCTCAGCTGTCTTTGCTGTATTCAAAGTTAAGACTGATCTCTCTCCCCTTTCGTGATAGTGTTGACATGTATCACAAAGGTCCTAAATAAAGTATATTTTCAACATTTTAACAAGTATCAGGATAATTTTTGTTTCCTATATGAAGTCTATGTAAGACAAAAGGTACGGGAGCAGGAGTAGGTAGAGAAAGCCTTTAGACCTTAATACAGGACTTAGCAACTAAACAATGACTGGTCTGACACCTCTGAAGGGAGAAGAAGAAGATAGAAGGAGGGGGCCACAGCCCACAGTGCAGCTCTGAGAAAATCTCAGCTTTGCAACAGGGCGCTCCAGAAGAAAGTTTATGCATAGAAGAGCCACTGCATTGGGAAGAAATGACCAAACCCAAATACCCTACCATGCTTAGTCATGGCAGTGATAGGGGAAGAGGAAGCTTCCTGGGGAGAATGTATCTTTGGCTCAAATGCCTGCAGCATATCCAGAATCTTGCCCAATGCAGCTGGAGGCTATAAGCTAACTGCACTCTCCACAGCAGATGCTCTCTTTAAGGGCTACCTGAGCAGCTGCCACACCTAGCCCGGTGCTCACGTTCTATGTTCAGGTGACAGTGTAATTGAAGGCAACACATTTTGAGCCTGTCCCTTACTAGCTGTGTGTCCCTTACTAGCTGTGTGTTAAAGAGCAACTAAAACTCTAACCTAGAGGAAATGTATGATAGTGGTGGTTCCAGTTTAATCATGACAGCTATGATGCTTCAATGTAGTCCCAGGCCATGGATTCTAACAGGGAGGCGGGGGTGGTTATTACCAAGGTTTTCTCTCCTCTTTCACCATTTCCAAGACCTGGGTTTTTCATCTGCTTATAAAACCTTAATATAACCATTATGAAAGAAATTGCTTGTAAAAAAATTCTTCTTATTCTGTTTTCCCACATTTAGCTTATGCTGACGCTAAAGGCTAAAAACTTGCATCAGTTGAGATGGTTTAGGTAATACTGAAGTGACAAACACGATGAATATCTCAGTGGTTCAGTCATTCCACATCCCCGTCAAAGGTTAGATGAGGCTCTGCTCTACATTGAGGGAGCAGCCTCAGCCTGGAATAGTATTGGTCATTGTGGCAGAGGAAAGAACATATGGCAAACCACATATTCAATATTAAAATTTGGGCTAAAAAGTGACACACATCATATGGTTAAAACATATCACACGACTAAGCCTTATGTCAGCAGAGCAGAATACATAATCCTTTTATAGGATTATTCAATAATAAAATCTACTACATAGCCCCAGCTTCACACCTTCAACCTGGAATCTTAATGTCATTTTCTTCCCCTTACAACAAGTTGTTCTGATATTAGTATTTCAGTTTGTATAGTCAACAGAAACTTTAGAAATTAACTACATGTGTCCCTATTAAGAACTCATTCTGAAACTCCTTACTTGAGCTATATAATTTGTTTGCCTTCTTTTCACTGCAGCACCTTAGCAAACATATTCTGAGGATATCGTGGGCTTTGTATGAAATGAATTAATAGTTCATGCCATTTTGATTGACTTCTTTTTGCAGTATATAGCAGCCAAACAAGGTCATAATATAAGATTTATTACAAAGTATCTTACTGACAAATGATTTTTCTCCTAAATTCTTACTGTGACACATTAGCTTATGAGTTTTTACCACTCTCTTTTTAGGAGGAAAAAAAGTACTCTATCTGTCCTAATTCTGTGACAATTGGCCATTGTAAAAGGAAACTCAGCGGGGATGAATTTTTATGTTCTAATATCTCCCTAACCATAAATGTGAGATATGTTGGTAAGGCCAGTGGGTTAGTTCAGAACATTGACTGGGCCCAGCAGTTGTTATCATTAGTACTGGTAATGTTTTAGGTAGAAATGTACTAAAATGTCAAATCTACAATAACATGAAGTTGTTACTTATTCCTAGACTAGCCTGTCCTCATTTTTCACTAGAATGTAAAGAAATGTGATTTCAACGTAATCTTGAGTATAGAATACTAAATTACTGAAGTAGTAGAGGTTTTTAAAAATTCCAAAGATTAATTTATATAATGTACTTTTTCCTTTTAATGTTTTTGGCAAAAAATGGGGGTACAAATAATAATTTTGTTATACAAAGCAAATACTTCTTAAGATATTTGAAAGATGGATATGGTAATTTCCTTGTTAAAATACTAATTGTCATCTCCTGGTATTTTTCATTTACTTCTTTTATAACAGAAATCTCATCTCCCAAACTGTGCACCAAGGCAAACCAAGACAAAAAGAAATGTGCTAAATTTTCAAAAGAAGTCCACCAACATCTGTAAGATGCAGTTCAAACTACTAGTCCAAAGTAGTTCAGTTTCATCATTAGATCACATGATATTCTCTTTGATTATATCATATCTTTGTTAAGCTGGATTTTGGCAGTTACTGTGATAAAAAGCAAGTAATGTACAAAAATCAATGTGGGACAAGAAATGAGGGTGATGGTATCCAGAATGATTCCAAGATTAGGGATATAAAGAGCCTAGCAGGCAAATACATCCTTAAATAATAAGGATGACATAAAAATTATTTTTTTCTTCAAATTTATATGTATTATTTTTTCCAAATGGCTACTAAATTATTAGCACAAAAATACCTATTAAGTTGTCTGTATATAACAACTCAATAAATGAACTCTTACATATTACTATTTATTTTGACCTACAATCCCACCAAAATTATTACTGAAATACTAAGAGCATCTTGATGGGAGAAAATTTAGGCACTTTTGAACTATATGTATTATCTCCAATGTAGTATTTGAATAGGACAAGGGATGTTGCAGTGGAAAAATTGTTTTCAACTTACTCAGAATTATAAATGATGTGGATATACAATTTTATACAAAATGGTATTGTATTGGATGCCTTGCATACTCTATGAATCTAAAAGGGAAAATATGTGTTGCATCTTAATCCCATCTAATAATATAACCAGAGATGTTGGAGAGCAAAAGTACTCATACCTGTTCATAAAGTCTGACTTTTTAAAAATTGTTTGTTTAGCTACTTAAAATATATCATTTTGATCAATGTAGTAGACATTGGTGGTTGGTTTCCCTGGAATCTATCTGCTCACTATCGCCCTACTGCTCCCAAAATTACAATCATAAACACTCAGGGGGCAACCATGTCATTTGGGTGGGGCTGGTCAACCAGACCCATCCCTCTTGACTCCAGTTCTGAGCCTACTCAAACCAATCAATATAACCCTATTCTTTTTGGACCAATTATTGGTTAAGAATGACCTTGTAATGTGACATAGTTGGTCTAAGAGTGTTGCCCAGGACTTTATTTTGTGGTTGGAAGCAGAGAAGTTCTTACTGGCACCTTGCATAAGAACTAGGAGGCCTGTGGCCCAGGTTGCCTTGACACCCTTCTTGAAAGAGCTAGGGAAGGTAGCCCCAGAAATAAGCCAGCCACATGAAATGCAGAGTGGAGACACAAAAAGAAATTTGCTTTTGATGACATTTTTACTCTACTGAATCAACTCTAACTTGAAGCAATCCACACAAACCACATCATAAACACCTTCGGAATTTTCAGAAAATTGAGCGAATAAGTGTCATATTTGTTATTTTATTTTTTTGTTACTTGCAACCAAAAATAATATGATACAGATGTCTTACTCTTTTTGTAACTGCAAATAAGAAAATCTTAGAAAAGACTGCTAAAATTCAAATTAAGAATTTTTCTTTGTGGGAAACAATTGGTTGTCATTGAAATAAAAATAGAAAATGAGAATAATTTCATATATTCATGGGAAAAAAGTCATTTATTCAGTCTCATGTAGCTACCATGTATATGTTTATGTGTGTTTGTGTGTATATCTATAAATACACAGGCTTGTTGGGAAAAAAAACTAAAAAGAAACTAATATTTATTGAGCTTATATCATGTGCCAGACAAGATGATCATACTTTAAATATGTTTTAGTATTNTGTTGTTCCATGACCAGTTCTAACTGTTGCCTCCTGACCTGCATATAGGTTTCTGAAGAGGCAAGTCAGGTGGTGTGGTATTCCTATCTCTTTTAGAATTTTCCACAGTTTATTGTGATCCACACAGTCAAAAGCTTTGGCATAGTCAATAAAGCAGAAATAGATGTTAGTGTGACTTTACCACCAAGACAGAGAACACGTTCCTATCTCCCCAGATCCCCAACCACCTTCCTCAATCACAGACACAAACACTTTCAGTTGTGCTGTAATTTAATTACACTCACATAATTTGCTAATGGGGGCTTCCCAGACGGTGCTAGTGGTAAAGAATCCACCTGCTAATGAAGGAGATATAAGAGATGTGGGTCCAATCCCTTGGTCAGGAAGATCTTCTAGAGGTGGAAATGGCAACCTACTCCTGAATTCTTGCCTGAAAAATTCCATGGACAGAGGAATCTGACGGGCTATAGTCCATGGGGTTGCAAAAAGTCACACATGACTGAGAGTCTGAACAAAATTTGTTAATATGTCCTTCTCCAGACTAAACTGTGAACTCCTCATAAATGAAAAATGAATCTTACACATGTTTGTGCCCTGCCCCCTTGGTCTAGCACATGACCTAGAATAAAATAGTTTTCTAATTACTCTCTACAAATGATTAAAGTTACATTTGTGTTAATTCTTTTGAAACTTTTGTCACCAAAGTCAAACACGTATTCAATAATTATTTCCAAGGTAAAAGAGTTTTTCAAAGAGTAAAGCAGGAGGAAGACTAATATCAGCAAATTCTGAAGCTCCTTTCAGCAGGACTTCAACCTAATAGCAAATAATCACATCCCTTCTGGTGATGTTTATGAACTAGAGAATGGTCCCAATTGGTCAGTTTCACGCAGGTCTGAATATACACATTTTGATTGAATTTGCTCAAAAGAAGATAGCTGCGCTGTCAATCATATTTATTAGTTGATCTTAAGAATTCATGCATTTGATTATTCTAGAATTAGAGATTAACCTTGGAATTATGACTGTGAGAAATGGCTAAGAGTTTCATTGGGGATGACAGAAGGCAATGCTGAGCAAGAAGGAGGTTTGTAACCCTGCATTAATTCTGGAGTTCATCAACACATGACTATGGAAATCTTGATATATTTGAATTGCAACAACAATTTATAAAAACTCTTAAATATTTTTTGTCCTTCTGTTTTCTCCTTCAATATAAGCCTACAAAATTATAACATACTTAAGGGTTGAGACCATGTCTCTGAATCTTTAATAACAAACACACTCTCATAATAGGTGTCCAAAACTATATTATTGATTGTTTCATATGTTAGTTGGAGAAAGATGCATTAAAATGTTTAAGCATGCTAGATTCTATTTATTTATTTTTTGGCTGCACCACTCAGCTTCCAGGATCTTATATCCCTGACCAGGGGTTGAGCCCAGGCCCTTGCCAGTGAACGTGGTGAAAGCACAGTCCTTGGGCCACCAGGGAACTATCTAGAATTTTTCCTATAGCCATGATGGAGTAACTGGTATTAGACTTACCCTCTTATCATGAAGTACTATGAGTGAGTGTGTCACTCAGTTATGTCTTACTCTTTGTGACTGTAGCCCACAAGGCTCCTTTGTCCATAGCATTCTCCAGGCAAGCATACTGGAGTGGGTAGCTGTTCCCTTCTGCAGTGGATCTTCCCAACCCATGGATCAAACTCAAGTCTCCCACATTGCAGATGGATTCTTTACTGTCTGAGTCACCAGGAAAGCCCGAGAATACTGGAGTGGGCAGCCTGTCCCTTCTCCAGGGGATCTTCCTAACCCAGGAATCAAACTGAGGTCTCCTGCACTGCAGGAAGATTCTTTACCAGCTGAGATACCAGGGAAGCCCTGCATTGCAGGAGGATTCTCTACCAGCTGAGCAACCAGGGAAGCCCTTTGAAGTACTTTAACATTTGGCAAATTATCTGTGGCATGTGTCCAAGCATTGAATAATAGGTAACCCAAAACTTTGATACTTAAGAGAAGGAAAACACTTGGGGTGAACCACTTTTCAATGTGACTTTCTATATGGGGGCACTGTTCAAGATGCTAAACAGGGAGGTGGGGCCCAAGTGAACTAACAGGGGAGAAACAGTACAAAGTGATTGATCTCTTACCAGAAACAATGACTGTTATAACATTATAGAACATCTTTAAAATGCTGTAAGAAAAAGAGAAGGAAAAAAACATTTCAATTCAGAATTCTACATCCATTGAAAATATCCTTCAAAAAAGAGGGAGATAAAAGAAAACATAAGAAAAATATTTGNACAGTACAAAGTGATTGATCTCTTACCAGAAACAATGACTGTTATAACATTATAGAACATCTTTAAAATGCTGTAAGAAAAAGAGAAGGAAAAAAACATTTCAATTCAGAATTCTACATCCATTGAAAATATCCTTCAAAAAAGAGGGAGATAAAAGAAAACATAAGAAAAATATTTGTGACCATGGATTACACAAAGATTTCTCAGATACAACACCAAAAGCATGATATAAAAAAGGGATAACTGATAAATTGAACTTCATTAAAATTAGGAATGTTTGCTCTTAAAAAAAAAAAAAACTGTTAAGAGAATAAAATGACAAACCAAAGACTAGGAAAAATATATGCAAGTCACATACCTGAGAAAAACTTATATCTAGAATGTATTAATCAAAATAAATAACATTTAAAAAGCTTTGAACAAACACTTCACCAAAGAAGATATACAGATGGCAAATTAGTAGAGGAAATGATGCTTTATATCATTAATCATTAGGGACTAATCCAACTTAAAATCACAGTGAGATACCACTTCAGTTCAGTTCAGTCGCTCAGTCATGTCCGACTCTGAGACCACATGAATCGCAGCACGCCAGGCCTCCCTGTCCATCACCAACTCCCGGAGTTCATTCAGACTCACGTCCGTCGAGTTCGTGATGCCATCCAGCCATCTCATCCTCAGTGGTCCCCTTCTCCTCCTGCCCCCAATCCCTCCCAGCATCAGAGTCTTTTCCAATGAGTCAGCTCTTCGCATGAGGTGGCCAAAGCACTGGAGTTTCAGCTGTAGCATCATTCCTTCCAAAGAAATCCCAGGGCTGATCTCCTTTAGGATGGACTGGTTGGATCTCCTTGCAGTCCAAGGGACTCTTAAGAGTCTTCTCCAACAACACAGTTCAAACGCATCAATTCTTCAGCATTCTACTGACCTATTATCAATACAATGACAAAAATACTCTAAGTTCTAGCAATGATGTGAACCAACCGGAAATACATTGCTAGTATAAATGTTAAATGGTACAGCCATTTTGTAAAATAGTGTGATGGTTTCTTATAAAGTTAAATGTACAGATTTACACAAGTGAAATGAAAATGTATATTCACGCAAAAATCCGTTCATATTTGTCTATAGTGGCTTTTATGCATGATCAACAAAGTTTGAAACAAGACAAATGTTTCTCAAATGTGAAGTGGATAGACAAATTTTGGTATATTTACAGCATTAATAAATACTATATAGCATTAAAAAATGAATTATTTTTTAATGTAATTTTTATTTTGTATTGGAGTATATAATTGATTTACAATGCTGTGTTAATTTCAGGTGTGCAGTGTAGTGATTCAGTTATACATGTACATATATCTATTCTTTTTCAGATTCTTTTCCCATACAAGTTATTACCGAATATTAAGTAGAGTTCCCTGTGATATGCAGTAGGTCCTTGTTGATTATCTATTTTATATATTCAATAATTATAGTTGGTGATTTCCTTATCCCTCTCTCAATAATTGATAAAGCAAGTAGAGCAAAAATTCATAAGACTGCATAACATTTAATCAACATTAGCAACCAATTCAACCTTATTGATATTTCTACATCACCTCAGTAATCACTGAGCACACTATTCACAGGCACATGAAATTTCCATCTTAAAGGCCTTAGCTTTCCTAATTCCAAGGTTTTCTATGCTATAGTATTGAAATATTATGATATTATAAATAGGCATATACCTCAAATGAACAGAATACATCATCCAGAAAAAGATTCACACATAAAATCAATTGATTTTCAGGAAAGAATTCAATGCAGTTCAAAAGAGAAAGGAAAGTATCTTCAACAAAGTAGGCTTGATAAACTTAATAAACATGGAAAAAATTAACCTGACTTCTTGCTTAATGGTACACAAAAATTAATTGGAGATGGATTAAGATTTAAATATAAAAATTAAAACTATAAATTTTTAAAAAGAAAACATTGCAGAATCCTTGTAAATATGAAGTCAGCAAATATCTCTTAGCGCATCACAGAAAAAATATTGAACTTCAAGAAAAATGAGAAATTAGACTCCAAAATTTTTAAATTCTTTTTTAATAATTGTCTTTATGAAAATAAGAATGAAGTTCACAAAGAAGTTGAAAATATTAACAACACACATTCTTGACAGAGGACCTATGTCCATAATATATATATAATAATATAATGATACATATACTGCTATATTTAAAATAGAAAACCAACAAAGACCTACTCTAGAACACAGGGGACTCTCTGTTCAGTATTCTGTAATGATCTAAATAAGAAAAGAATTTGAGAAANCGAAAATCATTAAGATGTGTATAAGAGACAGATATATAATAATATAATGATACATATACTGCTATATTTAAAATAGAAAACCAACAAAGACCTACTCTAGAACACAGGGGACTCTCTGTTCAGTATTCTGTAATGATCTAAATAAGAAAAGAATTTGAGAAAGAACAGGTGCATGTGAATCACTTTACTGTACACCTGAAGCTAACACAACATTGTGTTGTGGTATATTGATGTAATGGAATAATGTCTACCAGTAATGTTAAAACACACACCAACATGTATGAATCTCATAGACATAATGTTGACTAAAAGATGACCAACACAAAACACTACCTATTATATGATTCCATTTCGAGGAAGTTCTAGGGTCAGATATGACTGGAATAAGGCAACACCAGCATCTTTCGATTTCTTCCTGAGTGGCTATAGATTGCACTTGCTTATATGTATGTGTGTGTATACACTCAAATATCATTGAATTGTACACTTAGAATAATGTTTATTTCACTGTATGCAAATTTAACTTCAGTAATTAAAAAAAGTTCCAAGTTAATTATTGGAGAAAAGATATATAAGTTGAATAATAGAAGGGGAAATTTGCCCAGCATACAATATTGTTTTTCCTTTTCTGATCTAGTTTGTTTGACCTACAAATATTTTATGATATATACTTGTGAAACCTCAGTGAAAACAAACTTCTGTTACTTTATTGTTGAAAGTCATTCAAGTTCACTGAAGCAAATCTTTTGATTCCACAGTAAATGTTAGCTTTTAAATAACTGTACATAAACCATATAACTACTATTATTCCTGCAAATTGAAGTTACTGCTTTTGGGGGGCAGGGGAAGATTTTTTAATTTATTTTAATCAGGGAGAATAAATCATTCAGGTTATTGAATAGTGCTCCCTAAGATACCTTGTAATCAGCAATGTTGAATAAAAATCAGAGAAAAATCCTTGAACTATGTTAGTGATTTGGGTAAAACGAATTCAAACTTTTAAGTTACTTGGAGAGGGAATTTTATGGCGGTCCAGTGGTTAGGACTTGGTGCTTTCACTGCTATCACCTGGATTCAATTTCTGAACAGAGAACTAAGATCTCACAAGCCATGTGGCACAGCCAAAATAATAATAATAAAACTACTTGTAGCATTAGCCCACACTTCTACATTTAACATCTCTTGAAGAAGATATGATCATTTGCAAATGTGCTATTTCTGGAGGAAACACCAACTATTAACAACTATTTGCAGTACTTAGAGACAGCTAATCAGAGAATTCTGACACAAATTATATGACTAGGCACGACATCAGTAACTCAGCATGGCAAGTTGCTGAAAACCTAAAGGAGATACTCTTTTTTTGTTCTGATTAGAATGCCATCATTTATCTGTTCTAGCTAATCTCAACAAGGAAAGGTATGGGGAAATTTAGATGTCTGCAGGTTTCAGAAATTGGTTCATCTGTTTCTAAGCTAAGTGAATTATTTATCAGCGACTCGGCATATCACTGGTGTTTGAAGGCACATTGTACAAATTTAAAAGTAGATTTTATTTATTTCTGCAGCCAGGAAACAAATCTAATTAAAATAAACAGTTTGGAAAGATTTTTATTTCTGAAAGTTAAAAATAATTTTTTCAGTATAAAAATTCAGTGTCTTCATTTTATGAACCACTTTGTACTTAGACTCCAATGCATTTTCAGTACTCATCTCTTCATGTGCTAAATGACATGAATTACTATTAAATGCCCATGTTCAGTTCAGTTCAGTTCAGTTGCTCAGTTGTGTCCGACTCTTTGTGACCCCATGAATCTCAGCACGCCAGGCCTCCCTGTTCATCACCATCTCTCGGAGTTCACTCAGACTCATGTCCATCGAGTCCATGATGCCATCCAGCCATCTCATCCTCGGTTGTCCCCTTCTCTTCCTGCCCCCAATCCCTCCCAGCATCAGAGTCTTTTCCAATGAGTCAACTCTTCACATGAGGTGGCCAAAATACTGGAGTTTCAGCTTTAGCATCATTCCTTCCAAAGAAATTCCAGGGCTGATCTCCTTCGGAATGGACTGGTTGGATCTCCTTGCAGTCCAAGGGACTCGCAAGAGTCTTCTCCAACACCACAGTTCAAAAGCANAAGTGATGTCCTTACCATTGACCCGGAGACACTGGAAATAGATGCCTTTTATAAAGGTACAAAGATGTAATAAAATAATAAAAAAAATACACATGGCCGATGCATAATGAAGACACTACTTTATGAATGATTAACTTTTCCTGATCATTTCTGAGTTTAAATGTATAAGGATATCAAAACCTAAAGTCTATGTCATTAAAATCTCTGAGTATATCTCATTCCACAGTGACACTATTCTCCAAAGGGCTTGCAATTAAACACAGAGCATGTAAGTGATTTTATTAATGAGATTTTCTGCTAATTTCAAATTATTCCAATTTTAAGACTGCCTGAACTTTTATAGGTCACAAAATTTTTTTTTCAAAGATTCCTTAATGGAAAAATTACTAAAATAGGTTAGATCAAGATAAACTTCACCTTCCATCAGAGACTAGGCATGAAATATTTTCATTCCAAAGGAGTATTTGGGGGGGCCTAGGTTGACCTGATGAATGAGATATGAAAGGCAGATTTCTGCCTTTGCTGGGGAATTTTATTTAAGAGACCATATTCCTCTCATTTCTATTTAGTAGTATACCCAGTGAAAACAGAAACACTACAATTAAGTAATCATCAAGTTTCCCAATAAAACACACTGTGTTTCAGATAATATCAAGAGAACATGATAAACAATCCCCAGGTCATAGTCCACAGGACTACCAGTGGAATGTTTTGAAACTCACTGTCTACAATATTTACTAGGCATGACTTAAGAAGATGGAGGAAAAGAAAAGCAGTAATGACTAAAAAGGTCTTTAGGCAAACACCTGTAGATTGCAATTTGAAAAGGAATTTTCTTAGAATCAAAAAGAAATTTTAACTAAGTGTGTTATTTTCCTCCTTGTAAACATCTCCACTGATCTACTTCTCTGGGTTGCTAGCCAACAGGGTCCCAGTTGCATTGTGCTTTATAGCATCTACAGTGCAGAAGATAATAATTTGCATTGCTAAATTAAGAGAAAATACAAATTAAATTAAGCTAAATTTCTGCTTCTCACACTAGTAATAAACAGATGGAGATATGGTTTGAAATATGAGTTTTGATTTTGGTCAAATATCCTAAGCCCACAGGAAGGTAAGGTCTAAGAATGATACAATTTTCTTAGACACACTTGGAAGGTTCAGATAAATTTAAACTTTGATGCCTATTAGGGAAATGAAGTAGGGTGAATAGGGGAAAAAGAGAATGAACAAAGTAACATTGCAATCAGTTGTGCACTGGTGTTTACAAATGTTGGCCTGGATTTTTAGAGCTTTCAGGAACAGAGTTAAATTATACTAGGCCAGGGCCCTGAATGGTTTTGTGCAGTCAGGCACTTGTCAATTTCCAGAATGATGCTTCCAAAGCATTCATGGCCTTTTTCACCAAACTAAATCAATGGTGTTTGGACATTAAGTTTGTTTTTTCATAGATATTAAACATCCTGAAATAATCTTTTATTTCTCTCTACATGGAATAGTAAAGGGAGAAATAAATTTAAGAATCTGAATTGTCCAGATCATTATCTAACTTTTCCGAATTTGATATAATGCAGTCAAATATGTTTTTCAAACTTTTATCTCTAATGCAATTAAAGATAGTGATTTGAAACCCCTAAATAATGAGCATATAGTGTACTTTGTGTTTTATATTAATTATCTGATATAATCTTTATTATGTCTCTATGAAATAATGCTAATTTCTATTATAATTCCCATTTTACATATGAGGAAACTGGGATTTTAATTTGTTCACAGTCTCTATGCAAGTAAATGCATGATTTAGGGTTTAAATTTAGATCTGTTTTACTTCAAAGTATTTTAAAGCCTATGTTGTGACACATTGTTGCTGGGATACTGATTAAACTTTTTAAAAAGTAAAATAATTATAATAGAACAAAGCAGAGTAGAAAATACTAGACAGCAACAGAGGTAGCAATAGTTCATGAAACTTTTATTTCAGGTGTGTGTGTATGTGTACAGCATGTGTATTAATATGAGCTAAAATTAAAATGAATTTACTTTGTCACAGTAAAAATAGTCTGAAAAATAATGAAGTCTATGGTCTTGAATCAAAATAATCTGTGGCAATTATAATATGTAAAAAAAGAAAAACCTTAAAATACAGTGCTATAATTGGAAGATGTGATTGGTAACTTTCTCAGCTTTAGAGGCTACGTGTGCTATTTTTTTCATTTTTTACTTCACTAGATATATAAGCAGATATCTCTCAGATAGTTCTCTGGATTCTTAATGTAAATCAGAACTTGACCAACAACAGTGTGGCATTTCAGTATACACACTATCTCATTTGATGACAAGTAATTGTGTGAGTTAAAGTTAGAGTGAAAGTACTCAGTTGTGTCTGACTTTGTGACCCCATGAACTGTAGCCCGCCAGGCTCCTCAGTCCATGGGACTCTCCAGGTAAGAATACTGGAGTGGGTTGCCCATGCCCTCTTCCAGGGGATCTTCCCATCCAGGGATCAAACCCAGGTCTCCCACACTGCAGGCAGATTCTTTACCATTTGAGCCACCAGGTCATAGGTTAACAGTGTCAGCTAGGGCTTATACAAATATTAGATACTAGGACCCTGAACTTTTTAACAGATACCTTTCCCAAAGTCATCCAACTAGTACATGACAGAAATAGGAATCAATTTTGGACTCTGTGGTGTCATGTCCCCTTCCCCTCACACTTATCTTTAGATGGCATATGGAAGGTGTTAATTATACACACAGCTTTCAGGTTCAGAGCTGAAAACACAGGATGCTTAAGATGTGTGAGTCCTTAGGATGTCACTGGTATTGATAAGATGCCATGGCTTTTTATACTACTAATGAACGTATGTCCTTCCTGATTTGATAGCACCAACAAAATGAATCAGTGCAATCATTTAATTTCAAAAGTATTAAGCAACAGAGTTCTGCAGTTTTAAAATTATCAATTTTTTTGGAGAATGAAGAATCCTTTGGTATTCCTGACCTTAGTGTCAACAGGTAGGGAGGATGCAACTGGGCCTACTGTAATTAAGATACTAACAGATAAGGAAACAATTTAGCAGCAAGATATGATAATAAGCCATTTCAACAGCTTATTGCTCTTTATAAATATTCTGTCCTTCTGAGTTGTATGAAATATTATTTGTAATTGGAAGAATAATTTAATTTTGATGTTCATTTAATTGACTCATCTGAATCCATACATAGGGAAATCAATTGTATCGTAACTGTATGGCTACTTACTAATGTAGTCAATAGACTGAGTAGAAGCCATCCCAAAGATAATACATGGAACATCTCTATAAACATTGTGATGCACAGTTTAGTGTTAAATATATAATAGTCACATGTGTAAGATTAATCCAAATGTATATTTACACATAATAGATCTGTTTAATGGGCTCAAATATAATGATATACAGATATAAAATATATTTGGAAAAAACACCACCGCCACTGTGGTTAGGGAAATACAAGCAAGATGAGCATGAAATAATGTATTTTGCTATAACTCACAAATTTTCAAGTGCTTTTGAGATGGCTTTTCTGAGAGTACTGATATAGCATTTAGCTACTACCAGCTTCATTTCTATTTCTAGAAGCTAGTAACCAGGAGATGGAATGCTATGGGGGTTATTGTTGGCAGAAGACCAGGCTTTTCAGATATCAGTACTCATTGGCAGTGCATGAGTTTTATGAGGATAGAGTTGAGAAATTATGTCTCTGTGTTATATATAAAGTTGTGTTATAGATAGAATTATTCATCTATTACCAAGCATCTCAAATTGCAGCTATAATATAAAAGAAGACAACTGAATTTAGAGTCAGAAGACTACATTGAAATAAAAAGCTAAAATTTACTAGCTGATTAACTTTGAAAATTAATTAGGCTTCAGTTTCTTCCACTGAAAATTATAGATGATAATTCCCTTTTACAGGATGTTGTAATAGTAATTTGAGGTTGAATCATATAAAATTGCTGATATTTGATCATTTTTATCTACAAAAATGACAGTTGCATTTAGATAAGTCTAATAGTAATAGCTTCACATTTATTGAATCCTCTGTCTTATATGCACTTTGCTGTTTTACATGTTATAGTAGATTATAATGATGGCTTCGATTTTTTTGCCCATCCCTGTATTTATGTGCTTTGCAATATACATTTTTAGTGTCTTCTCATCAAGAGTGGGCTGACCTTCTCTATCTCTGGAGTCTGGACCCAAAGAATTTACTTATTTTCTTGGTGGAGTATCAGTATGGGTAAGCAGACAAAAGCTTGCGATTAACTTTAGCAACAGGGTCTCCTTCTTTTGCTGAGAATGTGTCTCAGCTGGAGAATGAGACACATCTAGAACAGAGTCAAGGACACCCAGCCATTCCAGCCTAGACTATCCTAGGTTAACTGACACACAGCCAGTTCCCAGACTTGCTCAGGAGACCAGGTGTGATTAGTATAATCAAACTCTAGCCAAACTCCAGCTATCAACTTACACTTGCACACCACTAAGGATATGTATCAGTGCACATAACTAACAGATACAAAGGAGGATCTCATCTCATTCACACAACAAATCCATAGGCACTACTATCATCTCACTGAACAAAAGAAGACGCTGTAACCCAGAGAAGAGTCCAGCAAACTGTCCTGGGTCATATTAACAGATGTAAATGACAAAAGAAGGGTCTAAATTAGGGAACCTCAATCCAGAGACCATATTCTAACCAGTACACAGAATGGCTTTGTTCTTATAAAGATGAAATGAGATTATTTTTTGAAAGTGCTTTGTCAAGGTTAAAGCACACCAAAAAATATGTCATTATTATGAAGCTTCAACTCCCTTTCAAAGATGCTGTAAAATTCCAGCTAAGTTTTCCTTCGACTCATTAAATAAATAAAAAAAATTTAAAACCCTAGGCAAGCACTAGATGATTTAAAAATGCACTGTTCTTTTATATGCCAGTTACACAGGGAAAACTGATAAATGGAGAAATTTAACATGCCACCTTCCTTCTGAATCAGTGATAGACCAC
The DNA here is from genome assembly GCA_006410875.1 of Neotragus pygmaeus. Lineage (NCBI taxonomy): Eukaryota > Metazoa > Chordata > Mammalia > Artiodactyla > Bovidae > Neotragus > Neotragus pygmaeus. The sequence continues at coordinate 32,225 of SJYV01011009.1, read as the reverse complement.
TGCTATTTGGTAGGCAACTACCAAGTAAACAGAAAAAATAAAGCCACCATGTTCTTGGCAAGTGTCATTAATAATAGATTAAGTTTACAGTAAATGTAATCTGTAGCATAGATCATACAGACGAAAAAACCTGATGGGGAAATGAAGGCATTAATAAGATACTTCTTAATTTTATGAAGCATTATACACATCAGACCACTGAACCAAAATAACCTAGGGAAATAGCAATGAAACAGGGCATTTATTCCTCAGCTTTGAGGAGGCATGCAAGTACAAATGGTGCAAAACAAGAAGCTGATTATGCCTGGAAATTGGAATAAGCATAAAAAAGAAAAGTTTGGTGATGCTAATAGGCATTAAGTTCATGAAGTGTGACTTTATTTACATGGACTATTTTCTACCGGCATCAATTTTTTAAATTCCATAAAATTTTTCATTTTTACATATATTGAACCTCCCAAATTGTTATTTTCTTCAAAAATAAAATAGAACTAGAATGCTGCACTGGGTGGAATGAATAATGGGGAGAACTGAAGGCAAACAGGACTCTGCATGGAAGTGTGCACTGAAGTGGAGCCAGGCATAACCAGAATAGGGAATTCTTGATTTGGAAGGTTTTTGTCTGCAGGAGTCCTCTTTTTATAAAACAGAGAGATGACTTTTAAATAAGTAGAAATTTTAAAAGTGAACTTAACAAAAGAAAAGAGAGGAAAAAAGAAAACAAAGCTCCAAAGAAATGCATAAAACAGAATAGGAAAACAGTTCTGTTTTGGAAAGCATAACCAAGATTTAAATGATTTATACAAAACCTGTTGTTTCATAAATATCTCCCCCAAATCCTAGGTTTGATTTAACTGGCTCTTATTTTAATCATTTGCTTCTCCTTTGATGATTGTCATCTAATTTTCTTGGTCTTTCTTTGAATAAAAAGAAAATTTAGAGGGAAAGAGAGAGAATACTCAGAAGCATTTTATTCTTAACTATCACTTTCTCTAGTATTCCGCTCTGAAAACAAACTATTCATTCATTCACTTATTCATACACCAACAAACATCTAGGGAGAAAAATGGTAACTCCTTGTTAGGGCAAACACAAATCCTGCTGAGAGAAAGCCGATTGCACCACTTGATGTACATTTGGATAACACTTATTTTTTCCTGACAACTACAGCTTCATATGGAGAAAGAAATGGCAACCCATTCCAGTATTCTTGCCTAGAGAATCCGATGGACAGAGGAGCCTGGCGGGCTGCAGTCCATAGGGTCACAAAGAGTCAGACACGACTGAGCGACTAAACCACCAAACCACACCTTCATAAGATCCCACTATCTTTTCCATGTGCAGTTCTGTGATACTTAGTCTTCTTATACTGTACTTGCTCAGAAGATGTAGTTTTGTATAGTCCCCTGCTGAATTTTACCTTATTGTCATTGCTTCATTGTCCTAGCCTGTCAATAGTTCTTAACCCTGACAGCATAATCTTATAATGCTATTTGCAAATTTTTATGTATTCTTAAAAATCATTGAAAAAGTTTTCTACAGGCCAGATGACTAAAAACAATCTGAAAAAAAAAATTGGCACTGTATTTGTTACACGGCACCTGGGCATGCAAATTGATACCACTTCCCTGGAAAACTGCTTGGAAATACTTATTAAGTTGAACATGTGAATTCCCTACAATCCATCAATTATGTTCTAAGTTATAAGTATACAACAGAATTATGTGCAAAGTTTTATCAAGGGGCATATACAAGAATAATCATACTAAAATATTTGTAATAGTCCAAACTGAAAGCAAACTATATGTCCAGCTTTAGTATAATGGATAAATAGTGGCATCTTCATATAATGGAATGTTATACAGTTATGAGATGAACAAAGAATGACTTATATGCAACAATTTAAACAAATATCAAGAACATAATATTGAGCAAAGTAAGACAGAAACAAAACAAATATTACATGAGCTCACTTTCTGAGTTCAAAAATCAGACTAAATGAAACTAATGGATAGCAATGAGTAGTTAGATCCTCAAGCTACTTTTAAAAAGGGCACAAGGAAATGATTATCTCTAGGGGGAGGAACTCAGAGAACAGTGATGAGTGGAGAGTGAAAGATCTCTGAAATGCTGGCAATCTGTTTTTTTAATCTTGGCTATAATTATATGGTTGTTTGCTCCATGATAAATGACTGAGGTCTATATATTTGTACATTTTTTGTGTACATTTTATTTCATAATAGAAAAAGATTAAACAAACAAACAAGTAATTATAATTAGAATGTCATGTTTGGAAGCATCTCTATAAGATCATCTGGTTCATCTCCATTTCTTTAGCCTAAGCTTCCATTAAGCATCATACTTTTTTAATGAGTGCTTTTTTATGGAGCAAATCTTTCCAATAAATTACTTAAGGTCTTCTCTAATATTTTTCACCATTATTATTTTGTAAATAAATGATGTGTTAGCCTGGAGTTGCTAGGCTGGAAACATATTTCAGAATATATATAGATGAGTCTCCCCAAATTAAAGAAATGGGAAAATAATGACTGATATATGACAATTAAGTCTTCATAAAACTCAAATATTTAAATCATAACTAAGCTAATTCTGAAGTGAAAATCTTTTGGTGGTGGTGGTGGTTTAGTCGCTAAGTTGTGTCCAACTATTGCGACCCCATGGACCCCAAGCCTGCCAGGCTTCTCTGTCCATAGGATTCTCCAGGCAAGAATACTGGAGTGGGTTGCCATTTCCTTCACTTACAAATAAGTAATAACAATACTTCATTAATCCTAAAACTTATTTTCTTACATCTATGAAATCAGGATCCATCTTATAATCAACTGCATCCTCAGTCTTTGTCAGCCTGAATCAAAGTTAAGGTCTTCCAGAGAATTTTTACTTACTTTCACCAGCCAAATTCAGGCACTACCCATCTGAGACCAGTTTAAATTAAATTCTTTGCTTGAAGCTTTTTGGACCACATGGAATTGTGAATTCAGATCTCAAACTTGCATGAGTACCAACTAGTTGTTCAAATTCTCCACCCAATGCCAACTTTGAGATATTAAGGTTCCCTTGCTGTTCTTTTCTCTGTGGCCACTCTATTGAGCTGCTTAGTTTTAAACTGAAACTAATGCAGCTTTTGGTGACCCAGTTTTATCCAAAGAACTCCTGTTACACCGTGTTTCCACCCAATCTTGGTATGTTTTTTCGTTTCTTATTGGTACATGAATTCTTGCAATCCCTGGTATCTTGGATTATAAAGGTAAAGATTTGCTTTTTTCGTTTTTTCCAAAAGAAAATATTTAGCCTACGAGTGCACAGAAAAACCCAGACTGATTCTTCTATGTAACCATTGTAATGTAACCGTTAACCATTTTAATTTTGTTCAAAATCTTGCTACATACTCTGTATTGTTAATAAAATATTAGGTTGCAATTAAAATTAGTGAACTTACTTTGAGAACTGTAAATCATATCACCATGTGAGGCAGAATTATTGTTTCTATGTGCACATTTTGTGTTTCCTACTTGAATTATAAGACCCAACCAAGGAAGTCTCAGATTATACCTTTATTAACATCTCATTGCCTTGCATGTTATTGAGCCCATATTAAAGACAATAAAACTTAGTTTGGAGGGCTGAAAAACAACACGAGGTTTACAAGAAACAAACACAACTTTCATAAATAGGCTGTGTGTTTGTCTGTGTGTCCATGCCCATGTGTGTATGTGTCTCTGTGTGTGTCTGTGTATACCTGAATGCAAAGTAAAAGTTAACATCTGGGCACAGAATCAAAGAAAGCTTGCTTGTTCGTCTTCATTATGAAAATATTTTAACTTTGCCAAGATTAGATATTATGGAAGAGTGCTTGGGAGGGGACTGGGAATCCTATCTACAATACTTGCTCCAACAGATTCAGTTCACAGCCTTAGCAGGTAATAAAAGAAGCCTTTGGACCATGTAAGGGATTGCCCAGGCATAGCTAGGTGCATTGGTCACTTTATGTATTAATGCCAATCTCAAATAAATCACTTTTCTGGTCTGCTGTGGAAGGAAAGAGGATATTTCTGTCAGTAAGTGAATGGAGGATTACTGACTTGCTGACCTTTCCTGACTGTGATAAAAGATGACTTCGTTCCTTTTAGCAATACTTCAAAAGTGGAAATTGCTCTTTTAAGTGTACAATGTGAGAATGAAGTAGGGAGCCCGCTACTATTCCATAAATAGATCTTGGCAGAGGGCATCCCTTGGGAAAGGGAGAAATTCTCATTAGGGTTATTTTTCTAAGAGCTGTCAATATGCATGTGTTTGCATTTAAAGAATGGAGAAAGGAGGAAGCCAGTCCTGACCGGATGTATTTTTAAGACTCTATTCTTATTTCTGCAGCATTTAAATATAGTGTGTAAAATACAGCACTCCTAAATGCCTCATGCTATGTTTGTTCTGAGGATTCTTATGTCATTTTCCTGATGAAGGAATCAGGAATGCAAAATTATTTTGCCTTGCATTGTTAAATCCAAATAAGAATAGAAAATAAGGCATGCGTTTTACCTTAACCTACGATATGTGACAGTTGCCTGGTATTTCAAATACAAATGGCTTTTGCTGCTCAGGCCACAGGAAAAAAGAATGTGTTAAAGGATTGGACTTGGTGTTAAAAGGCCTGAAAATTTTAACAAGTGAGAAAATGATGATGCAGAATATTTAGTGATATCAAATACTGAAACAACTCAAATGACCCAGAAATCACACCTTATCTCTGGAGTGTTCTACTCATTAAGTCTTAAGTGACTTTTCTTTCAGTAGTACCAGTTGTCAGAACTAGATTTTGTTTTATGTTCTCTTTGCATGTGACTTCTTTGGACTATATGAAGGTATTGTTCACAAAGAGTGAGGATCCTGTGTTGTACCAGTAGATGCTTCTGGTGATGAATCAGTTTTTCTTAAGGGCTCAAGGCCATCTGCTGTCATACAGAATCACAGAAAAATGTGAAAGCTAAAATCCACATCTATCAATAAAATTTTGTTTTGAAATTAAAAAAGAAAAAAAAAACTTCTGAAAGTGAATGACTTAGATGACTTAGCCCCAAGATGAAAGCTGTGTAGATAACAGGTAATTTGACTGCTTTCAATACTTTGCTCTAAGAAATAAAAAAAGAAATCATGCTAGCATATTGTTTAAACACCTAAATATTTTTGGACTCATTGCAAGAAAGAATAACCCTCTTTTTGAAGGTATTTTTCTATGTCATAGTGCACCTGATGTTGAAACACATAATATATCAGTGAATTTTCAAGAACAAGTAATGGTCTTTTCTTAAAACACACACACGCATTTGCCTTTGGGAGGATACAATAGCAAGAAGCAGGAGGGAGGGTTACTTCCCATCTCATTTAATCCCAAATTGAGTTGGGAACACAAATGTGGGGGAGATTAAGTCCTTGACCTTANTATAAGAAATGCCTTCAGGTCACCAACAGAACATCCTCACTCAAGCCAAAATTGGTATATAAACTTTAAATACTTCTATAAAGTATATACATATAAGCTATATATATATATATTGAGAGAGAGAGAGATAGTAATTGCCACCATAAAATTAAAAGACGCTTACTCCTTGGAAAGAAAGTTATGACCAACCTAGACAGCATATTCAAAAGCAGAGACATTACTTTGCCAACAAATGTCCTTGACTAGACAGTCAAGGCTATGGTTTTTCCAGTGGTCCTGTATGGATGTGAGAGTTGGACTGTGAAGAAAGGCTGAGCGCCAAAGAATTGATGCTTTTGAACTGCAATGTTGGACAAGACTCTTGAGAGTCCCTTGGACTGCAAGATCCAACTAGTCCATCCTAAAGGAGATCAGTCTTGAGTGTTCATTGGAGGGACTGATGCTGAAGCTGAAACTCCAACACTTTGGCCACCTGATGCAAACAGCTGACTCATTTGAAAAGACCCTGATGTTGGGAAAGACTGAGGGCAGGAGGAGAAGGGGATGACAAAGGACGAGATGGTTGGATGGCATCACCGACTTGATGGACAGGAGTTTGGGTAAACTCCGAGAGTTGGTGATGGACAAGGAGGCCTGGCGTGCTGCGATTCATGGGGTTGCATACAGTCAGACACGACTGAGTGACTGAACTGAACTGATACTATATATATGGTATATATATATATACTATACATATATAGTGTAGATACTATTTTCTTCATTGATCCATGTCACATGCAGAAACTGAACTGTTCAAGGTTTTTGCTGGTTTGATGGCATTTTCCAGTACTTGTTCCAAGCTTCTTTTATAATCACTATTTCTAAAAAGTCATTCAACTTGAAAATAATTGCTTGCCAAAACTGAGTTTCTCTGGTGAACCACTCAACACAGTTTTAGTTTTACAAAGAACACTATTCTTTGTGTGCTGTTAATCTTGGCTTTGAAACACCACATATTATCCTTCCCACTTGAACAGTTCAGCTCCTGTTCTCTTAGTTACACTTTGGAACCACTAGACTTATGGCTCGAATATCAATGTGAGTCACCTAGCTGGTGACTCTTTGAAAACAGATTTTCCAAGTATTGATCCTCTGCTCATAGCAACATCTAGTAGTTGGTAAAAATGTGAGGACTTCCTGAACAGTCTGCAAACCTGCATTTAATCAGAAAAATTGCTGGCATTTATTACATGGAGTTTTGTTACTTAGTCCAATTTTAACTTCGACATTAAGTATCTATGACATTGTGTCCCCAATACTTGACACAGAAGTCATTCAAGTTAAATTATTCAAATAAATTAGTGCTTCCTGTGAAAATACTATGAGCTTAATTTTCATTTTTATTTGCTCCTTTAATCTTATCTCATTTAAGACTGCACTTCTAAAAAGCTATTAACAGAAGGTCATAACATGAAAACTTGATCAATAATGTATGGCAAAGCCAATAGAGTATTGTAAAGTAAAATAAATTTTAAAAAAATGAGAGCAATCAAAAAAAATCCAAGTATTCAGTGGATTATTCTACAGAATACAAAATAATTTCACAATCAGTTCATTTTCTAACCAAAATGACTTAAAAAGCTACCAAAATGGAACATTTTGTTGACAAAGCATGGGCCTAACAATAAAACAAACCACAAATTGACTATATGGCCATTTTGGCAAAGCGAATTAAAACTGTTTTCCTATTTCATGTTCACAATGACATCTCTGAAGGCAGTGAATTTTCCCTTGTCAAATCCTAGTGAAGTTATGTCTCCATGCCTTCCAAATTCATAGAAACTGGGTCATGGATAATTACCAGGCTAGACATGCTTGTAAAGGTGTTTTGTACATGAGAATTCTGTATGAAAATGAAAGTACTTTATACTGAAAATATAATACATCAAATGAATGATGCTACTCCATCAAAGTAGAATAAGGTCATTGAAAAGGAAAATTTCTACAATGGTAGAAAATTTGTGAAAGTGTTAGAATTTATTTGGATTAGCCAATTAGTTCATTTAGGTTTTTTATAACATCTTACAGAAAAACTTGAACAAACTTTTTGGCCAACCCAATATAACTTAAACATGCATACTTTTGTATATCTGATATTAAATATCTCATAGATCTACTAATGATTTATAATTTTTCAGCAGAAAAATATACTGTGAACCTGTCAAGATTTGAGGGTTCATATGAGACATAAAAGGATATATATCTTCATGACAGAAATATGTATTTTTATTTAAACTGATTTTATCAACACAGAAAGCTTGCTCAATTATATATGGTTCTATTTCTATCTTCCAGAACATTTTCTGACAATCATACAAGTAAATTTTTTGCTCTAATATAAATTCCTTTCCAAGTATACTCACAATTTATTTAGCACAAAGGGTGATAAGAAATTTGGACTTAAAATTTATGAACTTCTTCACATACACACAATTGAAAATTTTAAGTGTCTAATTAAAAAACAGAAATAATGCAGGAAAGTCTTCTTTAATGTACACTGCAACTATTGAAAACTGAACAAAAACCAAAATAGAGGATCAAATCCTTCACTCCTCCTCTAATTGTGCGATAAGAGTAGGAAAAAGGATAACCTATACTCTATCTCCTCTCTGTGCCTTTTAAAATCAAAGTTTTAAAAAAGACATTTAATATCCTTTATTTTATTGCTCACATAACTCAGCTGCAGAGGACAGAAAGGATTTGGAGAGATAATTTGAAACAAAAAAAGTTTAAAAAAATTTTACACAAAATGAATATGTCATATCAAGCTATGTTTTCTAAATAATATATATTTTACAAAAGAGAAAATGAAATGAAGGCATATAATTTAGAAACCTATTAAAAAGAGTCCACACAGTAGAAAAGACACAAAGTCAAACCACATCAGGGAAGCCACTTTTATTTTTATTTTTTCCACATAGATAATTTCATGTCAGCTACAAAAATCATGAAATGAAGAACTGATCGTGAAACTGCAAACTCAAAAACCACTGGTCTGATAAACAGGATCTCCCCAAAGGACTGTTAAAAAAATAACCAGAATATCATGAATTCATATTTAAGTAGTAAACATGTCATATATTTTAAAATAATAAATATAGAACAGCAGTAGAGAAACTAATAGCATAAACAGCATGGAGTATATTTTATTTTTAAGACAGATGAAGTTTCTAGGCACAGTTTTAGGCATTAAAGAGGACACAGAGGCATAGGTTAGTGTGTGCTACTCTGTACAAAAATACAGTCTGAATAAATTACATTGCTAGCCATACAATTAGACGTCACTTACCAGTCAGCTCATTGCATGTTTAATAATATACAGTTACATGCTAATCCATATATATCATTTATATTTCAAACACATAGGTCTCTCTATATTTATGTCTTTAAAATTTACATGTTGAACTTACAAAAAGCTAAATTGCTGTGCAAGAAATCCAATAACTAGCCCTGCTGAGTACTTTATGCTATATGTAGGTGTGTGTGTCTCTCTCTCTCCCTGACAGACAATGGGATTAGAGTTAGTAGTTTGGCTAGTAAGAAAACAATAAACAAACCTAAAGCTGCAAAGACATAATATTATTGTGGGTGAAAAATTCACTTGTGTTTATTCTGATAGACAAAACAGTATTTCAAATGAGCCATGATAACTTTCATGTTGTACTGAACTTGTTAGTAATGAAACACTTTCAACGATTAGTGATGGCAGAAAGATAGCAAAGGGCTCTTCACTGGAAAGGGGAAAAAAGTAATATAAGAAATCTACTTTTCATTAAACTGCAAATATGTGTGCCTTAGCTATACCATATTCTGTCACTTCCAGCTTTTTCAAATGGACAGAGAATGAAAACTTGATCAAGACTCGAGAGGTGATATTGGTCTAACAGCACACTGCATCCTCTACTAGGACTAAGAAAAGTGCCTCATTGATGTCAGCACCAAAGTACTGTTCCTCCATTACTCAGGAATAAAAAGATTCTCTCGCAACAGAGAGTGTTTAGTAGCCGAAATCCCTATCCAATAAATATCGTATTTCCCATGCTGCTCTGATAATATGCAATTAACTACAAGACAGTCTGGCCCAGATTTTACTATTTCTCAAGAAAGTTGCTTCAAAAGATTCTATAATAGTAATATCTTTCTGGAAAATGTCCACTCATAGTTTCTTACGATTCTATACAGGATTATATACTTTTATAAAGGTTTCTCTCTAGAATGCATTTAATTAGTTTTGTCTGTCATTGCTAAAATAAGAATACACCCGGTTCTTCAAATTCACTTCATGATTCCATAGAAAAGTCACAAGATAAGAGGTTTTAAGCATTTGAATAATAAAATAGTGGATTTTTTCCTGTTGTTTTTGGCAACAGTTCTTAAGACAAGCTAAAAGCAGAACTCTGCTTTGGGAGGCAAAGCAAATTATTAAACACTATTGATGTAGTCCTATTCTTAATGGATTTTGCAATACAACAGAACATAGGTATTTTTTAAATTGTTTATCCAATGCTTCTTTCTGCAAGAGGGCCAAATAGTGTCCTTGTTAACAAAAATAATTATTTATAACTTTTATATTAGAACTGTATATTTGCTATAAAAATATGTTTATAATTAAACTATCCAAATTTGTATATTAAACAGGATTAACACAAGTTTGCAGTGTAAGATTCGCTGCAAACTTATTCCCTATTATTATTTCCTTCCATTTGAACAATCAATAAATGATTCCCTTACCATAAATCCATCTTAATTGTGTGCACAAATCAGTTAGTCCATTAGTTAACTTCAGAGGACCAGGTGATAACCAGATGAAAACCAGATGAATTCTACTCCTCTACTGACAATTGTATAAATCTATCACTATTCCTTTTTTAATGAAGACATTTAAAATACTTGGAAAAAAAGAAGCCTTCTATTTTAATGACTTTTAAACAAAATGATCATCCTAATTGCTACACTCTTTTGAACTACAGTGCTTACAAAAGAATCATTAATTTTCAGATTAACACCATTTTGATTTTTCTTCTTATACAATTCTATTTAACACTTTCCAATGAGAACATAGAGCAAAAGCTTTTATATGCACTTTTGTACAGTAAATAAGTGTGAATATCGATCTAAGCCTCTTAACAACGTGTACAAGGTTAGTGTTCAAATCACTTCACTAGAGCAAATATTAATTTTATGTGCAATAGGCAAATGCAGGTGTAGGGTTAGGGAACAACTTATTACCATTTATACTAATGGCTCACCTTCTATAAAAATACTTAAGCTTGTTACATATGCACAATTGTTTGCTGTAATGTTTGGTAAGTGATTTAAAGGGTACTTAGGACAAAAGCAATCATGCATATTTCTTTCTAGTTGCCCCAGGGAAAATAGAGATTCTCAATTTTTTCTCATTCTAGATATGGCTGAGGCACAATTTCTAACCACATAATGAAATGCACATGTCTCCAAATCTTGACTCCCTTCCCAGCGAGATGCTCATTGCCAAAGCATAACTTCCCATTAAAACGTAGGTGGAATATGTATCATTAATCCAGTTACATTCAGAACCCCCATTAGATGCTGAAGGGAAGTTAACTTTTCAAGAGTTCACTCAAGCAAATAACCAATGTAGTCATTGGATGGGATAAGCAGGCGATAAGGACTCTAACAGTGGAATCCTTGTCAGTGCAAAGGAACTTCTAAATGTCGTTTATGCCAGCTGTTCCCCTGCAGGCAATAGGAGATTCAGGCATTTCTCATTCCAACTAGTTTCTCACAATGGTTGCTGTCATATAGACCCTTCACTTGTCAAGAAAAGTGACATGAATATATTGGAAGTTTGCAGCATTTGCCTATGTCTAATCAGCTCACTTAAATTTGTGCAGGTCCCTAAAATGGATGTAAAAGCTAGTTATGATGTTGACAGCCAAAAGGCAAAAGATATTAAATCAACTGAGCAAACTGTTTGATGCTCCGCAAGTGTTTTAGAAAATGATGAATTAGAAAAAATGCAGACGTAATCCTTTTGTTGGATGGTTGACTTTTTTTAAAATTTGAGACTATTGGTTCTAGTAATAGTCTTCGTAGTTCTTAGGGTTCAGGCAATAAAGGATGGCACCCCCAAATGAAAATATAGTTGCACCCCAGGCCAGGCCATAACCCCAGTTGAACTCATGGTAAATTTTCAAGCTCACAGTTTCAATGAACTTGATTGGGTAAAGAACCAGGCTGCAAACCTGTAAAACAACTGAAAGAAGAAAAACAAATCAAAATTAGGAAAATGTTATTTACAGGAAATAAAAAGATATACATATGTATGAGAATTACACTTTAATCAAATAAAAAAGTCAAAAAATTTGAAGCATTGCTTATTCTAGATGGTATACTTTAAAATACTGCAACTTTTTCTGTTTAACACTACTTCACAGTACAGTAAGGATTACTCTATTAATAATTAGCAAATTACTATAATAGTATTTGATGAAATAGTATAATATACTAATTTATATGAACATACAAAGTAGTGATTCTCAGTTTACAAACACATATAATTAGCACTATTATGGCAAGTAGTACTGGTTTAGGTAAACTGTTTTACAATATGAAACTTGTAAATAGCTTCCCAAGAATAGTGACCCCAAATACCAGCTAAAAACCTTTGTTATTTATTTATATTCTTGAGAAATTGGGGAATCTGAATTCATTTATACTGATTAAACTGATATACTTGTGATTCAAGATGTACTTTTGTTGTCACTTCTCAGTATCACCAGCTCAGCCCAATACTCGAGAAAATCCTACCTTGATGTCCTTATTTATATTACTATTTTTATTCTTTTCTTCTCATCAAGTTTATACCTCTCATCTCTTAAAATGGGTTCAAAAGTCATCTTTGTCAAGAAGCCACACCGACTCATACCCTATTAGATATAACAGATGACATTTATATATTTATACCTCACTTATTTTCAAAAAAGAATAAAGTCTCTGAAGGCACAGAATATAATCAGACTAGAAAACCTAAGCTAATGATGTCTATCACAATAGGACACAAAACTTAGCTCTTACTTCTTAGTTAAATCTTAGTTCTGAGTCAGGGCCAACAGGTAAATGTGATGAGTCGTACTTAGTAAAATATTTATATGAGAGACGCTGGATTACACAAGAGATGATATCCTCCATTCAAAATCATAACCTTCTATTATATGTAACATTACAACTGCTACATAATTTCTCTTTTATGTGACATGGGTTGGCAAACTACCAAATCTGGTCTGCTACTTATTTTTGAAAAAAGTTGTACTGGAACACAGGCTCATTCACTTATGTACTGTTCATACTACCATGGCAGAGTTGAATGGATGCAACAGAAACCATGTGGCCCACAAAGCCAGAAGTATTTACTATCTGGCCCTTTATATAAAAAAAGTTTGTCCATCCCTAATATATAACATAAATTCTGGGTTAAAATGATTCTTATTTAACTCATCTTAAAAATACCATAAATTCCAAAATGCAACAACAAAAACGTGAATAATGTGTAGGAGGCAAGAATAAACTCTGAAAAAGTAAAACATGAATCCGTTTATTACATTTTTTTAAAAAGAGCAGCAGGATGGATAGCATGTCTCATTAAACTGGAATTTTGTGCTTTAAAATCTACTCTCATCTATTCTCAGTACCTGTAAAATATCATTATTACCAATGTGATTAATGTTCCTAGAAAGTCTACATAACAGGCATCTGTCTCTGGCATAAAACTGATGAAATACAGAAGACTCATGAGGGCATGATTCCTCAAAAACATTACTTTCGATAAGGCTCAGACTTGGAGTGATGAGACCTTTCTGAAACCAGATACAAGAATTCCAAACATTTTTGCTATGTAGCTCAACATTCCTGTGGGCCAGCACTGGCCTACCATACTTCCACACTACTACTGAGCTGTCTGCCATTCAGTCAGTAAGTTATGTCCAACTCTTTTGCAACCCCATGGACTGGAGCCCACCAGGCTCTTCTGTCCATAGGATTTTCCAGGCAAGAATACTGGAGCAGGTTGCCATTTCCTTCCTTCTTGTGTCCTTGCTTTCTCGTATTATCACATCTCTGGGCAACACCTGCCATATTTTGTACTTCTTTACTAATAATGGACTGCCTAACCATGAGGGTAGCAACTTGTGTTACCAATGCCTTAAACTGCATCACTTTAGAAACATTTGTTGAATGAGGAAACGAATTTTACTCATTTACTAAATGAGTAAATATACTAAATTTACTAGATGTTTAATATTTAATTCGATCCTGACCCAGGGATTGAACCTGTGTCTCCTGCTTGGCAGGCAGATCCTTTACCACTGAACCACCTGGGAAATCCTTACTACTGAGGGTAGATAGATAAATAGGTCCATATAAAAGGAGAATCTCTCAGCATTCAAAATAGAAATCACACTTTGTTTATAGCTTAAAAATCTCAGAAAAAGTTTTAAGCCATTGTTAGAACAACTAACAGCATATTATATAATCTACACTTCTATTTCCAGCCAGTAAGTGCTAAATATGTATTAATTTAAAAACATTCAGCTAGGTCTCTGCCTTTGTGAGGGAAAGGGTGCTTGCATGTTTTAAATGTCTTGAAATTAACAAGAAGTCAATTAGTATCAACTGTGAAATACAGAAAAAAATATTTCAAACTTACTAAGTTAAAAAGAAAAAAAAGCATTTTTCTCCTTTGGTTTCTGTACTCTGGTCACTAATCAAATCATGACTGATCCTGCCAGGATATGATTGAAATATGAACGTAAATTAGGAATAGTAAAATTCATTTACTCATTCAACAAATACTTGAACATTTCTAAAGTGATGCAGTTTAAGGCACTGGTAACACAAGTTGCTTCCCTCATGGTTAGGCAGTCCATTACTAGCAAAGAAATACAAAATATGGCAGTTATTGCTAAGAGACGTGATGATACAAGAAAGCAAGAACACAACACAGAGAGCTGCAGGCTGCTCTTTTGATGAGACCTGAAGAGGAGGAGTCATTAGACTACAGACCTGAATGAAGTGAGGGGTGCAGGTCAATACAGTAGGAGGTGAGTGATCCTGTGTAGAGGGCACAGGCAGTTAACACATGAAGCAGCACAGTATGTATAGTGGAATATCAGTAAGGATGTTGCAGATATAGTATAGCAGCACAGAGGGCAAGGAAGGGAACAGCATGAGATGAGATGGAAAAGACAGCCAGGAGGCCGTTCAGGAGTGGTCTTGTGAGCCATGGTCAGGGGTCTGGATTTTGTTCTAACTGTGATGAGCAGCTCCAAGAGGAGTATGAGCAGAGAAGTAATAACTGATCTGAATTATATTTTAAAAGGATTATACTGCTTCTTTGTCAATCAGTCAGTCTCTGGAGTGAGGTGTTTACCTAGCCTGCTTTTAATATTCATTTCAATGTGTTTTATTTAGCAACTATTTGGCCTCCATGGTATAATACAAAGATATAGTTTCCCTCTAGTGGGAAAAATAAAAATACAACTCCATTATGCTACACTGGCGTCCTCCACTCTTCTGAGCAGCTTTCTTAGAGACAGAATTTTATTGTGTTGTTTGCCAGATAAAAATGACCCTAAAATGCTTTATGCTTCTTAATTATTTTTACTCTCTTTGGAATCACTGAGGAAAATGTGTGTAATGCAAAATTGAGAAAAAAAATATAAGCCTGCATTTATAAATGATTTTCTTCATCTAATACAATATACAGATGCAGGTTAAAATGTCTCCTTGACTTTTGGTGAGCTGCAAAAGAAAAAACAACAAATCTAGAGTCCAGAACTCAAGAAAATGCCACCATACTCTACCGCCAACCAATGAAACATAACAGATGCTGGTCGTGGTATTTTCTATGCTCTATCTCAGAGGCATATAGTAAAGTTGCATAGCATTTTACAATTTGAAGGGAATTTGAGGTTCATTTTATCCCCTCACCCTACTTTTTGGAAAAGTAACAAAACTACCAGCCATGAAATTGTGCAGACAGAAACAAGACAAGAACTCAGAGGTTCTTATGTTATTTCTAGTTTTCTTTAAGGGGAATTTTTCAATGTATTCTATACTGCAATATTCAAAACACTCAATATTGAAATAGTCAATGTTCTCTAACATGGGGATATTTCAATATTTCAACAAATATTTATTGGACACCCACTGTATTCTAGGTGAAAGGGATAAGACAGATAAGACATGGCCCATGTCCTTTGATATTTCATACCCTATCGTGGATACAGACACACAGATACAAACAGATGCGTTCAACAGTAGAGTAGAGGTATGTTCACTTATAATCCATTCATCACGTTTATTGAGCTCTAATGATACTCCAAGTACCACTTCTGCTTGGAGAAAGAAGGGAGGACTTCAGAGACGAAGCACTATTTGAACTTGTTCTTGAAGAGAAAGATGAAAAGACCTCTAGGAAGAAAAGTCAGCTTGCCATAAAGCTTAGATATAAGAGGGTGTGCCCATAGAAAATTCACATGGATAGAATGAAGGGTAGAGTCACATGGAGGTGTTTGGTTTAGACTATAAAAGGCTTAGTGTATCATAAAAAAATAATAAGACTGGTTTCTATGGGGAGATATCTCAGAGGTTATTTAAACTATAGATGCTGTTGGTACCCTATCAATATACTCTCATTCTCATCATTCTGCTATATGTCAGCCTGACTTCCAACTGTCAGCACCTACACTTCTTTGCCCAACTTTTCCTCCAGCCACTAAAGCTACTTTGTCTGACTGTGGGGCAGACACAATGCTCTGGGAAATTAACACTACTGTTGCCCTATCATCATGATCAACACCCCTTGTCAATGACTATCAAAATTTAGTTTATAAATACTCCAATTCCCTAATCCTTCCAGTGAGGTAACTCTGAAGGGCATGTTCTGCACTGGTTTCCAAAATTTTTCCAGGAAGATGAAGCTCCATGTGCTTACAGTGACAACTGGTTTGATAATGTACTGTTTATTGGCTGCCTTCTCTTCCCTGTCTCATTTTTCATATCTGCTCTTTTACCTCCCAGATTAAGTACTTGGACTTGACTCATCAAGTGCAAAAGAGCAAATGGTAAGCCCAGATTTGCATTTCAGAGTTATACCTCATGTGTTTGTGTGCAAAACCCCCCACCCCCCCAAAAAAAATCCCCATCCTACATAAATAATCATTTACAGGAGGTTTTCTGCATCAAAAAAGAAAGGAAACATCCTAAACAATACAGTTAGTGGGGATTCTGTTATTTAAAATCTGGATTATGAACGACTCCCAATTTACTGCAAATTGTCTTAAAGGCCATGGTTGGGGGGGCGGGGAAGGAAACACATTCTAACTCCCAGTGGGGCAGGGCCTAAAAAGATTTACAAAACCAGACAATATAAAAAGGGGGCCAAAAAAGGCAACCCTTCTAATTTCACTAAGTGTTTAGTGAGAACTAGATGTCAGGTATCAGAATCTCACCATGCATTATCTGTCACTGTCAATTACAAAACAAAAAATAAACATGCTATAAGTCAACTGTACTGGACATGTGCACAGTTTTCATGATGTACCAGGGTTCAGTCATGCTGTACTGATCAGTCTGTGATCTTTAGAACACTTTATAACAGTTGCTGCTGTCCTTCAGGTATTGCTCCCAAGAAGATGGAGTAACTTGAGTTATAAGATGGACTCCAACCACAGTACACAGTTGACAGGTGAAGTGAAAAATTCAAGGCTGATTCAGCTCTTGTTTTTCTACATGTTACACATACCCCAAAACAGATGACTTGTGAAACTTCACTTGGGCTCTCAAGTCAGAATGATATCCTGAACTGAAACCCTGGCTCTGTGACTTACTAGTTGTTAACTCCAGAGAATTACTTAACCCTTCTGATCCTGCTTCTTCACTGATAATATGGAGAAAATAAATACCTAATCTTAAGACTGTTATAGCAGAGATAGGAATGTGCCATGGGTCTAGCAGGTAGGTGCCCCGTTAATTATTATCATTATCAACATTATTATTATAAATAATATATTATTCTGAACTCTAAATTTGTAGGACCAAAAAGTGGAAGAGTTGTAGAACACAGATGATTTAGATGGGCTGCAGCAATGACTAGCTGTTAGCTCTTCTAGCCATTATTCAAGCAGCTACAAGCCTATCCTAAACCAAGGACCTCAGAGAAAAAGAGAAGATAAAAAACCTTTACAATTTGTTTCCCTGTGTTTATAAGACTTAATCACCAGCTTTTAGTAAAAACCTTTAAGAATATATTATCTAAGGCCAGGATAGTGTAGTTGCATACTATAGGCACCCATCATATATTTGTTAAATAAATGAATGAAAAATGAATATATGAAAAATAATTTCCAAACTATTACTTTTCTGAGCTCTCTTGGTCTTAAATCTGTGGTCACAAGAATCTTGCTGCTTGATAAATTCCCAAGAGAGCAATGGATTAAGAAAAACTGATTTCCAGTTAGCTAGTTGTTTTCATGCCTGTCTTTTCCTATCAGATTATAAGTCACACACTTCAATCATTTTTCCATCATTCATTCAACTATTTACTGAGTGCCCCAGAGTACCAGGCACTGCATATGGTACTGAATTCATGATACAGTTCTGTGTAGAGATGTTTCCAAGTGGTAGTGCTATGTCTGTTTTGACTTTATGTACTGCATGTCTTAGTAGAAGCAAAAAAAAAAAAAACAGAATTACTTCTTTGTTGAGGTAAATATCATTCCCTATGTGTGTGAATAGCAAGATAAGGCTTAATATTATTTGCAGAAGAAAACATTGTGAGAAAAGCAGAGAAACACAAACCATTTTCAAGCAGACCACAATGAGTAAAAAGGGAAAATAGCCCCAAATACACATTTACAAAGAATCACTAAATTGGTAAGACAAGCCAACCACTAGAGTTAAGTATGTTTCATAAGAAGCAAGCAAGATAAACTGTGATTTTAGCTAGCATTGTTTCAAATAGGCAGATTTTCCAACTCTGTTAATCTTAACACCTAAATCATAAATGCATTATTATGTATAATAAATATCTTTTCCAGAAATCAGCTACAGGCAACTCTCATAGCTTTTGCAGATGGGAGAGAGAAACCTTTCCATGACATGTTTCAAATAAACAGTAAGTTTTACCTTGCTTATATGCAAAGCGAACACTAAACTAATATGTATTTCAAAGAAAGCTTCTATAAGCACAGTCTCAAAAGAGAATGAGTAAAATTAAATTTCAGCACATGTACATTTTCAANTTTCCATGACATGTTTCAAATAAACAGTAAGTTTTACCTTGCTTATATGCAAAGCGAACACTAAACTAATATGTATTTCAAAGAAAGCTTCTATAAGCACAGTCTCAAAAGAGAATGAGTAAAATTAAATTTCAGCACATGTACATTTTCAAAATGTAGCAGTATAATGATCATTTTAGGTCTCAGAAGGTAGAATAACATATGAATACTGCTGTAGGACTTTGTCTTACTATTTTATAATTTACTAATATTTGTGGCAGCGACAGCTAAAGCAAAAACTTTTTTACCAAATCCATTACCTTTAACTAATATTCATTTACAATGTTTTCTGCTACAACCAGTACTTAACTTTCACATTTTCATAAATTTTGCTATAAGTGGAAAAAAAATAGAACTTCTGAGGAAAAAATTGGAACTTCTAGTTACTTCTGTACAAATGTTTATAATAGGTACATTAAACAACAGACTTCTTTACAGTTTCTGCGTATGCCATTATGGGGTAAGTTAAAGGCTAAATGGGATGGTAACTACGTAACACAATAATNCATCAATCTACCCAGACATCAATCAAATCCCTGGAGACTTTAAGAGCCAATTTTCTTGCTGGAATATTATTTTCATAAAATGATTATTGCTTTTAGTAACTTTCTCCAATTTATTTTAAATAAATAAGAATTTTGAAAGTATCAATTTTATTTAAATCAAGATACAACTAAATATTCACTCACTTTAAAAATATCTTAAAAATACAAGCACAACAGATTGCCTTTTTCTGATAAGCTCTTTCAAACAGCCCCAAAGACATAAATTGCCATACATTTGACTATTTCTAATTTTCAATCCAAAATAAAACAAGAATTTTGATCACTTTTCTCTACTTTAAATATCCTCAAATAGTTAAAATATGTTATTTATTTGCATTTTGTAAAAAACAAGACTAAGGAAAAAAACTGGCCAACTTTCCCCTATTAAGGAACAGATATTAAATATTTTCGGCTTTGGAGGTCATGGCCTCTGTTGTAACTACTCAACTCTACCACGCTGTGTGAAAGCAGCCCAAGACACTATGTAAATAAACGAGCATAGTTGTGCCAAGAAAACTGTATCTACAAAAACAAGTGGGAGGCTGGTTCTGACCCTCAGACTATAGTTTACTGACCTCTCGTCTATGCCTGTGTATCATTTTAAAATGCTAAACTTTCTTCTAGGCCTCTCAGACATAATAATTTCAAAATGAAGTCACACCCCCTTCCCCCTCAACAAGAGCAATGAGCAAACCTGGAACCCAGATATGCTTCTTAATGCCATTCTCCACTAAAAGAAACCAGGGCTCCTTGGAGAAATGGCTACTCCCAAGGGTGAGGCAGGTGAAATAGTTAAACAGCTGAAACATCTTNGAAGTCAATCTGATAAACGGACTAGTACAGAGTACAAAGTGGTGCTTATCCAGCATAGCAACAGATAACTGCAAAAAAATCCTAATCTCACATAATGTTCAATTTCCTTAACACAGTAATACTTTATTTCATATGGAAAGCCAATAAAGTGCAAGAGAAACTACGAGGAGAATAAGTATTAAAAGGGACTAGAACCTAATTAGGAAGAGAACCTCTTACAGCACAGGAAATATTTTTAAAAAGCAGATGAATACAACCAGTTCTGATTTTCTTCTATATGTCCTATATTCACTTCGAGTATTGAGGCTGTAGCTAATGAGAAAGTCACTTCAGACATAGTGAAAAAAGAGCACCAATCACCAGCATCTCCACTGTTGTGATATTGCTACCCCGCTTTGGGCCACAACCATAGTTATACCGGCTCAGGCAGAAAAATTATTTTTAAATTGGGCCACATATGTCTGCCACTGTCCTGGCCAGAAGCTGAGGCTGAGACTGCAGTATTGAGGTTGTATCCCTGGTGGACAGTGCCAAGTTTGGGGACTGTTGTCACTATAACCATTCAGAATGAATCACTCAGGCAGGTTGCCCAGGACCAAAGCTTTAACTCACTGACCAGCTGAGTATCAATCAATAGGTTGAAAAAGTGGTTTGATATGGCTACCATAGTTAAGCAGGCTCAGGGCAGTTTTCAAGGTCTAGCACTAGTGTCGCCTTCAGCAAACAGCAACAGAATCCACTGTCCAAATATTAGGACCTGCCTCATAGATAAAGTCAGGACTATGTAGATTGGTCTGATACCACTTTTCTCTTTCTTACTGAACAAAACCAGGAAATGGGGAATAAAACAAATCAAAAATACTTTTACAGATAACTATTAATGGCCATTAATTAATAGGCTGGGATTCCTGTTTACAAAGATATATACTTACTTACCTAGCAAATGTAGATTTCATAAGGATATATACATATAAAATGTTTTGTTATATACTATAGGACTTGGGCAATTTTACATTAATAGCATAATAAATGACCAAAAATCTCTATGTGAATTGCTTTTTTCCATTAGAAGGTTTGCGTGCCACAAATACTTGCTATCCCACATTCAGTATCTACAAAACAAATTAAAATATCATAAAATTCTCAATTTTTAGCTCCATTTCTTCAAAAAAAATCATCTAAGTTCTCATAATTGGTTAATTTCTGTATCAATCTTAGTTCCCCAATTTTATAGCCCCCACAGTATTTAATCAGATGAAGTGTTCAAGAGTCCCTAGAGATTTATTACTCTGCATTAGTTTTATACATTTCTATAAATGATAAACTGATACTGTAGTGGAGCAGTGAACATAAACCAGCTCTGCAGAACATCAGTGGCCATAATGCTGTTTCACAAACTGCAGTGCTCTGTTCAATTAAAACTGGTCATTGTTCAATGTCAGGCCAGCTGATTTGAAATCTGAGTCTGGTTTCTAAGACCTGAGAGAATAAGTGATAATAGGTTTTGAGGAAGTAATGTACAGCCTTGGTCCATAAACTGGTTAGGTCTCAAACAGGCTGGAAGGGATGTTTTGGAAATGGAAATACAACCTGAAATGAGGCTGCCATTTCAGCTTGTACTTCCACCTAAGAGTATTTTGGCAAAACTGACCCAGTGCCACACGGGAGGCATTGGCACTGCACCTAGCAAAGCCAAGGCTTAAGGTAAGTATGCACTTCCCCATGAGAGCTTCCTCTTAATGGAAACAAAAGGAAAACATAATAAATAAATATATATAATACACACACAATGTTATAATTTCCCTTGTAGTAAGAGAATAAAAATTGGGCACTTATATCATAACATCAAGTCCAACATTAATATGCAACTCAGGAATTAAATTCAAATCCTCTTTCAAGGTATTTTTATTAGCTGGTGCCAGAGCCTCCAATGTGTATAAATGCTTTAGTATTCTGCAGAATTGTGCTGACTTACTTAACAGTCTAATACATGAGACTGGCCTGAAATTGCTACTGCATTATGAAAATTCTATGGGCCACATTACAGCTGCCAAATTGGAGACTTCACAGTCCCTTGGGGAATTCATGGTCAAAATTTACTTCTGATTTTCGGGAAAGGCAAAATCTAAATGATGATACATTTTCCACACTTTTTGAGCCAAGGTCAGTGTACCACACCAGTGCCTAAAGCTTTCCTCCACCTGTCTCATTTCAAAACCTTTACCTCATTAAACACTGGCTAATTTATTTAATTCTGTAGGTATTGTTTATACGCTAAGATGAGTTCTACATATGTAAATCCCTGAGCACACAACTGTCACTTCTTTAGCCAATTGGATATAATTAAAAAGTAATGAAGAAACAGATTTTTACCCTTATAAATTCAGCTCCCACAGCTGGACTGGGTAGTACTTCCCCAAGTGTATTCTAATGTTTTAATGCACGATTCTCACTATTCCTATAATTCTCATCACAAAGTAAAATACTGATTTTAATAACTTTTATAATTACATTCAAATTTGCCAGACAGGCACTTATATATTTACCTTTGAATTCTGCAAAAGAATATTAACCAAAATGGTATCTATAAGTGCAATAAAAATCATTCAGTCTTCAACCTAGAAGAGTATTCTCTCCTATGATCTTGACACTGCCTCACAAGTTATCCAGAAGTTCTCCCTAAAGTTTAGTCTGCATTTGGCCGATGAAATGGAAAACCAGAACCATTACTGAGGGAGTTTAAACTTTGTTTTCTTGGCTAAGTTGCATTCTGACCTAAATCTATCAGCATTGCATTAATTTTCCACTGTTCCATGAGATACAAACAAAGGCAGCTAAAGGAAGAGTCTGGATTCTAACTTCAAAAATTAAAAGGACCATCTCTTTTCTCAAACAACTAATATCAAAACATTCTTCACGTGCAAACAAATATTTATGGCCAATAACTCTGTGTCTTTCATAAAATGACAGAGTTTAGACACTGTGCAGCGGGTTGCAGAAAGTTAAGTGGAACGTCAGAAAGAAGCACCTACTTTAAAACTCATGTTAATCAAGTTGGCAACAAACGATTTAAGTCTTACTCTTTAGGCCCATCTTTGGATTAAAAAAATGGGTCAAAAGTACAGTACCAACCTGATTTTAAACATACAAATGACCCCTAGTAACCATCAAAATATATAATACAACAATTCTAATGACCAAAGTACAGGTCAATTTTACTAACATTTTGGTGGTAATTCTGGTGGTCTAAGAGTGCCAAACAGGCTATCAATTTTCAATATGTGACAGTTACGTTCAAGACGTTTGAGTTGCTTTGTGTTGATGCTTGATGAACACACATTCTTCTTTCTTTATAAAGGGGCACTTCAGCTGCTTCACAGAATTTGGCGGAAATATGATTTATCATCTAAACACCATAACATATGGTGTTTTTCCCCCAAATAAAACCATTGTATACAGTGCTTAGCAAAAGCCCTACTATTAGAGTATGTTTCCATATTTAGACAAAAAAGAAAGACACCGTTACTGCTAATGAGTGCTGTTTCTTACCAAGTATTATGTCAGAAAGCTTACATCTGCAGTGGATGGTAACTAACATTAACTAATGGATACTGGTATTTCTCAACAGTAATTACTAATCATAGTACATAAAGTTGTTATGGGTTTGTTACATCAAAGATTGTTCCTTCTCCATTCTTTGGAAAAAAACATAAGAAAGTTACAATTTGAATAACTTTGTTATTTGGAAAAACAACAAGAAAAAAATCCATGCCAAGACTAAGAGTGGGTGACCTGCCTCTAAGCAACTAAAAAGCTTTTGTGATGGGTTTAGTGTAGCTAATAATAATCAAAGAGCAGATGGAAGACAGCCAGCCAGTCACCCACGATCAGTATGAAGACGCCCCTAGTAAATATAGAGGAACAAGTTTGGCAAGCTAGTGCTCCCACCAGTTCCCTATCAACAAGCTTCTTTAGATGAGGACCCTTCTTTGTCCCCCTGCAAAAGGTGAATTTATATTTATTTTCTCCTTCATACTACTTCATCCATTTATATTATTTCATCAACTTGTTTAAAAGAAGCCGTTTGTTTCATTAATCACCTTGCTCTCACCACCAGAAAGACTGGTTGACTTTGTACCAGGACAAAGCCCACTCCCTGCTAGGAAATCAATGAAAATGCTTCAACGAAGTTAACTCCCTGGATACATAAGAGGAGATAGGAAAGACTCTACCTGGACATCTCTCTCTTTAAGTCACCTCTTAGTGCTAGGAATAGACTACAGGTTGCATTCACAAAGTGCTATGCATGACAACGAACATCTGGCTTAAGGACCTTAAAACATGACAGAAAAATCCTTTGATGGAAAATTGAGTTCTTTTGTAGGTGTGCTTTTTCATGCATAGAGACTATGTGACTTGGGGTCCTAACTTCTATTTTGTATCATCGTTTTGCCTAACACATATATTTTATAAAGATAGAATCAAGATATGTGACATTATCTTGAAAAAATGGCTCATTAAACTATCATTTAAAATCTCACAACACTTAATAAGCTGTTAGAGACAAAATAATCTAGATATATTTTTCCTGGTTTTCTGGGAGCCATGGATGCTTCATTTTTGTTGGGGTTATTGTTTTATTAATGAGAGTCTTTGGTGCCAAAAGCAACACTACAATAGAACAGAAAATTGATGGTCTACTAATGTCTCAAACATCCCAAACAAATATAGCAGCAAAAAAGGGTAAAGAAGGTGTCCTTGTCTAATTTTCAAGGGAGATGATCCAATACTTTGAAAAGACTGGTAAGATTTAACTGTCCATGACCTTTGACATGTGAGGATGAAATTCTGCTTAAGGAAAAATCTGTCACTTGATAAATAAGTGTATCTTAAAAAAAATAAATAAAACCAGAATGCAGTAATAAGTTGATCTAGTAAAATTAATTTGCATATAGTCAATTTAAGAAACTTGCATGGCTGGCTTCCAAAGGCTTTTTTGGAAGCTGTTTTCAACTTAAAAATTAAGCAATTGTTTTAAAGTAGATGATCGTGGAGAAATTTAAAGAAAAATAATTTTTTGTTGATTTTTAAGGACTAGCCACAGCAAGTGTAAAATTTGATGATAATAAACAAATAAACATGATGATGATAAACATATATGACTCTACTTGAAAACTCCTTAAATTCCATAGGAAAATGAAATCTTGGATGATAAATAAATAATCTTGTAAAAAGTAGATACCTGTTTCACAGTAGTCCTTAACGTCATCCAAAGCTCCATACATGATGTGCTGTGTGTGCTAAGTCGCTTCAGTTGTGTTCAACCCTTTGCGACCCCATGGTCTGTAGCCCCCCAGATTCCTCTGTCCATGGGATTCTCCAGGCAAGAATACTGGAGTGGGTTGTCATTTCCACCTCCAGCGGATCTTCCTGACCCAGGGATCAAACCCGCATCTCTTATGTATCCTACGTAGGCAGAAGGGTTCTTCACCACTGGTGCCACCTGGGAAGCCCTTCCATACATGATGGTAGTCAACAATCCTTCACACACCTAGAGATAGCTATCCGCAATATCACTGGAAATTTTGAAAACCCATCCTGCAAAAATGCTATGGCTAAGTACAATCTCTCTACTGAGTCTTTAATATTTTGTCTCACCTCATTTTTTTAATCTATGCAATTAATTCAATTGGGCAAGATTATTTTAAAAAATCTTTTCTAGTCCAAATGTGGTATGATTCTGTGATTCAACATATGGGCAATTATCAAAAGAATCATGTTATTAAAATAATAAAAAAGCAAACAAAAAACCTCTGCAACTCTCATAACTTTCTAGCACTATAAAATTTAACTGCTCTCTGTAATTTTTAACTTTTTAACGTTGTAGTGCTCATGTACAAACCATTTCATCAGATTCATACAATACTTCCTAAAATGGCAAAAATTTTATCATGCAACATAAAGTATCAAATTAAGAAGCCAGATGGGGGCTTTCCAGGTAGCTCAGTGGTAAAGAATCAACCTGCCAATGCAGGAGACATGAGTTTGATCCCTGGGTGGGGACGATCCACTGGAGAAGGGAATGGCAACCCACTCCAGTTTTCTTGCCTGGAGAATTCAGTGGACAGAGGAGCCTGGTGGGCTACAGTCCATGGGGTCACAAAGAGTTGGACACAACTGAGCATGCACACATGCATTCTCAATCAATTTGATCCTTTTGAGACTATAAACCAAAAATGACTTCAGGTGTTTATATATAGACAGAGAAAAGCATTGTCTGTTTGTAGGCAGGTTAGGTTCTTGAGTTCATTTCCTTCCAAATCCAGAGTAATCCCATACAAGTGACTAATCATTAAAGCCATGTGTTGGTTGAGGGCAGCTTTCACCCCAGCCAAACATTATTTATATAGTTGATTCAAATTTCTCAAAGAAAGGAGCTATGTCGTTGTCTTTGTTCTTCAGAGGCAATAAAGAAAGAAGGCAGATTTGTAGTTATACTCACTAGTGCCAGACTAGCAAACGTGCCCCAGAAGCATTTCCTGTCCCACATGTTTTTCTACAATGTGACCTTGCCACTGCTCCATCAGGAAATAGAACCCAGTTCTCTTTCCCTGGAATCTGGGCTGTACATATGGCTCCTCTGATTTCCCAGGCTGGTTCTGACAGGAGACTGGTTCTTTTCCAACCCTTGCTCTCAGGAAAACTACTCATCCTGTAAGAAGTCAACATCCCGAGATATGCTAGACAGGCCAGTCCCAGCTGAGTCCAGCCTCCCAGTCATTCCCACCAATGTATCAAACCTTGTGAAATTATTTGGAAGAGGATCCTGCAGTTCCGCATGTTCTAGTTTCCAGCCATTCAAATCACCCTGGGCCCCAGCTCCCGACATCCAAGAGCAGCGACAAGGCATCCTCATCACACCCTATCTTAATTCCTGACCCACCAAAGTCATGGACATTATAAAATAAATGTTATTTGACGCCACTAACTTTGGAGGTGGTTTGTTTTCCAGCTGTAATAACTGGAACACTCTTGGGAAAAAACCTGTTTCTACCACTGATTGAGAACTTGGTAAACGTACAAAAATGCCTAGCCTTCTTGCCTGGAAAATTCAATGGACGGAGGAGCCTGGTAGGCCACAGTCCATGGGGTCGCAAAGAGTTGGACACAACGGAGCCACTTCACTTTCACTTTCTCAATAATATAGGGGGTAGCATTACCTACATTTCAAATTTATTCAATACTGGGAATAAATGAGACGTCTGGCCTGGAATAGTACTGAATAAAAGGTAGATAGTAGGTAATAATTTTGTGATTAGGATCAACCAAGAGCACTGTTAAATGCTAGGTAGTACCTTTCAAAATTTAAATTTGAGATGAACAACATACTTAATGATTCGGTGCAAGGAAGAAAAAAAAAGTTTACCACCTAAGGAAGAAAAAGTCCTCAATTTAATGAAAAAGAATATATCATTTGGGGTTTGCTTCTCTGAATATACAATAAGGAAGAAATGCAACCCTAATGAGCAGGTATGTATGTATGTTTAATCTTCATAGCAAACCATGTGAAGATGTTAAGTTTTATGAGGTCATATGATTGGGAAGTGGCCAAGTTCAGAGCAGTTTGAATCCAAAGCCTCCCTCGTGTATTCTTCACAACACTACTCTGCCCTCTTACAGGATTATGCTATAATATAGGATAGTTCATACAAACATTGCTGTGATATTCAGGTTATGTAATTCAGGGACTTATTTGGGAACAGCAGTCCATAGGGTCTCAAAGAGTCAGACATGACCTAGCAACTGAACACCACCACCACCAAACCCACTTAGGGAAATGGTGGAGTACTAGATATATTAGTGAAAAGGATTGTTGTTGTGGCTGTTGTTTAGTCACTAAGTTGTGTCCGACTCTTTGTGACCCCATGGACTACATTATGCCAGGGTTCCCTGGCTTACTATTAAACTTGAAAGTGATTCTTCAAATTTATTCCTGACAGCAGGCAAAATCTATTGCTTGAAATATGCTTTTGTTTGTTTTGGTTTGGTTTTGAACTGTTTTATGAAAGGCCAGGCTTCTCACATATTCATCAAATCCCTTAGCTGACAAAGACTGATCTAAATGGTTCCCTGGAGATTACAATCATTCTATGATTGTAAGCAAAAGAGGAATTATATCTGCCCACAAATTAAAATGTCCTTTGTAAAAGTCAATCTGGGGAACTTCAGAATCTTAGGAGACCTTAAAAGAAAATCACCATGAGGATCTTGAAATGTTATACTTTGTTTTCTCTGGATTATTAAACAAGAAAGTTTCAATGCTAAGTGCTGCTCTTTGAATCATTTTCCATCAGTCTACACTGTAGAGGTTAAATAAATTCTTTTGTTCTAGCTCTGTTCTTTTTTAGGAAGCCAGAATAGAGTATAACTGTCATGACCTCCCCGGCTTGCCAAGCTATTTGTAAACATGCATCAATATCAACTCATTTCAAGCAACAAGCTGAACCTTCCCTGGAGTAAATCATATTGTGAAGTTTTCCAAGGAAATTCAGTTTCCCAACTAAAGTATGGATTCTAAATACACATACATGATATACATCTGAACTAAGAACCACTGTACCTCAAGTTTTCTAAGATTTGCAGGTGTTTAGATAGGTTTTCTTATAATGTCTTTTAAAGTGGATTTTTATATCAGTTTTTTTAAAATTAGCTACATACAAAGCACTCTTAAAAGAACCCCTGTCAACTGAAAATTATAATATTCACCTGTTATTAGCATACAGTGCACTGCCATTTCAAAACTGCCAGTGACTCATGTTACAAATATAGCTATTTTTAGGACAGTGCATGGATGGTGTTAACAATATTGTATGAAAAAGGCACTAACTATCTGATCAAGTATTTTGTGGATAGAAAGATAGATAATTGCCACTTGTTATATTCCAAAATTACTCTCAGTAAATTGTGTTCATTTGGCCATCTGCACATACTTGCATTTTGCTTAGTCAATGAGTAACACAGACATCAAAAAAGCAATCTGATTTATATGAAATAGCTATGTATTTATAAATTTTATAGAAGAAACATAAAATCACCCAAAGAGGTTATACAGTATGTTTGAAGTTAAGTTTAGGGTATCAGCATTCTGTATACTCTGAGTAATCTTATTTGTACTAAGGATTTCTCTTGTAATTGCTATGGCTGTGAAACTCTATAAAAATTATATTCTAGAAAAAAGTTATTTAAATTAAATGTGACTAAGCAAATGTCTACAACATTATTATCATTTAAAAGAAATATTCAAGATGTATTAAAAGACCGCCAAAATCAGAAGTGGGGAAAACCATCCTTAGAAATTCTGTGGCCGACAGCCATGTGAGGACTACCTATTCTAAACTTCCTAAAAAACATACTTTTTCTTTTTTCTTTTCGTGTTTTCACTGTGAATGCCAGTCTATTAGCCATTTTCTCATTGGTCTTTTTGGGAAATTTATGGCTTAAAGATGAATGCCTGGGCAGTCCCCCATAAACAGAATTGGGACACCAGAGAAAAGCATTACGGTTGACCGACACCAACTGGTTCATACTAGAAGTGCTGACGCAACCTTCAATACACCAGGACAAAAAAGGCACGGTTCTGCCTTTGCTTAAAACCATAAAACAGGTTATAAGCAGTAAACGACGCATATTTGGTACCAAAATTAAAAACGCACCTGTAAAAATAATGGCTGAGAGGAAAGTTTCTATAAAAACTGGGCCTAAGTAGGACATACTGTCATCAGTAGAAACATTCCTGAAATTTCCCTTCTGTATTTACAAGCTTGCCTCTTCAAGGCAGTTTTAATTCTAATTAAGACAAAGGTTTTTAATTAAGCCCTGAAGATGCTGGTAAAGGGCCTTCAGTAAAACTGTCCTTGGTGATTCCTCCTGAGGCAATTCATTTCGAGAGACAATGAAGTGGATCTCTTAAAATCAGAGAAGACATTGCCCTCCCTGCTTTCTGCTATTCAACACAGCAAACAGACTGAGAAAAGCTGCCTGCCCTTTGGAACGGGCAAGGAAAGAACTGCTCGTTTCACTTCAAGCTTCCCCCCTTGTTTCAGAATACTGGTGAACAGAAGCTTCAAGTCCACCAAACACTGTAAGAAAACAGACTTTGTAAAGTGGCGAGATAGAGCAATTTTCCATATTGTGTTTCCTTTCCTCCTGCACCCTCCCCACCCACCACCATGGGGAGGAAAAACGAACTGCTACTACATAAAGCAAGTCAAGAACTTGTTTTAGATAGCCTCCAACCAAACCATCTCCACCACCCCCGTTCGCTTCTGAGGTATACTTTTTTCCTAGGAGGAAAACTATTTTTAGGAATGGAAAAAGAAATAAATGCTGGAGTATGAGTTTCTGCAAGAGGATACGGGCTCAGAGGGAAAAAATCAGAAACTGTACCAGTCTCTGATTTTTACCTTGCAGAGTCCTATTATCACTATATTTGCATTAAGCTTGTGCTCCCCATTTCCTTGCTTAGAGAGGAAAAAAGCAGAGATAAATGGGTATGGAGGCAATTGAGGAAATTAGCAAACACTGCAGACGCTCAACAAACTCGAGCTGTCTTCTCCCCATTCCCCACAATCCTGGTCGAGAGAAAAGGATATGGGCCTGAAAAGAAAATGAGAGTTGAAGCTCGTTTCTCTAACCTATCTGAAAAGTCTTTATGCAATAAGGGGGCTATTATTTCAGGAGACAGTGAGAAAGGGGCAAAAGATTCACGTTGCTAAGGAGACGTGCTGAAGCTGGCATTCCTACATAAATTTCCATTTCTACTGGAGTAGAGAAAGAAAAGATATTCTCTCCAAAGTTTATTTGGATCCCCTGGTTACTGAAGAAAGGCATTTTACCGATTTATTTTATCTTTAGTTGTAAACAACCAAGCCTGAAAGAATTAAAAGACCTAAATGTTGACCTCCCACTGCCAACCAGTCCCCTCCACAGTGAATTAAGCAACAAAGACAAAATCCTTCAATGGAAATTTTGAGGTAATATCAAAGAAAAAAAAGCCTTTTGTAAACACAATCAAATTTATGGAAGAAACTAAAGCAAGTGAACTAATTTCCCTTATAACAAGAAAAGAAAGACAAAAGTAAAGCTGATTTTTGTGGCTTTTTTTCCTATTTTAACTTGCCTAGAACTTGACACGTTTTCAGTAAAGCTTTATAAACAGTCCCAGAGAAGACATGAAACTGTCACGAAGGAAGTTAATGAGTTTCTCAGGGGTGCACGTGTAGGTGTGCAAAATCACAGCCAGGTCCTCTTTTATTCCCCTTTCTCTGCACTGACACCAGCAGCTGAAGATTCAAGATTAGCGAGGAACAGCGGTTTACAGGAAGAAATCCGAATTTTGGCAGATTTCTGCTAAGGGCGTAACTGGAG
Organism: Neotragus pygmaeus; assembly: GCA_006410875.1. NCBI lineage: Eukaryota > Metazoa > Chordata > Mammalia > Artiodactyla > Bovidae > Neotragus > Neotragus pygmaeus. The sequence continues at coordinate 624 of SJYV01011009.1, read as the reverse complement.
TGCAGGGGAAGGTAACCGGGGCTCAAGGAGAGAGTAAAGCAGAAAAGCCGCCCCCCTCCCCCGGGGACTACCTTCTCCATCCTCCACCCCATCCCTTTGCAGCTTCCAGTGCTGCCTGAGTAAGCCACAACTTTCCAGGCATCTTGTGAGTACCTCATGCAGAAGAGAAAGATCTGGAGGACAGAGAAGGCATTTGGAGTGGGAAAGAAGATAAAGCAACTCAACCAAAGACCGTGTCACCAAAAAAGGAAAGGAAATTAAAGCCTGTCCCTCTCCCAACTTTCCACATCCCTCAAAAATTTAAGGAACTAAAATCCAAACCGAAACTCATCAGGAACAAGCCAGATAAAGAGGAGGACAACAGACAGAAACGCGGGCACCAAGAGGTAAACTCAGGCAAATTTCTCCTAGAGAGAAGAAAGTGGGGAAGGCAGAGAGCCCACAGTATCCCGGTGGAGTTGGGGCGATTTTACTTTTTTTTTTTAACGGGGGTGTGGAAGGCGTTGCATTTTCAACACAGCCACACGGTTCTCGCCTTAAATGATAACAATATAACATACGTGTTACTCCAGAGCCGGAGGAATGGCCACGGAGGAGAGGGCTTGGGGCATCGCACTAGGTTCG
>SJYV01011002.1:13862-27636 GCA_006410875.1 Neotragus pygmaeus | reverse complement strand
AGCCCTCTGTGGGGCAGAAAGGGTTAAAGCAAGTGTTCAAACATTTAGCAAATAAAACCAAAATGTCACACAGAGACTGCCAAGGCTGGAGTGGTAACCATGGCAATCCACGGCCAGCTGCAGATCTGAGTGTAAAGAGGCTCTGGGACCAAGGCCTGTGATGAGAGGGGACAAGAAGGGACAAGAGGGTGGTGCAGAGGGTCACAGTGGGCCTGGCCAGCCCAGCTCACAGGGGGCCAGCCCAGCTCACAGGGGGCAGGAGCCTGGACCCCTTATGATGTGCAAGCCAGGGACTTCAGGCCAGTCTCTCAGTCTTAAAGGGACACAGCTTGGTCTTCTATGGACCGAGGAAAGACTCAATCTACCCGTCTGCCCCCTGGGCTTGTTGTTCATTCATTTGGTTCCACTTATCGAATCCCTGCTGTGTGCCGGCTGCTCTTGGCTGTGGCACAGAGCAGAGAATCCGAGTCAGTCCCCACCACCACGGACCTATGGCCAGAGCAGACGCCAGTGAGAAACAGTGTCCACATCAGAACCCAGCCAGCTTCTAGAAGGGGCACGTTGCCCAGGGAGTGGGGGCAGCCAGAAAGCCTCCTGGCAGAGGTAAAAACCTAAAAGTCAAAGGGGTGAAGTCAGGCGGGCAAGAGGCCTGACGGTGTACACGACAACGCTCCAAACATACGCAGCACTGGACAAGACGAGCGGGGACACCGCGTCCCCGAGGGGGCTCTGACGCGTCATCCCCTCAGCTTTCTGTCTTTGAAGGGTAGTCTGACAAGGACTCGTGGTATTCGGGCTGAGCAGCACCGGCCCCTCTCCTCCTTCCCTTTCAGCCGTCCAGGTGCAGGCAGGTCGCTGGGAGGCCCAGCACCATCCTCTGCACACATTCCCCATTTCCAGTCTCCCTCATGTGTGGCCATCTGTCCAGGGAGTGTTTGTTGGCATAGGGCAAGAAATGGATGTGAGCTCGGCAGAGGAGGCCACTATCCAGAACATTCCAGTCAAGTCCTAAGGTTCTGAAGGAGCTCATGTGCTCAGACAAGCAGGCTGAGGGGCTATCCAGGGGGCTTCAGGACCTCAGGGGCCCCCGGTCTATCTGTTCAGCTCTAAAGGAGGACCTTGGCCACTGGCCCATCCATGAGCCCCAGTGAAGGCCATTCAAATCCATCAGTCAACCAGCTAGAGACACCATTAGGAAATGTCTATCAGGGACTCACAAGGACAGAGATCCCAGCCCCACCAGGGTGAGGCAGCTCCCTTCTCCCCTGGAAGACAGACAAGCGTTCCTTTCTCTCCTCTTTAATGCCCCTGAAGTGCTCTAGGCCAATTTCATCCCAAACATACACAGGACTCTGCTCCTGGTGAATACACTGCTTGGTTAAAATTTCATCTCCCTGTGAGAGGCCTGCCCTCTGTGGCCACCTGATGTTTCACACACACACCTCACACCTCAAAGCTTATCAGCCTGGGTCCCAGGGGATCAAGGCCTAGGACAAGCAGCTTCCAAAGGCAGGGACCGGGTCTCAGGTAGTTCTGGATCCTCCATGCCTGACATACAGTAGTCCTCACCTAACAGATAAGATGTGATTTGAGCCCAGTTTCTTCTATAAGGAGAAGGGAGAGTAAGGGAACAGAGCAAGACTTAGCCTGGACCTTCAGTCCATTCCCTGAAGGGAAGACACTGCTACCTAACTCATTTAGCAGTAGACCCCTAAAGCATCAGAATTCCCAGTGACTCAGTGGTAAAGAATCTGCCTGACAATATAGGAGTCACAGGAGATTCAGGTTCGATTGGGTCGGGAAGATCCCCTGGAGAAGGAAATAGCAATCAGCTCCAGTATTCTTGCCTGGAAAATCCCATGGACAGAGAAGCCTGGTAGGCTACAGTTCATGGTGGCACAGAGTCGGACATGACTGATTGAGCACACCCAGGCTCAAAGCATATGAACCAGTGACACCTCCTGTTTTCCAGATGCCTACCTCCCTGTGACAGCAGGTTTCACGTGCCCGATAAGGTACTCCAACCTACGGGACCATCGTGCCAAGGCATGTGAGCCATTCTGTAACATGAGCTGTCTCTTGAATATAATGTTATATGTCCTACAATCTGAAGTAATCTCCCTGTAAGCTGAGAATTCTGTGGCTACTTCATAAAAATATCCGCATTTACACATAACTTAAAACTCTCCCCTTTTATTGATCTCCTGTGTTTCAGATTCATGAGGTTGAGGTATCTTGTCACTGTTGTTCTGTTTCTGTCAGATCTGAAGTGGACAAGAAGGCTCTGGAGGCCAACAGCAGACTGTGATCTGACTGATGCTTTTTACATTGAATATGGCCAGTAATCACAGGCTGAAATTAATGATCTCTAAAGTTCCCATCCGCACTGGATGATGGGAAATCTGCCGCTGCCTATGCCACATGCTAGGTTCACAGCAGTCTCCCCATTTTAATTTGACAAATGTTATCTGAGCCCCGCTATGTGCCAGGCACTGTCCTGCAGCTTCCCGCCCCCATGGCTTCGAGGACACCAAGGCTGGGCTCCACACCTCCAGATGCAGCTGTACCTTCACTTCCCACCCTGTCTCTTATACACATCTTCGTTTCNACTGAAGGGTGTTTTCACATTTTGCCTTTTACCGTAAAAGTGAAAGTCGTCTTTGTATTTCTTTTGGTTAGCAAAAACCGGTGCTCATTTAGGTCTTTCACATAAGTGAAGAGGCATTAAAGTGAATTTTTGAAAAGTAGAATGCATTATGTATATCATTAAATGACTATATTATATATATTGTATCTTGTATATTATGAAATGATTAGCCACAGTAAATCTAGTTAACATCCATTACCATACAAAGTGACAAAAATTTTTTTTCGTTTGATAAGAACTTCTAAAATCTACTCTCTTAGCAACTTTCAAATATGCAGTGAGGTATTATTAACTATAGTTGCTATGTTGTACATGTATCCTCATGACATTTATTTCACAGAGGGAGATTCTTAATTTTATTTTATTTTTTGCCCATGCCATGTGGTATGTGGGATCTTAGTTCCCTGACCTGGAATGGAACCCACACCCCCTGCATTGGAAGCACAGAGTCTTAACCATTGGACTTCCAAGGAAGTCCCAGAAGGGCTTTCTTAAACAGATTTCTGCCAATCCTGCAGCCCAGGATTCTGCTTTCTCCCAGCTCCTACAGCCCCCACCTCTTATCTGCTATTTCCCAGCTTTTCAAAATGAGGTGACTTGGTCTCTATGCCATCTTACCAGTCCTTGTGAGTACACACTTAAAAAAAAAAAAAGTCCCTTTAGGGACTTTCCCCGTGGTCCAGTGGTTAAGACCTCAAACTTCCACTGCAGCGGGCAGTTCAGCCGCTGATCAGGGAACCAAGAGCCCCCATGCTGTGTGGAGGAGCCACAAATAAAAACTAAAACAAAACAAAAAATAAACCCCTTACTAGCTGTTTGGGGGATGCAGGGAGGTGTGATGGTCAGTCAGCATCTGGGTGCTCAGTCAGCTGCCTTTGCTAGGAGATCAGCACGGACTTTTCCCACTTACCGTCAGGATCCTTCCTCATTCCTTGCAGTGGGGGTGCCTTTCTTGTGCGCAGCTTTCTGTTGTAACTTCGAGCTGATGTTCATCTAATCCCTCACCTACTGCAGGCTGTTTGGATTATTTCCTATCTTCTGCTCAGAGCTTCCTGGGTGGCTCAGTAGTAAAGAATCCACCTGCCAATGCAGGACCCGCAGGAGACCCAGGTTCGATCCTTGGGCCAGGAAGATCCCCTGGAAAAGGGAATGGCATTCCGGTTCTTGTCAGGATAATCCCATGGACAGAGGCCCTTGGTGGGCTATAGTCCAGTGGGTCACAAAGAGTCGGACATGAACTGGGCACACATATCCATCTGTCTTCTGCTCATTGGAAGCTACAAGTGAATAATGCGCTCTCATTTCCCCCACGTGACTTTAATGTGCCGAAATCAATCCATGAGTTCGTGGGGCGATTCAGAGAGATATTCCTGACCCCATGCTCTCTCTACCCAGTCTCTGCTTCGCTCTCTCTTCTCCCCTGTGGGCCTTTGCTCTCTTTTAAATCTGCCAATGTCCTTTCTACCTCCAGGTCTTTGCACTCGTGGAGCCCTCCATCTGGAATTCTTTCCCTCAGGCTTAACCTATGGCTGATTCCTTCTTATCCTTCAGAGTTCAGTGCAAATGTTGCTTCTTCAGGCAAGGCTCCCCTGTCCCCATGGGTGAAATCTGGTCCTGGTTGTGCCTGATCACATCATCTTGTTTGCTTTTTTCTTAGAAAACATATAAAACTGTAATGGTTTTTGTTTGCTTTCTCCTTGATTATTAACTGGAGACCCATGGTGGCAGGGATCACACCTGCCTCGGTCACCTGTGTGTCCCTGTTCCTGTCATGATGTCCAGCATATTGTAGTCCTTCCTGGAGTCCTTCCTGAGCTGCACGTGTGGATCAACTCCTCTGGGGAGGTGTTCTCTGTGAGGAGGCTTCAGCTGCAAATAGTGGGAATCCCGATTAGAAGTGGCATCAATAGTAAAGCACATTTATATAGCCACATGCAGTGGGGTATTGGGACATGAGATGGCTTCAGGTTGATCAGTTTGGGTTCAGCATGTTCTGTTGACCCAGGTTCCTTCTGCCTTTCTGCTCTGGCATCTTTGCTGCAAAGGCTTGGTGTCTCCAGTTGATTACCCTCATGGTCTCAGATTGGCTGCTGTGGCTCCAGCCATCACATGCTGACAGCTTCTTTGGACAGAAGAAAGGGAATACGGGACTACTGTGTCCCATGTTGCAGGGGGTGTGAAAGGAGCTATTGTGATGGCAGGGGGTCTGTGAGTTGGGCACTTATGGAGTCAGAGCCAGATTTCCAGGGCTTTGAACACTGAGCAGAAGAGTCTTATGTCCCCAGGGAATGGTTCTGAGTTGTGAAGCAGCACAGCCAGGCTGACCTGCAAAGAGGAGGATGGTGGCTTGGTGAGGAGGATTTGGGGCAGCCAGGCAGAAAGTGCTGTTGTTCCCAGATAGTGGGAATGGAGACACACACCCCTGTCTCCTCTTGAATGCGGCACAGGGGTGAGAGCAGTAAGGAAGACAACCAAAGGCTGGAGATGAAGCAGCGTGTGTTAGTCTCCTGTGGCTCTCAGAACCAAGTAGCACCAACTGGGTGACTTATAACAGCAGAATTTATTTGTGGAGGCCTGCAGTCTGAGTCTTCCCAGGTGGCACAAATAGTAAAGAACCCACCTGCCAGTGTCTCCTACATAAGAGACAGGGATTCAATTTTGGGGGATGGGAAGATCCCCTGGAGAAGGAAATAGCAAACCAATCCAGTATTCTTGCCTGGGAAATCCCATGGACGGGGGGAACTGGCGGGCTACAGTCCACGGGGTCACAGAGAGTCAGACACTACTGAAGTGACTTAGCACGCACCCACAAAGTCTGCTTTGAAGAGTGGGCTGGGGGGCTGGCAAGCTGAATTCCATCATTAGCCCACTGGTAACATTATGTGGAATTGTCTTTAAAAATCAACAAATGAGTCTATTTTTAAACACCCGCCTCCTTTTAAAAAAAAATTACAGGGCATTGTAGTATGGTAGTTCAGAGAAAGAATTGTGATCAGCATCAACAAAATGCCATCGGTAAACTCATAAGGGGTTTAAACTTGACTTAAGCTGATCACCTTTGAAGAAGGAAATGGCAACCCACTCCAGTATTCTTGCCTGAAGAATCCCATGGACAGAGGAACCTTGCGGGCTACAGTCCATGGGGTCACAAGAGTCGGACACGACTGNCAAAATGCCATCGGTAAACGCATAACGGGTTTAAACTTGACTTAAGCTGATCACCTTTGAAGAAGGAAATGGCAACCCACTCCAGTATTCTTGCCTGAAGAATCCCATGGACAGAGGAACCTTGCGGGCTACAGTCCATGGGGTCACAAGAGTCGGACACGACTGGTGACTTTCACTTCACTACTTCACAAAGTCTGAAGTCAACGTGTGGGTAGGGCCTTCTGGAAGCCCCAGGGAGAATCTGTTCCATGCTTCTCCTAGTGTCTAGTGGCTTCCAGCAATCCTTGGCATTCCTTGGCTTGTGGTTGCCTCACTCAGTCCATCTCTGCCTCCACCTTCACGTGGCCTTTTTCTCTGTGATTGTGTCTCCTCCTCTGCCTCTTAGAAGGATACTGCTCATTGGATTTAGCTGTGCTTAGTCGCTCAGTCATGCCTGACTCTTTGCAACTCCATGGACTATAGCTTGCCAGGCTCCTCTGCCCATGGGGATTCTCCAGGCAAGAAAACTGGAGTGGGTTGCCACGCCCTCCTCTAGGAGATCTTCTCAACCCAGGGATTAAACCCAGGTCTCCGTAGTGCAGGTGGATTCTATACCATCTGAGCCTCCAGAGAAACCCATTGGATTTAGGGCCTACCCTAAATCCAGGAGGATCTCATCTGAAGATCTTCAACTTCGTTACGTCTGCAGAGACCCTTTTTCCATGTAAGGGCTCATTCACAAGTTTGGAGGGTCAGGACTTCATGTGTCTTCGGGGGGGCCACCATTCACCCCACTACATACAGGGTGGGGCCTGGCCCAGGGTGGAGGTGGGAGACTTGGCGGAGGGGACTTCACTGTTTCAGGTGTGTGATGTGGGGCCTTGGCCGTGCTGGTGAGATCGTCAGGCTCCAGCTAGTCTTCAACGGAGAAAGCAATTTGTTGTACCCAGCCTTGAGGACCTCCTGGGCACCACACCCCCTCTGGGCTTCGGGATGCAAGGGGCACTGTGACGTGCTGTGAACACACCAGGCACTTTTTGTGTCCTCCAGAGCCCACAGCCTAGAGAAGGACACTTGAGAAGGAATTAAGGACATAGTTTAACCATCAGAAAGTGACAGGAAGGGGACTGGTGGCCCAGTGGTGGAAGAGCCAAGCTGCCATTGCAGGAGACACAGCTTCAGTCCCTGAGCTGGGAAGACCCCACACGCTGTGGAGAGACTAGGCCCGTGAGCCACAGCGACTGAGCCGGCGCTCCAGAGCCCACGAGCAGCGACTCCTCAGCCCGCCTGCCCCTAGAGCTTGTGTCTCCAAGAGAAGCCGCAATGAGAAGCCTGTGCACTGCCCCTGGAGTAGCCCCTGCTCACCACGGCTAGAGAAAAGCCCGGGCAGCAGTGAAGACCCAGCAAAAATACAATTTAAAAAATAAATAAAATTTATTTTTTAAAAAGAGAACAAGTGACATGAAGAATACAGCATGAAGCGGGGGAGTCAGGGTTCATGCTTGACTACTTCAGCCAGGGTGGTTGGCATGGGGCACCCTGCCCGGGTGGTCAAAGAAGGAACCAAGCTTGCAAAGCCTAAGAATTCTGGAAGACCTGCTCCAGGCAGAGGGAACACCAGGTGCAAAGTCTGGAGGCAGGATCCTCCTGGGCAGAGTAATGATAACTCCCTCTTACTCAGTCCTTTTACTTGGTCAGGCACTTAATACACTTGACAGGTATTAGGCCAAGAATCCTATTGTTTCCCCATGTACGGAGGCATTGCCACTCTGGGCCTTGCTTCCTGTTTGTAAACGGGGTGATGGCAGTACCTACACTTTGCTGAGCTGCAGAATACTTGAGACGTTGTGACGTTTAGCCTTCTGATTCAAAGTAAGGAAACTGAGGCCCAGAGAGGGCAGATCTGTGGCACACAGTGGGTGGGTGGTACCAAAGCTGTCAGCTCCAGGCCACTTCCTCTTTCCTCTGGGTTCTGCTGGAGCTCAGAGCTCTGGGACAGACCCTTGAGGAATCAGTGTTTGTACAAGGCTCTCAGGTGGTGTCTTGCCCCATCTCCTAGACTCCTTGGGGATTTTCTGTGCTGGCCCCCACTCTTGGAACTTGTTTGTTCCTCTTTTTTCCTTGCAGTGATAGTGAAGTTGCTCAGTCGTGTCCGACTCTTTGCAACCCCGTGAACTATAGCCTACCAGGCTCCTCCATGGGATTCTCCAGGCAAGAATACTGGAGTGGGTTGCTATTTCCTTCTCCAGACGATCTTCCTGACCCAGGGATCAAACCCGCGTCTCTTGCATTGTGGGCAGACACTTTACCCTCTGAGCCACCAAGGAAGCCCAGTGCTGGGCTGGAGGAAGCACAAGCTGGAATCAAGATTGCCGGGAGAAATATCAATAACCTCAGATATGCAGATGACACCATCCTTATGGCAGAAAGTGAAGAGGNAGAGTTGGACTATGAAGAAAGCTGAGCGCCGAAGAATTGATGCTTTTGAACTGTGGTGTTGGAGAAAACTCTTGAGAGTCCCTTGGACTGCAAGGAGATCCAACCAGTCCATCCTAAAGGAGATCAGTCCTGTGTGTTCTTTGGAAGGAATGATGTTGAAGCTGAAACTCCAATACTTTGGCCACCTGATGCAAAGAGCTGACTCATTGGGAAAGACCCTGATGCTGAGAGGGACTGAGGGCAGGAGGAGAAGGGGATGACAGAGGATGAGATGGTTGGATGGCATCACCAACACAATGGACATGGGTTTGGGTGAACTCCGGGAGTTGGTGATGGACAGAGAGGCCGGGTGGGCTGTAATTCATGGGGTCGCAAAGAGTCGGACACAACTGAGCGACTGACCTGAGCTAAACTTCCTTGCAGGGTGGGTATGAGTCAAGTTCGGGAGCTTCCCTGGTGGCTCAGATGGTAAAGAATCTGCCTACAATGCGGGAGACCCGGATTTGAACCTCGGGTTGGAAAATCCCTTGGCGAAGGAAATGGCAACCCGCTCCAATATGCTTGCCTGGAGAATTCCATGGACAGAGGAGCCTTGAGGGCTACAGCCCATAGGGTCATAAAGAGTCGGAGGCGACTGAAGCGACTGAACATGAGTCAAGTTGCTGGGCAGATAAAATGCCAATTCAATTCCGATTTCTTGTTGATAGTGCATACCTCCCTGAGGACAGGACAGCAGCAGAGTTTTTTGAGAATGTAAGACATGTCAGTCCCTGTCCTTAGAAGTCTCCACCCATCTCTTTTATCCCCCAGGGACCCGGAAGGCACAGAATCTCATTGTCTCCTTTAACCAGGAGGCCCAGTGCAGGATGTACCCAACCAGGGTCCTCTGTATGAGTGTCCTGGGGCTGCTGTAACAAAGTACCACAATCCTGGTAGCTTAAAAAAAAAGGAACCTGTTGTCTCAAAGTCCTGGAGACCAGAAGCCAAAATCAGTTTCTGGGGACTCCAGGTGTCTTCGCTTGTGGCTGCATCTTTCCAATCTCTTCCTCTGTCTGCACAGGGTTTTCTCCCTTGTGTCTCTGTGTTCTCCCTTCTTCTTTTTCAAGATCAATACTTCTTGGCCACTCACATCGCTAGCACGCAAGATCTTAGTTTCCCAACCAGGGATCGAACCCACATCCCCTGCAGTGGAAGTTCACTGTCTTCACCACTGGACTGCCAGGGACGTCCCTCTCTCTCTTTCTTTTTTTTTTTTTACCATTCACTTTTATTAATAACCATGTATTAATTTCACACATAGTTGAAATAAAACCTTTTACAAGCCATGGTATGATCCATGATTAAATACCGATTAAAAATACAGAGAAATATATTCATCTTTTGATACAGTGATGTGAGATTTGTGATTTTTGCAGCTTACCAAACAAAGCCTAGGAATCACTTCGCAAGCATGGTATACACTAATTCCATGCCTTTTCCAGGAAGGGTTTCTTGCATTTCTAGGTTATCACTGTCTTTACTTCAACATTGTCGAGTAATAATCATGACCTGTGTTGATATTATAAGATAGATCAATAGTGCAGTGAACTGTCATTGTGTTCTTCTTACAAATCAAGGATATTACTATTGAAACATTACAACCAACTTCTGTCTTACTCTAATTGAAAGATTAAATGATCATTTATATCATGGCAACCTGCAAATATTTCACATCAATGACAAATACCTCCATTTAGATGTTCATTGTACATTTTACATTATGGTATCCTTCATCTTCTAGTGGAGAATAGATAGAAATGGTTGCAACAAAATATAAAAAGGCTCATCTTTAGTAAACCATCAAAAACCTATGTTTGCAAACACTAGAAACAAAGCATGAAAGTGAAAGTGAAGTTGCTCAGTCGTGTCCGACTCTTTGCGACCCTGTGGACTGTAGCCTACCAGGCTCCTCTGTCCGTGGGATTTTCCAGGCAAGAGTACTAGAATGGGGTGCCATTGCCTTCTCCACCTCTCTCTTCTTATAAAGATACCTGTCAGTGGATTTAGGGCCCACCTAGGCAATCAGGAAGACCTCAGCTCATATTTACCTTAATTATATCTACAAAGACCCTGTAAGGTCACAGTCTGAGGTTCCAGGTGTACATGAATTTGGGGGACACTCTTCCGCAACTGCAGTCACATAGAAGAGACTGGGTCGCATTCAGGTCAGCCTGTGGGCCACCAGTGTTGTCCTTACATTCCAGGCCCTATCTTGAGTGCTGGAATTACAGCTCTGGACACAACAGACAGACAGATGGGGTGCCCGCTGTCATGGAAACAGACAAAGAACTTAGGAAACCCACAGCTTCAGATTGTGATGATTGCTCTGAAGGAATAAAACCATATGGGGGTGGGAACTGGGAGTGTATTTACCCACTGTTACCCACTGCTATGTAGCAAATTACCCTTAAGCCTCAATGAGGGGCGAGGGCAGAGTACTCCAGGCAGTGGGAGCTGTGCAAAGGCCCTAGGGTAGGAAGCTTTGACTTGCTGAAGATCAGGAAAGGAGGCAAGAGCAAGCTGGGGGGATGAAGGGAGAAGAGGTGGTCAGATGCAGGGGGCCGGTCCATGCTGGGCTTCCCAGGACACAGGGAAGGCATTTGATTAACAGAACAATGGGAGCCTTTGGAGAGTTAAAGTATTATTTTTTAAAATTGATTTTTAATTTCTTTTTAATTTTTAAAAATTTATGGAATTCCCTGGGCAGTCAGGTGGTTAGGACTCCATGCTTCCATTGCAGGGCACCCAGGTTTGATCCCTAGTCAGGGATCTAAGATCCTGCAAGCCTCATAGTGTGGACAAAAAAATAAAAATTTTTAATTTTAAACTAAAATTTATTTTATTTTATTTTAAAATTTTATTTTATTTTTAAAAATTCTGTATTAAAATTTTTACTCTGGAAAATTCAAGGCTGCAAAAGTAGAAAGAATAATGTAATAAGCCCACATGGCCAACCCCACAGCCTTTGTGATCTTCATATGATTGTTTCCTCATCTCCACCCACTTCCTCCTCTGTCTGAATCTCAGTGGCACATGTTTTCATCTGTTAGTTTTTCAGAGTATATCTCTGGAAGGCAAGGACTCCCTTTTTTAACCTTGCCACAGATAGGCTTCACAAGTTTCAATAATTTTTGTTGTAGTAAAATGTATATAATTTACCATCCGCAACACTGAGTACATTCACAATGTTGTGCAACCATTAGCTCTAATTTCAGAACATTTCCATCACCCCAAAAGGAAACCCTGTCCCCATTAGCAGTCGTTTCCCATTCCCCTTCCGCAGCTCCTAGTAACCACCAATCTGCTCTGTCTTCCTGGATTGTTTTTGAGGTGTAATTTACCTATAATAAAATGTACCCATTCTAAGTGTTCAAGTGGGGCTTGGGGTATCACACCCAGGTTACCACCACCATCAAGATAGAGAACATTCCTGGGCTTCTCCGGTGGTCCAGTGGTTAAAAATCTGCCTTGCAATGCAAAGGATGCTGGTTCAATCCCTGGTCAAGGCAGATCCCACATGCCAAGGGGCCACAGGCGCAACTTCTGAGCTTGCATTCGAGAACCCTAGAGCCAGCGCTCCATATCCGGAGAAGCCACAGGAATGAGAAGCCTGTACACCACAGACAGAGAGCAGCCCCCGACTGGCCACAACCAGAGAAACCCCACGCACAGCAACAAGGCCCAGCTCAGCCACAAACAGATAAATACATACCCGTAAAAGTTGGATTCATCAGAAAGATACGGGACAGTCCCCCCTCCCCGAGGGCCTCTCCTCCCCTTTGCTGCTGGTGTCCCTGCCCTCCGCCCCAGGCCCCCACTGATCTGCCTTCTTCCACAGGATAGGTCACCTGTCCACAAGAGGTGCTCACTGCTTCCGGGATGAATGATGGAAACGCTGCCTTTGTACTGGCTGCCAGGAGGGGACAGGATTCTGGGCTCCATGTTCAGGGATGTGAATGCAACCATCCAACCTCTGTTTACAGAGCACCTACTATGTGCCAGGCTCCTAGTCAGATGCAGAGGGAGTTGCTTCCCCTGGGCCCCCTCAGCAGGTTGCTGCAAACAGTGGCTTTGATGAAGGGAACCCTCCAATTGGAGATGTTCGCTTACAAGGATCCATTCAGCCACCAAGAGTAACAGGGCAGGCACCCAAAGGGACCTGGTGGGCAGGAAGCTGCCCAGGACTCCTTGTCCTCGCTCTTCACATCTGTCCCCATTGCTGGCCCCTAAACAGAGAGGCCTTGCCCCGATACCCTATTCATGTGTGGCTGCCCCTGCCTTTGCCAAGGATCTGACCAGGGCCTGGCCAACTGCTCATTTTGGTTGCGAGGTTCAGGCCTAACCTGGGAGCCCCAGACACTCCTCCCTTCCTCCAAGTGTCCCATGCGATTATTTGTGGCAGGCTCACTCTACTCCAAGAGGATGAACCTTGGTCTGTCTCCTCCACTGCTGTTTCTCTTAGGCTGAGAACGAAAAAGACAGAAGTCCTGTCTCCCAGGAGCAGGGAGAGACAACTCAGAGGTAGATGGTGAATGAGTAAACTGCATTTGGCGTGTGTGTGTGTGTGTGTGTGTGTTTTATCTGCTCAGTCATGTCTGACTCTGCGACCCCATGGACTGTAGCCTGCCAGGCTCCTCTATCCTTGGAATTCTCCAGGAAAGAACACTGGAGTGGGTTCCCATTCCCTTCTGCAGGGGATCTTCCTGACCCAGGGATTGCCCTTTAAAGACCGTAAGTCCATGTTAAAAAAAAAACAAAGCAGGGAGGGGACTTTCCTGGCAGCCCAGTGGTTAAGGCTTCACACTTTTACTACAGAGGCTGCGAGTTTGATCCCTAGTGGGGAACTAAGATCTCACATGCTTTGAGGCATAGCCAAAGAATAATAATAATTTTTCTTAAAAAAAGTAAGAGGGAGTTCCCTGGTGGCCTAGGAGTCCATTCCTGCTTGGGAAAGTGACATCCCACAAACCATGCCACGCAGCCAGAAAACAAAACAACAAAGCAGGGACCTGAGAGGGAAGAGGAGGGGGTGGTGCAGTAACAGATGGGCGTCCAGGAATGGCCACCTGAGCGGGTGGCATCTGAGCCAAGACCTCACAGAGGTGGGGGAGGAGCCGCTTGGATGTTGGGAGGAGTGGTCCAGGCAGAGGGCAGAGCCTGTGCCCAGGCCCTGAGGTGGAAGCGCGCCAGGTGTGCTCAAGCAACAGCAAGTGAGTGAGTGAGGGGGAAATCTGTGGGGAGGACGGAGCGGGAGGAGGGTTGGGTCTCTCCAGGCCTGGCACACAGCAGGTGCTCACCATTTGGGGATGAATGGAATAGTCTGTGCTCCTGTGCTGGCTGCTGGAGAGGGCAGGCACCCCAGGTCCCGAGTTCAGGCAAGAACAGCCATTCAGTTTCTGTTTATTGAGCATCTACTACATGCTAGGCTCCTTGGCTGGAGCAGAGGTAACTTCCCTGGCTCCTCAGAACCCTGGGGAAAACGGGCTCAGAACAGGGTGGCTT
>SJYV01010997.1:0-19283 GCA_006410875.1 Neotragus pygmaeus | reverse complement strand
TAAGGGTGGAGGTGAAAGACAGGAATAAATACTCAAAAGAAAACCCAAGATATATTTTCATAATGCATTTTTATATAAAATATATTTCATTTCTATATATTTAACCCACTTACATTAATATTGATTACTTTCCTATTTTGAAAACATTGTGATCAAATTACACAGTGCTGAAACTCTAAGCTACAAGAATTTGCCCAGAATTTACATATACCATATTATCTACAAATTATTATAGGATAAAGCCGGCTATCTATATTATATCTATATATATATAATTCTTAATGTAACACATATTTCTTTAGTTCTATAAAAACTACATTCAGTAAACAAGTCAAAATAAAAATGTAATTTTTAACAACTAAAACATAAAAACTTTTATTCTAAACTTTACAAGTATAAAATATATTATTCATATATCATATGTCAAATCTATAACCCTAATATGTCATCAGAAGTAAACAATTTTAAAGTTCTTATAAATTGGTATCAAGGGCCAGGTCTTTATCTTATGTGTAAATGTTTCTCATTTTCCGTATAAATAAAAATGGTTACAGAGTCAACTCCCCTGTTTATTGGATTTAGACAAGTCTGATGTCTGATAAATCAGATTAGCAGGAAAAAAGAATACAAATCATGGATATGAGTTATTCATAATCTCTAAGAAAATAATCTTATCAGAGAACATAAAATGAGCTAATAAAATCTGAATAGAAATTAAGAAAATGGNGTTTTTTTTTCCTTTTATCATGGAGAAGAATTGCAAATGTTTGGAAGATGAGGGGAAGGAGTCATTGCTAAGATAGGCCGAGGACCGAAGGAGGGCTTTACTTAGAACAGCTGTTGCAGGGATGGGAAGGAGGCCCCTTGTACACTGCGGGGCTGCAGGCTGAACTGAAGAAACCAGGCACTTGTAATGGAGCCCTTGGCATTGGTATAAGACCCTACGGACCACTGGCAGAGGCAATGGCTCTTGAGTATAGAAGGTACTTACTTTTGTGGTCACCAGAAGGATAATAATCCATGAAAGCCATACACTTTGTGAAAAATTCATCAAAGTTAAAAGAAGGAGGTGGTTTTAGGAAATTAACCTAAATTTTAAAAAAAAAAGAGAGAGAAAGGGAGAAGTTTTTGGTTATTCTGAGGGTTGCCTGGTACTTTGAATATAATTTCTCAACAGAAAGGGCAGGGTTTTGAATGTCCCAGACATGATAATCAGACACTGGCATACTTAAACAGTGAAGAGCTTTAATTTGCATGTAATTACATTAAAAATATCTCTGATTAGTCATTAAGATCTCAATCTTCAGTATATACACAGCAGGCCATTCCAGGGAACAAACCTATATACTCTTCCACTCACATAACTTTCTTTTTTTTTCTTATTACTTAACAACATTTTAATTGAAATAATACTTGGTTAAACTGCATATCATATATTTCTTACAAGTGTAAAAGGACAAAAGGTGCTGATGACCCAAAAGGTATTAGGAACATCACCAGTAATAAAATTCATATCAAGATCACGAAAGATATGATACAAAGAGAATGGCAAAATCTTATTTCCTTAATATTTTTACCTCCAAAAATGGATAACCTTTAGTCCAATAATGAGAAACTATCAGGCAAAATTAAGGAACATACACCAAAATAACTGATTATTAAGTGTCAAGGTCATAAAAAAACAAGGAAAAACTGTTTTACAGATTGCAGGAGACTAAGTTAAAAATAACAGTACAGTGTGAGATCATGGATAGACTCCTGGAAAATTCACTAAGAACATTAGTGGGAAAACAGGTGAAATCCAAACAAGGCCTTTAATTAGTGAATAGTATACTTTACCAATGTCAGTTTTCAGGTTTTGACTATTGCACTCCAGTTATAAAGAATGTTAACATTTGTGGAAGCTGGCTAATGGATATATGGAAAAACTCTATTCTTTCTGAACTTTTCTGTGAGTCTAAATTTAAAAACTAAAAACAAATTGTAAAGATATAAGTAATGATTGAAGAAGATGGGGAAGCAGGGGCATTGCTATCATTCAGCTAGGTCATGCAGCCATGATGTGTATCACTGGAAGAGTGAGTCGGGGAGGCTAGGAGAGGTATAGACTGATGCATAGGGCATGGGGTGGGGTTCTCATCTTTGCCAGCAACTTCATGCATTCACCATCTTTTCTTTCCATCTGCCAAGCAGTCCTTTTCCTGGTTCAATTAGCAGCAGAGCTCTCCTTCCTTTCTCTAATTGGCTATATCCCAGGGACAGTTCTGCTTACAGTCTAGCTTCAACTTTATAGTGTTTTCTGCTAGGCAGGGCTCAGGGAAAATTCTTTTCCCTCCATAGTCTTTGCTGTCCCTACTCGCCTCCAGTTCTCATGCTCCGTGATTACTTGCCTTGAGTTAGGAGTGTTGAGGAGAGAACTTGAGGGCCAATGGCAGCCCCCCAAACTATTGTACAAGCCTCTGCTCCCAGGGAATAGCCAGGAAAGTTTTCATTAAACAATGGCACTAGTCCCACCAAAGGCCTCCATACCCAAATTCCACATCCTTAGTTACCACAGAAAAGCCTGATCACTTCCTCTTGAACTCCCCAGACTTGGTTCCTCCCAGAGGAGATATCCTGGAATAATACTTTTTAATCTAACCCAAACTGACCCCATCCAAGTCGCCAGCTTCACAGAACCAGTGGCTTTTCTGACAGGAGGCCCCTGGCATGGACTGGCATAACTTTATAGACAAGTAGCAGCATCACACCTACCTTAACTGCTCTCTGATCTGGAATCCTCTCAATTTCAATCATGCTCCTGTCACAGAGCTGCCAGCAGTTTGGGGATAGAATGACGTCATTCACCTGTGCCATGTTCTGCGCGAGGCGCACGTCATCTACAGCCTGACCAATCACCAGAAAGTAGTTTCGAGTTTCGTCTCCAAAGACCAACATGCTGATGTGGCCAGCAGCCAGTCCTGGCAGGAAGGCAAGCAAGGGTTTGCATGAGAAGCTTTGGCTTAGTCCCCAGCAGCATGGCTTCTTGGACAATCAGAATCTTGAGCATCTCAGAGAAAAGTCTAGTCTCTAAAATTTTGCATAGAAATCAGTGAATGTCTCTTCTGGGCCCAGGCCTTCCCAGACTGCTTTGCTCCGGAATCTATAAAGCTATTTATTTTCCATCTTTTTGTGACATTTAGCTCCCTAGATGGCCTTATCACTCCTCAAAGTTATTTTATTTTTTCTTCAATTTATTTATACTTCAAGCTACTTCTTATTTATACCGAGGACAATTTTAATGACTTCTGTTTGGGGAAGATTTGCATTTTATTAGAGATGAGGTTCTAGTTAAAAAGTAACAGGATGAAATTTCAGGCAACAGATAGGCAAGAAAAGGTTGGAGAAATGAGTAGGTATTTTGACTGTCAAGTGTTCCATCCCAAGAATGTGTCTTCTAGTTGTTTTTAAGTTGGGAGCCAAAGATTTTGGTACCAAAACAACAGAAGACAGAATGTTTTAAAATATGACGTGTGAAAAATGTATGTGTAAATGATCTGTGATACACAGTTCTTTCAAATTACCATAATTAACATAATCGAAGGTTGTTTTTTATCTTTGCTCTCTGATGTGCTACTTTGTCAAGACTGAATCCCCCTGATATATACATATACAAGGGGTCTGTTTTCCTCTGAAGTACATGGATGCCTAGGTTGGTTAAAAGATACTGGTACTTCTTCTTTAATAGCCATTAAGTATGCACCTGAAGGGTCCCCATCATTTTTCAAGAATAATAATACATCAAAACTCTCTAGGTAGTTACTTGGAAAGAAATATTTAGTATTAGAACAAATTCAATTTTTTTTTTTAACAGAAGATTTAAAAATCTTGGAAGATTTGAATAACCTGAATAGCAGGGGTCCTCAACCTCTGGGATCTAAAGCCTGATGATCTGAGGTGGAGCTGATGTAATAATAATAGAAATAAAGTGCACAATAAATGTAATGTGAATGAATCATCCCAGAACCACTGTCCCCCCATGCCAGTCTGTGGAAAAATTGTCTTTCACAAAACCAGTCCCTGGTGCTAAAAATTTTGGGACTGCTGACCTAAAGAATGCTGAGAGCAGTTAATTGGATAACCCCTGATCCATCTTCTTATGATGTTCAAGAATTCTAAAGTTTACAGTTAGGTAGACATGAATACAAATAGCACCAGTTGTAACTCATCATTCTTACCTATCAGAATTTCATTTCCCACCTGTGAAATAGATCCCACCCTGCCTATATATACCTCAGGACCATGGTAAAGCAGAAATGACACTGTGTAATGTCTGCAATACAATATGGAAATACAGGTGATCATTACTGTATGTGTGAATTTAAGAAGCCCTCTATTAAGTGGAGCTGTGTTGCAGGCTGACCTTTTAAGCTTTTCTTGCACATGATTCTTATGAAGTAGAGGAGGACTAGTCCTAATACACTGTTGAATCTATGTAATCACAAGCTGCTCCCTACTGTGCTTAATAATAAGCATTGTTGACAGCAGCAAGACCTAATAATAATAACAGCAATAGTAATGACAAAAGAGTATTTTGTGGAGTGGTTGTGCCAGGTACTATTCTAACCATTCAATTTTACTTTTTGTAAGAGTTATGAGGTGGATATTAGGAGTTCTCTTAACTGGTACATGAGCAAACCAAAATTCACCTTCTGGTTAGTCAAAGCTCATGACCTGATGGTGGGCCTGAGTCACGATGTTCCACTGTTTTCTCTTTAGAGGGGAGAGTCCTCAGGAGATAGGACCCATACTCAAACTGCTATAGCATCTCTTCTTTCTCAAAAGCTCACATATATGTCTCTCTCTCTATATATATATATATAGAGAGAGAGAGATCCTTAATTCCCAGATCAGGGATCAAACCAGTCCTCCCTGCATTGAGAGTACATTGTCTTTACTGGACAACCAGAGCTTACCTATCTTGACTCGGATATCCAGGCCTTCTTCAGACTCCTGGGTCTCAAACAATCCATGAATCTCCAGACTACATTTAATTACCACTGTGATGATGTTTTTCAGCTGCTTCCGCTCCACCTTCCACAGGGCTAGCAGTGCATCACCTTGAAAAGACAGACACACTGGGGGCTTCTAGCCTGCCCTGGGGTTCCACTCTGTTTTGTATGAAATCTGTACAGAAACTTATTCTTCAAACATTCCTCTACCCAGTCTGCTACCTGCTGCTCTCTCTGAGATGTCTCCTTTGTCAGAGTACAGGAACCTTGGCACTCCTTTCTTACCCCTGCCATCTCAGTAAGCCCCCATACCTGCAAATTTTAAGATGTCTCCTCCAAAAATCAACACTTCTGAGGGAAAAAAGAAAATAAGGTGAAATTAAACTCTGTTTTTTTTTTTTCTTTCTTTCTCTTAATTTACGAAAGTTTTACTTGTACAGCATAACTTTGATTTCTTTAAGCCAATAAAAAGAATCTACCCTTCAAGAGTGGGGTAGAAATTAGGTCAAGAGAAGAGCGATTCAGAGATAGGTTTATACTAAAGATGTCTTCTCAGACAAGGCATTTAAACCCAAGGCTCAGACAAGGATGAGAACAGTGAATGGATTATGTACCTGCTCTGTTTCTGTGAATGGAAAGTAGAAGTTAGGATTTCTTATGAGGCCTAAGGACAGCTACCCTACTCCCATGATAATGAAATGCTCTTTATTGATCTGTGTATGTTACGAGTCAGGGCTTGAGTGAGTGTGGTTGAGTGCATGAATGACAGAACTCCATAGAACTGAAAAACAGAAAAACCCAAAATATGGTCAACTTGAATTTTACTACCAACTTGTATTTTGTTTATTTAGGCTTTATGACATATACTGATATTTCTCCTCTTATTTTTGCAACATTGAAAATGTGCTAAATGCAACGCAAAAAGGAACTAAAAAACTGTAGATTTCTGCTTTTAATGAGGATTAAGTGTCATGGCCTCTGGTTCCATCACTTCATGGGAAATAGATGGGGAAACAGTGGAAACAGTGTCAGACTTTTTACTTTCGGGGGCTCCAAAATCACTGCAGCCGTGAAATTAAAAGATGCTTACTGCTGGGAAGGAAAGTTATGACCAACCTAGATAGCATATTAAAAACCAAAGACATCACTTTGCCAACAAAGATCCGTCTAGTCAAGGCTATGGTTTTCCCAGTGGTCATGTATGGATGTGAGAGTTGGACTGTGAAGAAAGCTCAGAGCCGAANTACTTGTACAGCATAACTTTGATTTCTTTAAGCCAATAAAAAGAATCTACCCTTCAAGAGTGGGGTAGAAATTAGGTCAAGAGAAGAGCGATTCAGAGATAGGTTTATACTAAAGATGTCTTCTCAGACAAGGCATTTAAACCCAAGGCTCAGACAAGGATGAGAACAGTGAATGGATTATGTACCTGCTCTGTTTCTGTGAATGGAAAGTAGAAGTTAGGATTTCTCATGAGGCCTGAGGACAGCTACCCTACTCCCATGATAATGAAATGCTCTTTATTGATCTGTGTATGTTACGAGTCAGGGCTTGAGTGAGTGTGGTTGAGTGCATGAATGACAGAACTCCATAGAACTGAAAAACAGAAAAACCCAAAATATGGTCAACTTGAATTTTACTACCAACTTGTATTTTGTTTATTTAGGCTTTATGACATATACTGATATTTCTCCTCTTATTTTTGCAACATTGAAAATGTGCTAAATGCAACGCAAAAAGGAACTAAAAAACTGTAGATTTCTGCTTTTAATGAGGATTAAGTGTCATGGCCTCTGGTTCCATCACTTCATGGGAAATAGATGGGGAAACAGTGGAAACAGTGTCAGACTTTTTACTTTCGGGGGCTCCAAAATCACTGCAGCCGTAAAATTAAAAGATGCTTACTGCTGGGAAGGAAAGTTATGACCAACCTAGATAGCATATTAAAAACCAAAGACATCACTTTGCCAACAAAGATCCGTCTAGTCAAGGCTATGGTTTTCCCAGTGGTCATGTATGGATGTGAGAGTTGGACTGTGAAGAAAGCTCAGAGCCGAACAATTGATGTTTTGAACTGTGGTGTTGAGAGTCCCTTGGACCGCAAGGAGATCCAATCAGTCCATTCTAAAGGAGATCAGCTCCTGGGTGTTCATTGGAAGGACTGATGCTGAAGCTGAAAACTCCAATACTTTGGCCACCTCATGCGAAGAGCTGACTCATTGGAAAAGACTCTGATGCTGGGAGGGATTGGGGGCAGGAGGAGAAGGGTACGACAGAGGATGAGATGGCTGGATGGCATCACCAACTCAATGGACATGAGTTTGGTAAACTCCAGGAGTTGATGATGGACAGGCAGGCCTGGTGTGCTGCGATTCATGGGGCCGCAAAGAGTCGGACACGACTGAGGGACTGAACTGAACTAACTGCAGTGTTGCCTGCTGCTGTTGTTCGGTTGCTCAGTCATGTCTGACTCTTTGTGACCCCACGGACTGCAGCACACCAGGCCTCCCTGTCCCTCACAGGGACACTGTGAGTTGTCTAGTGTTGTCTAATGGGTGATATTGAGGTATTACTAGGAAACTCAGACCTTGATACTAGACTAGACCTAGGACTTACCTTAAAAGGATAAATCCTTTTCTTCACGAATAGTTCAAATTAATAATGCAAACAAGTTGGTAGGCAGAGGTTGAAAGGGAGACCATACTTTTCAGTCATCAGTAAGTACTTCAGAATCCATTATTAGGACATAAATTACTGACAAGTGGATTATAAATCACTCATTTATTCATACAGGAAATTTAAAAATGCTTGCTCCTTGGAAGAAAAACTATGCAAACCTAGATAGCATATTAAAAAGCGAAGACATCACTTCCAACAAAGGATCATACAGTCAAAGCTATGGTTTTTCCAATAGTCGCATATCAATGTGAAAGTTGGACCATAAAGAAGGCTGAGTGTCGAAGAACTGATGCTTTTGAATTATGGTGCTGGAGCTGCTGCTGCTGCTGCTAAGTCACTTCAGTCGTGTCCAACTCTGTGCGAGGCCATAGACGGCAGCCTACCAGGCTCCTCCGTCCCTGGGATTCTCCAGGCAAGAACACTGGAGTGGGTTCCCATTTCCTTCTCCAATGCATGAAAGTGAAAAGTGAAAGTGAAGTCGCTCAGTCATGTCCCACTCTTAGTGACCCCATGGACTGCAGCCTACCAGGCTCCTCCACCCATGGGATTTTCCAGGCAAGAGTACTGGAGTGGGGTGCCATTGCCTTCTCTGATGGTGCTGGAGAAGATTCTTCAAATCCTTTGGACTGCAAGGAGATCAAACTAATCAATTGTAAAGAAAATCAACCTTGAATATTCATTGGAGGGACTAATGGTGAAGCTGAAGCTCCAATACTTTGGCCACCTCATGCAAAGAGTTGACTCATTGGAAAAGATCCTAATGCTGGAAAGATTGAAGGCAGGAGGAGAAGATGAGACAGTTGGATGGCAAGACCAACTCAATGGACATGAGTTTGAGCAAATTCCAGGAGATAGTGAAGGAAAGGAAAGCCTGATGTGGTGCAGTCCATGAGGTCACACAGAGTCTGATACAACTTAGTGACTGCACAACAACAACATTTATAACATATCCTCTTAATGACTGTGTTTGAGTTATACTGATGCTAGCTTTTTGGAGTTATTGAACATAACTAAAAGTATTACTACTACACTTTTTTTCAAAGTAATCTCTAATTTAGTCTTGTAACTAACACAAAACTAATCCTTCAATCTGTGTTAGTGAGGTTTGATTACATTCCTTCACTTGTACTGTATTATATTTCAAAAAAGACTGGTTTCATACACATTTCATGGAGACAATGAAGAGTACTAAGCAACAGTACTCTCTCAGGTTGTAACCACCAAATACAGAAAACAATGAATATGCTTAAATTAGAAACACTTACTCTCCACTATTGCACTTATGTAGTGGTTGAGGATTTCCACCAGCTGCTCAGCCCCTCGGTCCATGTACATGGCTGTGCTGAACTTCTCAGTCATTGCAGTAAAACCTGTAACAATTGTGCAGCTCATTTCCTTGGGTGCTTGGAGGAACCAAACAGTGTCAGGAGAAGAGGACCACACTCGCTAGCAGTGGGCCTCAGCTTTTAAGAACTGGTAGTGTTTCTTTTAAATGATATTTGTGGCAGGCCAAGTGTCAGATAGTGGGTCTCCTCTATCTATATTTTTTATCTTAGGGGTCAAGGAAAGGCACCAGATAATTCTTTCCTCCTAACTTCCCAACTTGAACAGGGGTGACTTCAGTTTTAACTGGGTATAGAACTTCCATTTCATGGTAATGAAAACACATAAAATTAAATGACTTCTGAAGAGATGGTAAATTTCCTCTTAAGCTGTAAACATTGGAGAGATCATTTCCAGAGGTCAGTTTTGTCTGGGATGGTGTAGGGCTTGGAGACTGAGTCAGTGAAGTTGGGACAGGGACACTGGAGCCTGAAGTACCAGGCCCAGGACTTAGGCATCTTAAAGATTTGCCCATCACTGGGCATGCCATGCAAAGGAAGATGAGAGGGAGCCAGGTCCACAAGCCAGGTCCTCCCTCCTGTCTTCTCAGTGGGAATATTTGCAAAAACAGCACAAAAACTCTGAAACAGCACCCGTACTCTGCAGTCAAGCACTGTGTGTGATTTTGATGCAAACCTATTGTTCACCCACATTAAACATCCCTTTTGTGCTTGCCTGAAATATCAACAAACATCAAGACTCCATCAAAATGATCCACAGAAGGTCTCTCTGGAGAGAAATCTCCATAGACAATGAGGTCTGGTAAATGAGCTGCTATTTTGACGATGGCCCGGTCCTGTGATTCAAGTTCTCTTCGAGTGTTCATGTTCAAGGCAAATATTCAGGATTGTATGATCACCACGAACAGTCCTGAATGGACCTTCTAGAAAACAAAGCTGAGATTGGAGGCAATTTGACTTATATTCATTCACTCACTTTCCTATATCTGCTCTAACCTGCAAAACGCTCATTTAAGTGGTTGATGTGATAATGGTTGAGTTGTTGACCATGTATTTGCATGAAAAGGTGAGCTCTCAGGGTGCAAGTGCTGTAGCAGAGGGACCAGAGGCACTAGTGCTTTGGTCCAGGCCTTTTCCCTTTCTGTCCTTATGTTCCCTCTTTCATTCTCCCTTCCCTTTTGGTCTCTTATTTTTTCTTTCCCTTTTTTGAAAACTAAAAAAGAAAGCATAAACATGAGTTTATGTGTGTGAATATTTATAGAAAAGTGAAAGTGAAAGTCGCTCAGTCATGTTCCGTCCTTTGTGACCCTGTGGACTATACAATCCATGAAATTCTCCAGGCCAGAATACTGGAGTGGGTAGCCGTTCATTCCCTTCTCCAGGGGATTTTCCCAACCCAGGGATAGAACCCAAGTCTCTCTCATTGCAGCCGGATTCTTTACCAGCTGAGTCACCAGGGAAGTCCAATTTATAGAAAGGTAAATAGCAAAGTGGAGGGTCATATATAAGCAAGAGATGAAGTATTTTAAGGTATAGGTATAAAGAAATAGAGAAAAAGAATTAAAAGGGATGTGTGTATGTATAAGACTTTAAACCATAAATGGAAGGAAACGTGGAAATGTTGATTTGCTACCTAGTTAGTTCTGAGAAAACTAGGATTCCCTAAGGCATTTCTTTGACTGCTGGGGTTAATGAAATGCTCACACCTGAATGTTGTGAAAATCAGGCTGAACCACCCTGAACAGAAATAGCATACCCAGTATTTTCAGAGCAATTCAATTTCCTGGAATAAATGATATAGATAATGAGGGAGTTTTAAAAAAAAAAGGAGGAAAAGGAGGGACTGGTTCTCACCAACATGAAGGAAGTTCTTAGTAATTTCAACCAGACATAAGTCATGTTGGGGTACATAAGAGTACTGAGACAGTTTACATATATCTTAGACTTCAAGAAGCATTTTTTAAAGTCAAGAAAAACATTAGTATATTGGCATATTTTACAAAAAAATCCTGAAAAGGGACAGAAACCTTTAAAAATGGGTGCTAAATATTAGGTATTAGATAATCTTTAAAAGGAAAAACTTGGTAAATACAAATGTTAAGAAATGAACAAAAGGTAGGAGAAGTATATAACTTTTTTTTTTTTTAAAGGAGTATCACTGAAACACAGCATATGCTAGGAACAGTCAATAGATAATAAATACATCAAATAAATATTTTCAGATAGTAAATTTGATAAGTGCTGTATGAACTTATAAGAAGGGTATGAGAATGACCAGAATGAGCTGAGACTTAGGAAGACGCTGAAGTTAAGAAAACCTAGAGGGGCTTTTAGGCTTTATTGACAGCAAGGTGATTAATAAAGGAAGAATAAGGACAAAGCTTAACTTGATGTACTACACAACACTTCTTTTGTTTCTGTCTTCTCCATTATGGAGAATTGAAAATATAACAAACATTGACAAGAAAGAATTGAAGTCCAAGATAAGAAAACAGTGTGAAAGTACCTAGTCATTTAAATTCAGCAGCCATCCCCAGGGCTCCCCTGGTGGTTCAGCAGTAAAGAATCTGCCTGCAATGTAGGAGACTCAGGTTCAACCCCTGGGTTAGGAAGATCCCCCAGAGAAGGAAATGGCAACCCACTCCAGTATTCTTGCCTGGGCAATCCCACGGACAGAGGAGGCTGGCAGACTACAGTCCATGGGGTCGAAAGAGTTGGACACGACTTAGTGACTAAACCACCATCACAGCCACAGCCATCCCCAGATAACCCATTTCCACTGAAATACATGGAAAGAATCAACAGATGTAATTTCAGTAATCTCAAAAAATAATGGAAAGACCTCTCCTGGTGGCTCAGTGAGGGCTTCCCTGATGGCCCAATGGTAAAGAATCCACCTGCCAATGCAAGAGACAGGTTTGATCCCTAGGCTAGAAGGATCCGCATGCCAAGGAGCAGCTAAGCCCGTGTGTTAATGATACAATTACTGAGCCAGTGCTCTAGAGCCCAGGAGCTGTAACCTCTGAGCCCACATGCCACAGCTACTGAAGACTGCATGCCCTAGAACCCATGCAACAAGAGAAGCCACTGCAATGAGAAGCCTGCCTGCTGCGGCTGGAGCGTAGCCCTTGTTTGCTGCAGCTAGAGAAAAGCCCATGCGGTGACAAGGACACAGAATGGCCAAAAATTTAACAATAAAACAAAATTATTTTTAAAAAATGGAGAATGTGAGAAGGGCTGGAAAACTAGAGGCGGGTACATTTTCTTCTGAATTTCAAAAGATAAGACTACATGTGGATTCCAGAAAACACAGTTTGGTAAACGTGGCGCTATCAGTCAATATAAGCTAGTTTTGCTTCATCAATGGAAAACTCCAAAATCTCAGTGACTGGAAATAACAATGGCATATGTCTTACTCATGCCACATATCCACTGTGGGCTTCCCAGGTGGAAAAGAATTTGCCTGCAATGCAGGAGACAAGGGTTCAATCCCCGGGTTGGGAAGATTCCCTGAAGAAGGAAATGGGAAACTATTCCAGTATTCTTGCCTCAGAAATCCCATGGACAGAGGAGCCTGGTGGGCTATAGTCCACGGGGTTGCAAAGAGTCGGACACGACTTAGTGACTAAACCACCACCCCATGTCCTTTATAGGTTGGCTGAGGCCTTACTCTATTTTTGTCTTCATTCTGGGACCCCGGCTGGGACATTTCAGTTTCCCAGACACAGTGGCAACAGAGGATTCCACTGTAGACTCCTTAAAATCCTCCCAGAAGGGACTTCACTTCCACTGAAGTGATATTGGTTCGCCAAAGCAGGAAGGTGTGATCCTACCGTGTGTGCAGTGGGAGAGAGAGCTGGAATATTTGTGAGTTGCCATATTCAGTAATAGGGTTTCCCCAGTGACTCGGTGGTAAAGAATTTGCCTGCAATGCAGGAGTCGCAGGAGACTCGGGTTCTATGTCTGGGTCAGGAAGATCCATGGAGGAGGAAATGGCAACCCACTCAAGTATTCTTGCCAGAAAAATTCCACGGACAGAGGAGTCTGGCAGGCTACAGTCCAGAGGGCTGCAAGGAGTCATACACAGCTGAGCACAGAGCACACTGCATAATACATGAGCACTTGTATCAGTAAGTGGTGATGAAAAGGAATTAAAATGGATTCAGAGCTGAGAACAAACTGGTCTTCTTTCCTCTTTATGATTTATTAAACTTTTAAATCAAGAGAATGCTGTCTACAAAGCATATCTTGAATTTAACAAGGCATTTGGCCAAGTTTCTCACATCTGTGGGTAACATACTAAATTATAGGAGAGATGAAAATGTCCCTAGCAGGATAATGGTTAGACCTAAACAATATTGATTTGTGTTCTAGTGTCCATTCAGAGGGAGCCTCCACAAATGTGCTAGAGGACTCAGATAAAGATACAGTTGGAAGAAAAGCTAATATATTGAATGATAGAATCTTAAAATATCTTGATTGACTGAAATAACAATGAAATTTCAGAAGAATGAATGCAAATAAGTACTGTGCTTAAAATTTGAACAATATCAAACCCATAAGCATGTAGTGTAAAAGAACAGATTTACTGCAAATTCAATGCTGTCTTTCAAGAAACTTATTGAAGTATATAACATATGTACAGAAAAGGCAAAATTTCTAAGTGGATAGCTTGACGAATTATAAAGTAAACCAATCCATGTTCTCTACTCATATCAAGAAAGACCACGTGGACTTCCCTGGCGGTCCAGTGGTTAAGAATCTGCCTGCCAAAGCAAGGTACGTGGATTTGATCCCTGGTCCAGGAAGACTTCACGTGCTCTGTGGCAACTAAGCCCATGTGCCCACAACTACTGAGTCTGAGCTCTAGGCCCCGTGAGCTGCAGCTGCTGAGTCCGTGTGCCCTAGAGCCTGTGCTCCACAATGAGAGAAGCCACAGCAATGGGAAGCCCGTGCATCCCAAGTAGAGAAAGTCCATATGCAGCAATGAAGACCAAGTGCAATCAAAAATTAACTAATTATAAAAAGTGAAGCACTTATTATATGCTTTGTAAAAAAAAAAAGAAACCGGCACTAAAGAAACCAGTTTCATGCTATCTCCCATTCACTCCCCCTACACCTCCCCAAAGTTAATCTCCTGATTTCTAATATCATAGATAAGTTTTATCTTGTTTTTAACTTTGTGTAAATGGAATATTATATATACTTTCTTATTTTTTCTCAAATGGTTGTGATATTTATCCATGTTGTTGTGTGTATATTAGTAATCATTTATTTTCAGTACTGTATGTATCATTTGATTATACACAAATTATTTATCCCTTCTACTATTGACCTATGGGTTGTTTTTCCAGTTTCAGGCTATTAGGAATAATGCTGCTAAGAGCATTCTTTTTTTAAAAAAATGAATTTATTCGTTGTTGTTTTTGGCCATGCCACCTGGCATTTGGGATTAGTTCCTCAACCAGGGATTGAACCCATGACCCCTGCACTGGAAGCTCAGAATCTTAATCACTGGACAATAAGGGAAGTGCTTAAAAGCATTCTATACATGTGTTTTGGAGAACACATATATGCATTTCACTTGGGCATATACCTAAAAGTGGAATTGCTGAGTCAGTTTACACCCCCCAAGCAAAATGTAAGAGGTCTGTATCCCAGTTAACATTTGCTATTGTCAGTATTTTAAAATTTTGGAGGATCCTACTGTGATTTNACTTGGGCATATACCTAAAAGTGGAATTGCTGAGTCAGTTTACACCCCCCAAGCAAAATGTAAGAGGTCTGTATCCCAGTTAACATTTGCTATTGTCAGTATTTTAAAATTTTGGACTTTTTGGTAGGTGAGTGGCGATATCTGTGGTTTTGTTTCCCTGAAGGTACTAGAGAAATTAAGCATGGACATTTTGGATGCCATGCAAATCTTAAGGTAGTAAGCGGTGTTCAAATTTGACTCAAGAGTATTGGGTTTAGTTCTTCTCCCTTCATTTGAAGTTCACGGATTATGAAATCTGAGGAATGATGGGAGACATTGGAAACACTGTTAGGAGATGACACTTGGGTAAAAATGGTCATTGCCTTTGGATGTTTAAACTGAACTGTGAAAGGTGTGGAGTAACCAGGAGACATACGGGCAAAGTCTAATTAGACCCCTGAATTTAACAAAAGAATTCCCCTACTTTCTCCCTCAGGTAGAGATTGGATTTGGTTAAACAAGAATAAAGTGCATGGGAGGGTTGAAGAAGGAAAGGAAACTTGTTCTTTTTCCTCAGTGCAGGGAACTAGTTTATCAGAGAATAGGTAGCCATAAGTAGTATGATTTCTGTAGGAATGGATGCTCTGAAGAGGCTTCCGCAGAGGTGCTGAGCAGTCATAGCAGAGTGAGGACTGAACAGCACTGAGCGGGGTGTAGCTCCTACCCCATTCATTGACCATCTCAGTTTTGCTTTCTTTGGCTGTCACTTGTAAGAATGTCAGTTTTCATAAGTAACAATATAGGACATCCAGTTAAATCTGAATTTTAAAGAGACAGTGAATAATTTTTTTTAGTATAAATATATCTCAGATTGCTTGCTACTACCAGCCTCTTCAATCTTGGCAATACCACACCCTCTTCATATGTACAGTACAGACTGTTTTGCTTTAAACTCTAAAACTAAAATGGGTTGGATTTATTTTTTGCTTTGAAAGGATCAAGTAGGATCAATGGCTAGCGATCCCTGGGAGGCAAATTTAATGTTGTACTGGGTTAGGCTTAGTATTGGAATATTGGAATGAGAGACTGTATGTCTGCAAGGTTGTAGAGGTGATTCTTGTCTTTAGTGGAAAGAAGAATTACATATATATTTTTTAAATTGTAGTATTTACAATGTTTCAGATGTGTATTGTTTTAAATAAGGTGATTTGAAGATTTGGATAGATTTTTCTAAGTTTATGATTATCAGATAAGGAAAGTAGGTGCATTTGGAGATCAAGATGACAACTATAGAAGGGAACTAGAATAACAAAATTATCTGTTAATGGACTGAAGAGGCAAAGACATCTAAAATGAATACCTGAGCTTTTCTGTTTTAGAAGACTTACTTTTTCTGCTTTAAGTTCTGCAACATCAGAAAATGATTACTGTTACGGCATTTTTTTTTTTTTTTTTTCCCAGCCCTGCCACATGGCCTGTGATTGAACCCATGGTTCCCTGGCCAGGGATTGAACCATGCCCCCTGAAGTAAAAGCATGTAATTTTAACCAGTGGACCACCAGGGAAGTCCCTATTAAGCTCTTTTTACATGAAGTGTTTTACATTGGTTACCTCATTTAATCCTCAAAACAGTGCTGTGAAGTAGGCTTCATTCCCATTTTATAAATATAGAAACTGCAGTCTAGATGAATTTGCCTTAGGTCACACAGCTGGAAAGCAAGCCCAGGTTTGTGGAATTTCAAAGTCCCTATTCTTTCTAGTATACCATGGTACATTCCATTTCATGACACTTTGGGGATGTTTACAACCTAGAAAAAATATTTAATTTTAGAGCACTTTCAATGTCTACTGATGTACCCTCATCAGTTATTTGTCCAGTTAAATCAAGAATAGAGCTTGAACAGAGTGTGGCCACTGAGAAAGCATGAAAGCATCTAGGAGTGAGGATATCTGACAGAATGAAAGAGCAAGGCCTCGATGACATACCAAGACAGATTTTCCTGAATGAAGAAGAGTATGTGTTCAGTTTTAATTTGCTTAAAGAAAACTCAGCAATACCCTCAAAGGAAAATGAAGCTAAAGATCAATTATATTCATTATTGTTGCTCTAAATATCTAATAGATTTTAGTTTCCATCCCATTTTTCATCAATATGTAAAATCAGATTTTACAGGAATCCAAAGGAGATACTCTGAGCATACAGGGATAATGTTATCTGTCAAGAAAGCTTGCCAGACCACTCTAGTCAAGGCAATTTTTCCTTTAAGCTATGAGGGCATTTAGTGTCTATAAATTTAAGTGCCTTATTATCTATTTTTAAAATCCTTGGTAGTCTTTGGATCTGTTTATGTCTTCTCTGGATTGAAGATTCTCTGTTTTAGAGATCAAATTCTGTGTATATGTGTGTTTCCTCCACAGCATCTTTCTAGAGCCCCTTCACACGGTAGGCATTTGCTATTTGATGACTGATAAGGGTATCATTTGAGAAGTTGCAGGAGAGAGGCAAATAGATAGTAATCTAGAAAAATAGAACATCTAAGATAAACAGGATGAGGTAACACTGAAACGTTCAGACTTCTAATCTCTCTTAAAGGATTGACACAGGTATATGCAAGATGAACTTCCATTCCTAGCCTAAGGCTTCCCCACTTTCCTTGAGCTCCCAAACCTCCTTCCCCACGGGCAGCTCTCATCTTAGCTCTGCAACTGCTGTTTCCCCTCCTATAGTCACATACCTCTTCTTTCTTCAAGGCTGAGGAAAATCAGGGCCTAGACTAGGGACTAGATCTGATCTAGTCAGGAGTGCAGAAGACAGGAAAAGAGCCTGGATGACATTATTCGGAAGACAGCAGAAGTGCCATGTCTGTCTAAGGCTGACCCATAAAATGACAGTTTTCTCTAAAAGCCGTTCTCCTGGCCACACCCTCATCAGTAGCTCATTGTTTCACGGGCACGGACTGTGCTTCTGATTGGCTGGCTCTGCCATCCCCTCCCCCCACCAGCCCCAGTGGCCCAGGGCTCACAGAAGGATGGTTTCACGGTCCCTAGATGGAGATTTGGGGCAAGGGTCAGAGAGACTGATATGACTCCAAAGTAGTCCTTGACTATGCGGAGGATGGTTGAACTTAGGGAATAGTTGGCAGGTGATTATAAAGACAAGTTTTTCCTGAGTAAACACCCATTTTTGGTTAATGATGATTGTGACTTCTACCAGAACTATGAAATTTACACTACAATATTTATCTTCAGAGATTTTTGTGAGGTAAATTTGTGACCTGTCTTTTCTGACTGGTCAAGCCCATCATTCAGCTCATTTAAGTCGCTCAATCATGTCCTACTCTTTGCAACCCTGCAGTATGCCAGGCTTCCGTGTCCATCACCAACTTGCAGAGCTTACTCAAACTCATGTCCATACAGCTGGTGGTGCCACCCAACCATCTCATCCACTGTTGTCCCCTTCTCCTCCTGCCTTCAATCTTTCCCAGCATCAGGGTTTTTCCAATGAGTCAGTTCTCCGCATTAAGTGGCCAGAGCAATGAAGTTTCAGCTTCAGCATCAGTCCTTCCAATGAATATTCAGGATTGATTTTCTTTAGGATTGACTGGNAGCATCAGGGTTTTTCCAATGAGTCAGTTCTCCGCATTAAGTGGCCAGAGCAATGAAGTTTCAGCTTCAGCATCAGTCCTTCCAATGAATATTCAGGATTGATTTTCTTTAGGATTGACTGGTTGGATCTCCTTGCAGGCCAAGGGACTCTCAAAGGGTCCAACACCAGAGTTCAAAAGCATCAATTCTTCAGTACTCAGCTTTCTTTATAGTCCAACTCTCTCATCCATACATGACTACTGGAAAAAACCATAGCTTTGACAACACGGACCTTTGTTGGCAAAGTAATATCTCTGTTTTTTAATACGCTGTCTAGGTTGCTCATAGCTTTCCTTCCAAGGAGTAATTTCATGGCTGCAGTCACCATCTGCAGTGATTTTGGAGCCCAGGAAAATAAAGCATCTCACTGTTTCCATTGTTTCCCCAACTATTTGCCATGAAGTGATGTGACTGGATGCCATGACCTTAGTTTTTTGAACGTTGAGTTTTTAAGCCAACTTTTTCACTCTCCTCTTTCACTTTCATCAAGAGGCTCTTTAGTTCTTCTTCCCTTTCTGCCATAGGGTGGTGCCATCTGCATATCTGAGGTTATTGATATTTCTCCTGGCAATCTTGATTCCAGGTTGTGCTTCATCCAANCCAACTTTTTCACTCTCCTCTTTCACTTTCATCAAGAGGCTCTTTAGTTCTTCTTCCCTTTCTGCCATAGGGTGGTGCCATCTGCATATCTGAGGTTATTGATATTTCTCCTGGCAATCTTGATTCCAGGTTGTGCTTCATCCAACCCAGCATTTCGTATAATGTACTCTGCATTTAAGTTAAATGAGCAGAGTGACAATATACAGCCTTGATATACTGCTCTGCTGATTTGGAACCAGGCTGTTGTTCCATGTCCAGTTCTAAACTGTTGCTTCCTGACCTGCATACAGATTTCTCAGGAGGCAGGTCAGGTGGTCTGGTATTCCCATC
>SJYV01010988.1:12866-42254 GCA_006410875.1 Neotragus pygmaeus | reverse complement strand
AAAAGAATTACTTTATAATCTGGCTTTATGAAAACAGCATTTTTTCCCACAATTTTGATTTATTTTTATTTTTATCATTATAAACTCAACATGTTTTCCCCACAGTTCTATGTATTATCTATCTATCTATAGACTCTTATCCATATACCCCTCTCATCTGGTCTAATCATTTGAGTATATCCTTTTAGCAAATGCTCTTCTCTGTATCAATTCAAACTCCTATTATAATAAATTGGTAAAGAGATAACCATGACATAATGTGATTAGTTCCAAATAAATATCTGTGCATAGTACTGTGGGAAATTTCTTAATGGGTAAGTTTTACAATCAGAAAATAAATCATCCATATCCCCTGTTCATCACTCACTAAGTCATGCCCAACTCTTTGTGACCTTACAGACTGTAGTCTGCCAGGCTCCTCTAACCAAGGGATTTCCCAGGCAATAATACTGGAGTGGGTTGCCATTTCCTTCTCCAGGGTATCTTCCAGATACAAGAATCAAAGCTGGGTCTCCTGTATTTCAGGCAGATTCTTTATTGGCTAAGCCAATCCCTTAATCTACTTTCAACAAATTTTTCACTCATAGAATCTATGAATGGACATTAAAAAAAAAGTTTGGTCATTTAGTTGAAACAAATGTATGTATAACCATTCACATTCGGTACTACTATATGATGAGTTAGGTAAATTAAGTTGTTTGGAATTTCCTCCTATATATAATATTTGCTTCATTTGAAGAGATTCTTTACAAACACTGTAAACACAAAAAGCAAGTAATGCATGGTGCATGTTGACATGCAGTTTTTTAAACTCATATTTAATTTTTCATAAGCTATAGTTTTAATAGTCAGTTCTCATTTTGGTTATATCAAGCTTTGCTATATTAATGAATTGTTTTTTGCCTCCTTTATTTTTTGAGTGGGTTGCTTTACCTTCTTTTTTTTTTAAATTTTCTAGTTCACTGAATTCTAAATAAGTTCTATGAATGTGGCAAATTCTGATGGTGTTCTGTGTATTAAAGGCTCGTTGTCCCCCCTTTGTTATCTTTAATCTCTCTTGATCTTTAAAATTCTCCAGATGAAAGACATCTTATATGCAGATTGTTATGATAATCTATAATTTTCTTAAGCCTTTTACTTCTTCAGTTCATAAAATATAAAATCACTTGTATTCTATTTTAAAAAATGAAACACATCTCCAAAGATTCTGAATATAAAATCATATATGCAAAACCAATACAATATTGTAAAGTAAAAAATGATAATAATAAATAAATAAATTTAAAAAATCATATATGCAGTCAGAAGTAGGTGAATAAATAGAAGCCCATGCCTCAGGAGAAACTGGAAAGACTGGTCCATGGGAGTTGACAGCTAGATATGGNATATGCAAAACCAATACAATATTGTAAAGTAAAAAATGATAATAATAAATAAATAAATTTAAAAAATCATATATGCAGTCAGAAGTAGGTGAATAAATAGAAGCCCATGCCTCAGGAGAAACTGGAAAGACTGGTCCATGGGAGTTGACAGCTAGATATGGCTATCTCTATTAAACAGCAACTGAATTGCTTTTCCTAGGAAGGGGACTTTTTAAGATGGATTGGAACTTTTAATGAAGTACAAGCTTCTTAAAATACCACAGCAATTCTTACTAATGTGCTTCCAGAAATGCGTATAATCAGTTTAAAATCACTCTGACATGACTGGGGACCAATAATCTAAACACTAATGCTATATCTCAATTCAGGATCTGGTTAATGTGAGAGGGGTCAATTGGCTTTAGTTTTTAATCTTCTTATTAGCTCTGTAATGGATATTAAATTGTAAGGCAATTCTAATGAATGCACATAATGGCGCAATTTATATTTGCCCTTATGATTTCTCTTCCAGAGCATCATAGTCCCCAGTCTCCATCTTCTAAATCCCATCTCCCCATAGTCAGAGTAGGGGCTCTCTGCTGTGTTCCCTCATCTATCATCTCATGGCTATAACCAAAGTTCTCTAGTACTATCCCTGCCCTTGAGAATGTAATTTATGAGTACCTGTAGCAAAAAGACCATGGTCTCTGCATTCAGAGACTGTTACTTCTAGCTGTGTGAATGCAGGGGATTCCCAGGTGGCTCAGTGGTGAAGAAGCCACTTGCCAATGCAGAAAACGTGGGTCTGATCCTTGGGTCAGGAAAATCCCTGGAGAAGGAAATGGCACTCCAGTATTCTTGTCTGGGAAATCTGATGAACAAAAGAACCTGGTGAGCTACAGTCCATGGGGTCACAAAAGAGTCAGACACAACTTAGCGACTAAACAACAATGATGTGAATATAGATAATTCACCTCATCTCTCAGAACCTCAGTCTTCCCATCTGTACAATTTGTATCCCTTTGCAGTGACAATGCAATAAGGAGATGAAAAGCAACAGTGAAGAAACTCAGCTCAAAGTATTTGATACTGAAATACTTTTAAAACTGAGTCTAAGTTATTTATGAATGATTTGTGTCCTGAGACTCATACTTTGATTATCTGGCTAAGAATATTAATAGAATAGAATATTAGGCCTTGAATAATTTGCCCTTTCTCTGATTCAAAAATGCAAGCACAAATCTCCTTTAGTTTTATCCGTAATAGCTAAAGTAGTGACAAGAAGCAGGCATGGGAGACTGTAAGGTATGTGTACTCATATTTTATGGTTTTGCTGGAGAATTGGTATCCCAGTCAGAATTTCTAAATGTTGATTACAATGAAGTTGCAGATTTATCCACACTTTACTCAGTGGGCAAATTTAGCTTCTTTAACTTCTCCATAATTGATTTGCTCTTTTCCATGTACCTTCTTCCCTCGAATGTTAAACAGATTCACACACACACACCTAACTCACACACAAACATGCACACACATATGCATACACTGCAAGTGTAGTGTAAGACTATTTGATAAGCTTAGAATGGACAAATAGTTTTTACCATCAGTTTATGTGGTCAATCTGTTTATGATAATTCAAGATTTCATATTTGAATAGTACTCTCATATTTTTTCCAAGATAGTATTAGTATACCGAAGTTTGGGTAATCATATTTTGGAAAATATATACTGACTACTATTCCCAGAGAAAAGGCAGTGCAGAACCTCTTCTTGGGCCTGTGCAGGTTAAGATGATGGTTGCTGGGATTTCTTGGTTTCTCAGAGGTCACTTAACCTCAGCTTGATTATGCCAGCACTGCAATCCCCCTGAGGTCTGACCTTGGCCTTCTGCTCTGGAGATTCCACTTACAAGGTACTTACTTTCTCTCTCACTTAACTGAAATCCCAGTAAGCTTTCCAGACAGAACGATCTGACTCATGTGACATGGGTGCTGAAGAGACTCTCAGGTCTTCCTTCTGTCTCAGCATGTCTCAAAACTCATTTTATTCTCACAGTGGGTATAATGTGAAAGACACA
The DNA here is from genome assembly GCA_006410875.1 of Neotragus pygmaeus. Classification (NCBI taxonomy): domain Eukaryota; kingdom Metazoa; phylum Chordata; class Mammalia; order Artiodactyla; family Bovidae; genus Neotragus; species Neotragus pygmaeus. The sequence continues at coordinate 38,813 of SJYV01010988.1, read as the reverse complement.
GTCTACAAGTCTAGAAGTCTTCCCACAACAACTGAAACTGAACAGAAATAACCCCTCTTCCTTAGTCTATGTCTTCAACCTGTTGATCACTCCTCAGGGCCCCTGGGAATGTAGTCATGCAAAAAAATGAGAAGTCACAGCTTACTCCTTCTCTGCCTTCCGAAAATCCCCACCCTTCCTCCCCCAATTCCACTGAGTGGCAAGAGTCAGCTTTTCCCCTTCTTCTTTTGACAGTCCATGGAACAGAAGAGGTGTGCTTTCTTCTTTCCCTTTTTCCTGACTAAGACACTCATATAGCCTATCTTTTCCATTTCTAAATTAATATACATTCATTCAGTCTGTCACTCTCATGCCTATCAGAAGGAAAACTGGATTACTAAATAGAAAACATAAATCTGAAGGAATTTTAGAAATTAAAAAACTCATTATATAACTTTTATTAATGTATTAACTATTACCTATCATCCCTTATGTAAAAGTTTTTTATAAATACAGTAGGAATCAAGCTTGATTATAAAAGTAAATTTAGATTTCATTGTTTGTGATAAATCAAGATGTGCTTCATATTTCTGTGGTTGGGAATAAGACTTGTATAAAATGTTGTGTATGTAAATATATTATATATATATATTTTTTTCCCCTTATTTTTAAGTCTTCCTTTCCTTCTTGTATCTTGGAAAAAAGGAGGTTACGTAATTTGTTTGCCTCTATGTTTATATCTTAATTCATTTCTAGAGAAACTCTGGCACTGAATGTAACATTGAACTAGTTTTACCCAGTTATTTTAGATCTTCACAGCTTGTTGTCACAGTGACCTACACNTCCCCTTATTTTTAAGTCTTCCTTTCCTTCTTGTATCTTGGAAAAAAGGAGGTTATGTAATTTGTTTGCCTCTATGTTTATATCTTAATTCATTTCTAGAGAAACTCTGGCACTGAATGTAACATTGAACTAGTTTTACCCAGTTATTTTAGATCTTCACAGCTTGTTGTCACAGTGACCTACACGAGACAAATAGATTTCTTCACCTGTTATCCAGAAGCCCTTCAACCCTTTTTGAATTAAAGAGTTATCACTTAAAAAATGTCTATGACTTTATCCTCAAAAAAAAAAAGGCACTGCAAATGTGAAAATATTTTAGTTATTTCTTTTGCTATGAATGATGCATGATTAAACTCTTTAGTGGCATGGATATACTGCTGGAAAACTCCAGGGCCAATGAACAGGAAAGTAAAAAAATGATCTTCTTTTGGCACTATTTAAAAGCTATTTTTTAATGGCCATTGAGAATGACAGCTCTTTGTACCTGATAAAGTTATCTGATTAAGAACCCAACAGTGCCTGAAAATTGTCACTTTAGTCGAGGCTGAATGCCTGAGACATATGTCTTATACCCTGCTTGCACTTCGTGGTTTACAATTTTATTGTTTCTTCACCTGAAATACAATCTGCTATTTACCTATCAGAGCATTACTTTTCCCAGTGCTATAATTAAGTTTTTCTCAGCACTTCCACTGTAACCTCTTTTTTTTCAAGGATTGAAAACTGTAATATGAACATTTTTAGATTGGCATTTAAGGTTTAAAGGGTTGCTGCTGCTGCTGTTGCTGCTAAGTCACTTCAGTCCTGTCCGACTCTGTGTGACCCCACAGACGGCAGCCCATTGGGCTCCGTCATCCCTGGGATTCTCCAGGCAAGAACACTGGAGTGGGTTGCCACCTCCTTCTCCAATGCATGAAAGTGAAAAGTGAAAGTGAAGTTGCTCAGTCGCATTCGACTCAGCGACCCCATGGACTGCAGCCCACCAGGCTCCTCCATCCATGGGAGTTTCCAGGCAAGAGTACTGGAGTGGGATGCCATTGCCTTCTCCGTGTAAAGGGTAGCTATATATATTTTTTCAATTGAATTAGAAAGAAAACTGGATAACTAGAAGTGATGAAATAGATGAGAGTAAGAAGAAATTTTCATATTTTTTGAGCTATGTTTTGAAGATGCAATATACATTTAAATGTAGTAGCACACATATAGTATAAAAGAAATTCTATGGAAGCTTTGTACGTGATAAATACAAAATTAACACATAAACGCACAAATCTGGTTTTCAATTGTCACCAATGCCGTTGATGTTGCTCCTCCCTATCTTTTCAGCCAGTAATGCTCTGGCAACTCTGACCTACTACTTCTTTTTGGAGAAGCGCTCTCAACAGGTAGACACTCTGTCTTGCTAGCAAACACTACACTCTTCACCTAAGAAGTTAAAAAAAAAAATCTGACCCTTGGCATTAGATGGCACAACTTTTATTTATTCTATTTTTGTCTGATATAAGCAGAGCTTGAGGGTATTAAACTAGGGGTTGGTGGGTGGGTTCATATAAAAGACAAGGAAAGAGAAGTCCCTCAGGGGATAAAAGAAAGTCAGACATAAGAGTGATGACTTTGGAAACTGATAACAATTTTCTATGATCCCTCTTTGTGTATTTAGGATTAACAGTGTGAATGCCTACTCCTTGGGATAATCTGGTGATAAAATAATCAGAGGAGGTGGGGAAAAGAAATAGGAAAAACAGTGAAGCTCCAAGCTAGAGTCAATCCTCTGCCAATATACCACCCTTTTTCACCTTTCTTCCCATAACCTTCTCTGTTCCTACACTCCTCTACTGAGAGCTCACCCTCAGTCAGTTCAGTTGCTCAGTCATGTCCAACTGAGTATAGGGGACTGAAATGCAGAAGTGGGAAGTCAAGAAACACCTGGGTTAACAGGCAAACTTGGGCTCCCTCAGTCAACTGCTTTCAAAAAACCTATCTCTTTTTGGGGGTTTCCCTTGTGGCTCAGCTGGTAAAGACATTGCCTGCAATGTGGAGATATAGGTTTGATCCTTGGGTTGGGAAGATCTCCTGGAGAAGGGAAAGGCTATCCAGTATTTTGGTCTAGATAATTCCATGGACTGTATAGCCCATGGGGTCACAAAGAGTCGGATATGACTGAGTCACTTTCATTTTCATATCTGTTTTGAGGGAATCTAACCCAAGGTACTAGTATGTTTCTTAATGTCTTTTCACAGAAATTTACTAAAAAGCTCAGAGCCAATGTTGCAGAATGAAAAGGTAGTCTCAGTTTAGCATTTTTCCTTAAATATATAAATATTTCAGGCCAAATATTTGCACAACTATTTCAAACAACCAAAGTGGTTTTTTTTCCCTGCTGTTGTTATTTACAAACAACCGAAATGTTTTTTCTTGCAAATTAAAACATTTATCTATATGCTTCTTTGAAAAAGTTTGCCAAAGTCAAGTGTGGAACAATCACAGCCTTATCAAATATATCCTTTTTTTCACTGTGGCATATATGTTTACCCTGCTAAATATAGGAATTCCATCAAAAGGTTCTTTCCACATGTTAAGACACTCAGTTCCTACACATGTTGCATGTCCTCTAAGGCATCTATCCACATACCCTTAGTGTCTCTATCACAATCTGGTAAACTGTGGGGCTCATGCAGTTCAAATGACTGTTCTGCTTCAACTTACAGCTACACCAAGTGGCAACCAATGTTTCACTCACTACCATCAAGAGAAAGTGAGTCTTCCCGGCCTGCACAAGTCTGAGTCACATTTTCTTTCATTGTTATTAGTTAATATCTTCCTTTCTGCTCTTGAAAGAGAGATGTTTGTGTACGTTCGGTCACAAGTGTAGGGGAGTTAAAGGCTGTTTATCAGATTCTACCTGAAACGTTAAAAAAAAAAAAGCGTGGATGTGAAGGTTCTTCACAGCACCTGACTTGCAAAGATTACTAGGTAAGACCATGTCAGAGTTGGAAATAAAAAACCCATTCTGGCTTATTTTAATAATTTCTTTTTTTGACCACCTCATCACATGGCTTGCAGGATCTTAGTCAAATGTAAAAACTTTTTTTTTTCCCCTGCACTTCTGCTTCCTCTCTCCCCTCTACTGTGCATTGTGTATCCACATTATGCATTGACTGATTCTCCCCTTTGGTGGAAGTGCCTGCTCAACCATAAAGAATGACATTCTCTTAGGATCTACAAGACAATTCCGTAAAAAAGAACATATTATCTTGATCTTAAAGGGGTCGTGATGACCCACAACTTTGTACTTAGAGATCTAGATTGTGCAAACTATCATAGATCATTTAATGTGTAGCTCTCTGAGTCAAAAACTTATGTAACTTAGTTAAAGAGATTGAGGACAAACTCTCTGTGCTTTAGATTCTAAGGGGTGGAACTTTCTTCAAAGCTTTGTCAAAGGCTGTTCCCAGGTTAAAATCCTCAATTTCACTGAAATAAAATTTTCCATTTCTTTCTTAGATAAATTTTTTGTTGACACTCTGGAGATAAAGACACATTATATTTGTAGGTCATTTTCTTCCTACCCATCAATTTCTCCCACTCCAACCACCCCCTATCCAACACACACAGAAGTTCAAAATACTTGCCATGGGAATCATTAGATAGTGATTCAGTGATAAGGAGAGGGATATGTCACATTCTTCAGAAGAAAAGCTGTAGAAAAGAAGACAGAGGGCCACTAGCCTATGCATCCTATGAGGTAGGAGATAATGTGCTAGCAAATGTATTAAAAACAAAACAAAACAAAAACCTTCTAATATTCTGAGTACACTGCACACACAACCATCTAAAATTAATGGACAGTACAAGGGCAAGGTGTTTTTCATTTGTTTTATTTTCAGTTGTCTGCACCTGAAGGCTGATAGTATGGTTAAATTGCAGGACTAAATGATCAGGAGTGGGAGAGCCCATGTTTTTATAAGGCTGGGGAGTCTTCAGTAGAATTAAAGCAAGGAACACCAAAGAGTGTAAGAAGATTTGCAGAACTGCTAGAGGCAAATGCAATTCCTTTAATGAATTGTTCTACCTCATCCTCATTTCTAAAAAGCTATATGCAAGGAAGAGAAAAGATTAAATTTTTAAATTGTTAAGTAGTCTACTACATTTAGGCACAGACTATTAAGGCAACTCCTATAGGAACCACAGGTTGATGAGATGTAGGGGATATTTTGGGCTTACCTGGTGGCTCAGATGGTAAAGAATTTGTCTGCAATGTGGGAGACCTGGGTTCAATCCCTGGGTTGGGAAGTGAGGGCATGGCAACTCACTCCAGTATTCTCACCTGGAGAATCCTCATGGAGAGAGGAGCTTGGTGGGCTACAGTCCATTGGGTCAGAAAGAGTTGGACATGACTGAGTGACTAAGCACAGGGGATCTTTTGTATATACCCTGACAAACTTGCAGTTGTGTTAGGGAAACCAGTGACCAAAACTGCTTGCACTGGCCAGGGAAGATAGCAGCCGCTTGCATGAGTTGTCTTACAACAGGAGGTCCTGGTAAAGAATTCAGAACTAAAAAGCTACCGTCATGTGGAATAATCCAGGTCAGGTCAAAAGGAGAGAGGAGACATCAGTCTATATGTCCTATTGAGAGAGTCATTTCCTAGGCAGGTTGATAAGAAGTCTAGGGGTCCCCAAGGAGAGAGGGGTCTGGAATTCTCAAGGAAGAAGAAAGGACAAACTTTTTTTTCCTTTTCTACATTCTATAGGATTATATAACAACNTAAAGGGGTCGTGATGACCCACAACTTTGTACTTAGAGATCTAGATTGTGCAAACTATCATAGATCATTTAATGTGTAGCTCTCTGAGTCAAAAACTTATGTAACTTAGTTAAAGAGATTGAGGACAAACTCTCTGTGCTTTAGATTCTAAGGGGTGGAACTTTCTTCAAAGCTTTGTCAAAGGCTGTTCCCAGGTTAAAATCCTCAATTTCACTGAAATAAAATTTTCCATTTCTTTCTTAGATAAATTTTTTGTTGACACTCTGGAGATAAAGACACATTATATTTGTAGGTCATTTTCTTCCTACCCATCAATTTCTCCCACTCCAACCACCCCCTATCCAACACACACAGAAGTTCAAAATACTTGCCATGGGAATCATTAGATAGTGATTCAGTGATAAGGAGAGGGATATGTCACATTCTTCAGAAGAAAAGCTGTAGAAAAGAAGACAGAGGGCCACTAGCCTATGCATCCTATGAGGTAGGAGATAATGTGCTAGCAAATGTATTAAAAACAAAACAAAACAAAAACCTTCTAATATTCTGAGTACACTGCACACACAACCATCTAAAATTAATGGACAGTACAAGGGCAAGGTGTTTTTCATTTGTTTTATTTTTAGTTGTCTGCACCTGAAGGCTGATAGTATGGTTAAATTGCAGGACTAAATGATCAGGAGTGGGAGAGCCCATGTTTTTATAAGGCTGGGGAGTCTTCAGTAGAATTAAAGCAAGGAACACCAAAGAGTGTAAGAAGATTTGCAGAACTGCTAGAGGCAAATGCAATTCCTTTAATGAATTGTTCTACCTCATCCTCATTTCTAAAGGGCTATATGCAAGGAAGAGAAAAGATTAAGGTTTTTAAATTGTTAAGTAGTCTACTGCATTTAGGCACAGACTATTAAGGCAACTCCTACAGGAACCACAGGTTGATGAGATGTAGGGGATATTTTGGGCTTACCTGGTGGCTCAGATGGTAAAGAATTTGTCTGCAATGTGGGAGACCTGGGTTCAATCCCTGGGTTGGGAAGTGAGGGCATGGCAACTCACTCCAGTATTCTCACCTGGAGAATCCTCATGGAGAGAGGAGCTTGGTGGGCTACAGTCCATTGGGTCAGAAAGAGTTGGACATGACTGAGTGACTAAGCACAGGGGATCTTTTGTATATACCCTGACAAACTTGCAGTTGTGTTAGGGAAACCAGTGACCAAAACTGCTTGCACTGGCCAGGGAAGATAGCAGCCGCTTGCATGAGTTGTCTTACAACAGGAGGTCCTGGTAAAGAATTCAGAACTAAAAAGCTACCGTCATGTGGAATAATCCAGGTCAGGTCAAAAGGAGAGAGGAGACATCAGTCTATATGTCCTATTGAGAGAGTCATTTCCTAGGCAGGTTGATAAGAAGTCTAGGGGTCCCCAAGGAGAGAGGGGTCTGGAATTCTCAAGGAAGAAGAAAGGACAAACTTTTTTTTCCTTTTCTACATTCTATAGGATTATATAACAACAATGTATTATGTCTAAGGACAGTCTCTGGATTCTAATTCTGTAAATTATGGGAGTAGACCTGCTCTTTACAAGGATTATATAACAACAATGTATTCTGCTTGAGGACAGTCTCTGCATTAAAACTTCTGGCTAATTCTGTTATCTTAATTTATTTATTTATTTTTTTAAATTTTACTTTACAATACTCTATTTGCTTTGCCATACATGACATGAATCCACCACAGGTGTACACAAGCTCCCAATCCTGAATCCCCCTCCCGCCTCCCACCCCAGAACGTCTCTCTGGATCATCCCCATACACCAGCCCCAAGCATCCTGCATCCTGCATCGAACATAGAGAGGCGTCTCGTTTCTTACATAATAGTATATATGCTTCAATGCCATTCTCCTGTTATCTTAAAATGTAAATTATGGGAGTAGGTCTGGTGAGGTCTTTACAACCTCCAGACATTCTTTGAATTCATTGGAGAGTATATAACTTCATTGCTAATACCAACAAGTGGGTACTCTTTCTACCCCCTTCTGATGCCTATGTCAGAAGCTTTCTCTATCTCCTTTATACTTTAATAAAACTTTATTACACAAAAGCTCTGAGCGATCAAGCATCATTTCTGGCCCTGGATTGAATTCTTCTCCTCTGGGGGCCAAGAATCCCGGCATCATGATTCAACAACTACCTTTCACTGTCAACCTCTCAGAATCCTTCTCACTGGAATCCATCTTAGCTGAGAGATGTGCATACCACCAAGAGGGATTCTGAGTCAGAATGACTGGCCAGAGACAACCAGGAAATTCACCCCATTAAAACCTGAGAGTGTGAGCATGTGGCAAAGCAGTTCTCCTGGGTTCACTTACCCTGTTGTTCTCTGCCTGGGCACCCCTTCCCAATAAAGTCTCTTGCTTTGCCAGCACATGTGTCTCTTTGGACAATTCATTTCTGAGGGTTAGACAAGAGTCCATCCTCAGGCCCTGGAAGGGGTCACCCTTACTGCAACAATTACATTCAGCACTGATTAGGCACCTAATCTGTGCTTTGTCATGTGCCAATTGTAATATAAGACATGGATTTATTGAAACTAATTCTTAAAACTATATGTTTCACCTTTTATTCTTTTCAAAACAATCTGTACCATGAATGTGACAAACATTTTATTTATTATTATTGTGTGGTAAATTCCATAAAAATAACAGAACTAGTTATGAATGTAGAAATAGGTTAGGGAAGATTTCCCAAATCCCTAACATATGGTGTTGGCAAAAGTTACAACTAGTCTCTTCAAATTTTTCTCTTTCATTTTTATAGCTTGTCATCAGTTGAAAGATGATATTCACTTCAGTTCAGTTCAGTCGCTCAACGTGTCCAACTCTTTGCGACCCCATGAATTGCTACACGCCAGGCCTCCCTGTCCATCACCAACAACTGGAGTTCACTCAAACTCACATCCATTGAGTCAGTGATGCCATCCAGCCATCTCATCCTCTGTTGTCCCNGTCAAAAGGGATTTGATTTAGGTCATACCTGAATGGTCTAGTGGTTTTCCCCACTTTCTTCAATTTAAGTTTGAATTTGGCAATAAGGTGTTCATGATCTGAGCCACAGTCAGCTCCCGGTCTTGTTTTTGCTGACTGTATAGAGCTTCTCCATCTTTGGATGCAAAGATATAATCAATATGCTGCTGGTGGGGGCTTAAAGGAAAGTGTGTCTACCCTGGAAGACAGAGTAGATCCTATTTCCTACCTGATTATCATGTATGCTCTTTAGTATGGTCTCGCCTTCCCTGTTGTTGGTATACTTTAATTTTAGCTCTTTTGAGATAACTTTCTCACCTATACTTGTCCTTATCCTTTGACACATACAGAGAAAGAGAAAAGTACATGTTTATATTTGTGGATAAACATACAATATAGTTAGAGATATAGAAGACATATATAAGCCTACAAGAAAGAACATCCTATTAAATTTCCACCCCTTTTTGTTGTTAAGAGAATATTGAAATTTAAACTAAAGAAACATTTGTGGAAGATAATACAAATTTAAACATAATGCAATTTAATACATGCCAGGTACCAATCCTGATCCACACTGTCTGTGTGGCAAAGGGAAGATATACTGTTTTTTCAATTCTCTCATACTTTCCCCATCACACACCACCATGCTGTGCCTACTCAAATGCCTGCTAGAGACTGACATTCAGAACTGGTTAGGGAACCCTGTACTGCANCCAATCCTGATCCACACTCTCTGTGTGGCAAAGGGAAGATATACTGTTTTTTCAATTCTCTCATACTTTCCCCATCACACACCACCATGCTGTGCCTACTCAAATGCCTGCTAGAGACTGACATTCAGAACCGGTTAGGGAACCCTGTACTGCAACACAAATAGACAATGTGGCAAAATTACACAACAGGTAAAAGGAAAATTATATTAAACACACACACACACAAACACATAGCTATTGTTGATTTTGAGTCCTCCTATATTCCATCTGCTCTATTGAAATCTCAGTGTATCTTCCAAAATGTGGCATAGAAAGTTAGGTAAACTGTCAAAAATACGCAGCTACTAACTGACAGAATTTGTGAAACAAACAAGCAAAGAACCAGACAACCTGACTTCAAAATCCAAGTCCTTAACCACTATGATATATTGCCTCTGGAAAATGACAGCTGCAATATAAAAAAGTGTGATCTGTCCAGTAATGTTTTTTAATATTAAGAAACTACTGGATCCAAGTGGTCTCTCAGTCCCAGTTTTAGTGACTATAAAATTAAATATGTATACATATCATAGGATCCAATGCATACACTGTGAAGTGTAAAGGATTTTTATAGACATAGTTGTAGCTGTATTATCATTATTGAGATTAGCACGTGCAAATGTTTCAGAATAGCTATACTGCTATACCTCAGCAGTAGAATAATGCAACTTGACAACACACAAATGAGGACTGCCTTTTCATTTTTTTTAGCCTAAATTTAGAAAGCAATGGCTCTGTTGCATTAACATTGAATTCTGATTATCAATTTATAAACAAAGCCTAGAGATTATTCCTGTATTGGAGTGTTTAATTTAATTATACCTATTGCATTTAAGTGTATTTCTTTTGATGAAGAAGGAATACACCAGGAGGGAAGCCATATAAATTATTTCCTTTGTGGACTCATCATCAAAAAGATATAGAAATACAAAGCCTTTTGTAGTTCTACTTGGCAGAGTAAACTAAGACCTCAGAACAAATAGAAGCCTTCTTAAGCCTTCTATTTGTCTCCTGAGCTGAGATATAAGCACTGAGCAAGCCCTATGTGCTAGAAAAGCAGTACACAGCAGCCAGGGCTTCATGCTTTGTCTAATACATATGGATGCAGGAGCTTTTCATGAAAGGAGTAGTTCTGCCACTGGCATAAAAGAAAAGAAAATAAGTTGTCTAATTCTAAGCTAAGGCCAGGAAGGTCAGCCAGGAGAGCATACTTTACTTTGCATGTAGGACTAGATTGGACGGTCACTACTGTGGCTGGAGGTCTAGGTTTCAATCCAAGCATGACAAGAAAACTACAAAAAAAAAAAAAAAAAAAGTGAAATAGCAAAAACCTGGGGGAAATCAATGGACTAAATGAGATAGTGTTTGTTTCTCCTTTAGTTGTGTATATTAAAGAAATTGATTTGGCATCCAAACAATAAANAAAAAAAAAAAAAAAAAAAAAAAAAAAAAAAAAAAAAAAAAGTGAAATAGCAAAAACCTGGGGGAAATCAATGGACTAAATGAGATAGTGTTTGTTTCTCCTTTAGTTGTGTATATTAAAGAAATTGATTTGGCATCCAAACAATAAAATCTATGCAAGCTTATCAAATACAAAACTTTTCATTACCTAAATTTTCTCTCAACAAAGGATGATATTAAAATGTTGGTGAGAGTAACAACTTAAGAAGCTAACAGAAATATAATCAATGACCCACATGTTAGAGTGGATTATGTTTGAGTAGCTTAGATAGGCAGTATTTTTTCTATTATAGAGGGATTTTATCTTATATCTATTACACATTATTTTTAAAAACAACTCAGGAGGAAAAACACTGTCAAAATTCATTTCAAGATATTGATGTTCAGAATAAAATTGCTATATTAATTAAAAGGAGTTTTAAAATAAAAAAAAATGGTAAACTTCTTTAAGTGTCACTATCGACAGTTTTGCCAAGTATGTATTAGTTTGTATCATGATGTTTGATAGTATATTTTTTACAGTAGTGTATTAGACCTTTAGGAAAGCTTTATTCTTCAAAATATATTGAGATCAATGTTACATATGTGACAGAGAGCTATTTAAAATGATTTTTGAATATGTGATCTTTATACTGATTCAGTTCTTAAATAATAGCATACAAAAATGTGTCATAAGAAATGTTCAGATGTGTATTTACAATGTGACTATTTTTAGTATTTAGGTGTGAGAGCAGACTAATGGACAGAGGTTTATGACATTGTACAGGAGGCAGGGATCAAGATCCTCCCCAAGAAAAAGAAATGCAAAAAGGCAAATGGTTGTCTGAGGAGGCCTTACAAATAGCAGAGAAAAGAAGAGAAGCTAAGGCAACGGAGAAAAGCAAAAATATACCCATATGAATGCAGATTTCCAAAAATAGCAAGGAGAGAAAGAAAGTCTTCCTCAGTGATCAGTGCAAATAAACAGAGGAAAACAATAGAATGGGAAAGACTAGAGATCTCTTCAAGAAAATTAGAGATACCAAGGGAACATTTCATGAAAAGATGGGTACAATATAGGACAGAAATGGTATGGATCTAACAAATGCAGAATATATTAAGAAAAGGTGGCAAGAATACACAGAAGAACTATACAAGAAAGATCTTCATAACTCAGATAATCACGATGGTGTGATCACTCACCTAGAGCCAGATATCTTGGAATGTGAAGTCAAGTGGGCCTTAGGAAGCATCACTACAAAAAAACCTAGTGGCGTTGATGGAATTTCAGCTGAGCTATTTCAAATCCTAAAACATGATGCTGTGAAAGTGCTGCAATCAATATGCCAGCAAATTTGGAGAACTCAGCAGTGGTTACAGGACTGGAAATGGTCACTTTTCATACCAATCCCCAAAAACACAGTGCCAAAGAACGTTCACACTACCGCACAATTGCACTCTTCTCACTTGCTAGCAAAGTAATTCTCAAAATTCTCCAAGCTAGGCTTCAACAGTATGTTAACTGAGAACTTCCAGATGTTCAAGCTGGATTTAGAGAAGTCAGAGAAACCAGAGATCAAATTGCCAACACTTGCTGGATCATAGCAAAAGCAAAAGAGGTCCAGAAAAACATCTACTTCTGTTTTATTGACTACATCAAAGCCTTTGACTGTGTGGATCACAACAAACTATGGAAAATTCTTAACGAGATGAGAATACCAGACCACCTTACCTGCCTTNTTGCTGGATCATAGCAAAAGCAAAAGAGGTCCAGAAAAACATCTACTTCTGTTTTATTGACTACATCAAAGCCTTTGACTGTGTGGATCACAACAAACTATGGAAAATTCTTAACGAGATGAGAATACCAGACCACCTTACCTGCCTCCTGAGAAATCTGTATGCAGGTGAAAAAGCAACAATTAGAACTGTACATGGAAAAATAGACTGGCTCCAAGTTGGAAAAGGAGTATGTCAAGGCTATATATTGTTACCCTGTTTATTTAACTTATTTGCAGAGTACAACATGAGAAATGCCAGGCTGGTAAAGCACAAGCTGAAACTAAGATTTCCAGGAGAAATATCAATAATCTCAGATATGCAGATGACACCACCCTTACGGCAGAAAGCTAAGAGTAACTAAAGAGGCTCTAGATGAAAGTGAATGAGGAGAGGGAAAAGGCTGACTTAGAACTCAACATTCAGAAAACAAAGATCATGGCATCCCGTCCCATCACTGCATGGCAAAAAATGGGGAAACAACGGAAACAGTGAATGGTTTTATTTTCTTGGGCTCCAAAATCACTTCAGATGGTGACTGCAGACATGAAATTAAAAGATGCTTACTCCTGGAAAGAAAAGCTATGCCCAACCTAGACAGTGTATTCAAAAGCAGAAACATACTTTGCCGACGAAGTCCATCTAGTCAAAGCTGTGGTTTTTCCAGACGTACTGTATGGATATGAGATTTGGACCGTAAAGAAAACTGAGCAGCAAAGAACTGATTCTCTTGAACTGTGGTGTTGGAGAAGGCTCTTGAGATTCCTTTGGACTGCAAGAAAAACAAACTAGTCAATTCTTAAAGGAAATCAGTCCTGAATATTAGTCGGAAGGACTGATGCTGAAGCTCCAGTACTTTCTCCACCTGATGTGAAGAACTGTCTCATTGGAAAAGACCCTGATAATGGGAAAGATTGAAGGCAGGAGGAGAAGTGGATGACAGCAGTTGAGATGGTTGGATGGCACCACCGACTTGATGTACATGGAGTTTGAGGAAGATCCAGGAGTTGGTGATAGACAGGGAATCCTGGCATGCTGCACTCCTTGGGATTACAAAAAGTCCAACATGACTGAGCAACTGAATTGAACTGAGCACTCTAAATCTCAGCAACTCAGTTGCATACAAAAATATATCAGGGTTTAGAAAGAGTAATAAAAACCTGAATAACACTTAGACTAAGATTTATTATGGAAAATCATATAGGGGATCATCAAAACCAAAACAATCCAAAACAATGGATTATTCCTGGGAAGTTAAGTGAAGACTCTCAGAACAGTGCTATTTAAATTAAGCCTTGAGAAATAAATAGCTTAATCATATCTATGTGTGAGTAAAAGAATTCTGACGCCAAAGTGAAAAATGATAGAGACCTAGAGAAGCCAGAGAAAGGAATATTTATTTTAATTTTTTAAAATAAAATAATTTAAATTTATTTATAATTATAAAATTTATCTTACAACATTTAAATTCATAAAATTTCAATGAATATTTATACGTACATCAGTTACATTTACTTTTTAACATACTGTCCCATTTGCTGCATGATAAAGCAAAACAAATTATTGATACACACAACCAAGATCCATAAATCAATAAAACAAAAATTGAGCATGCACCTATAAAAAATTAGAAATATGTCTAATTATTAAGTAAAAGAAAATTAAAATTCTCTTGAATTATTAGTATTCAGCCCATATTAAAATTTTCATAACTGTCTCAAAAATGCTTCAGTTTTTTTCAGTGTGCATACACTGTATACTGATATCTCTTTAGCCTTCTTTAATCTAGAAACAGATCACCCTCCTATGTTTTCTTCATGGTATTACTTTTTTTTTTTTCATGGTATTACTTTTTTAAGACAGTATTGTTGTCTTACAGAATGTCACATAGTCTGTATTTGTCTGTGTATTCAAGGTATTATTAAACTGATCTTCATTCTCTTGTATTTCCAAGAAAAAGGAAGTTAGGATTAAAGAACTGATTATATTCAGGTGAAATTTTATTTGATGTGGTCTACAGTCTTCATGACATGACATTAGGAAACTCATCAGATTGGATAGACTCTCCATTAGCAATGCTATACTATTGTTTGCTGCTGCTTCTAAGTCGCTTCAGCTGTGTCCGACTCTGTGTGACCCCACAGATGACAGCCCACCAGGCTCCCCCATCCCTGGGATTCTCCAGGCAAGAACACTGGAGTGGGTTGCCATTTCCTTCTCCAATGCATGAAAGTGAAAAGTGAAAGTGAGGTTGCTCAGAAAGTATCCGACTCTTCGAGACCCCATGGACTACAGCCTACCAGGCTCCTCCATCCATGGGATTTTCCAGGCAAGATTACTGGAGTGGGGTGCCATTGCCTTCTCTGATACTATTGACTAAGGTGGTGCTATAGCTCATTTTCACTTCTCTGTAATATTCTTTTGCTTTTAGCCATTCTCTTTTTGAAGGAGAGCTTTGTTCCAAAGACTATGCTATTATGAGCATATAGCATATGTGTATGTATGTGTNCTCTGATACTATTGATTAAGGTGGTGCTATAGCTCATTTTCACTTCTCTGTAATATTCTTTTGCTTTTAGCCATTCTCTTTTTGAAGGAGAGCTTTGTTCCAAAGACTATGCTATTATGAGCATATAGCATATGTGTATGTATGTGTTTATTAGGATATATAACAAAAGGGGATCATGAATTCATAAATTCTGTTCATGCTTCATATTAAAAATAATGGAAGATTGTTTTCCAAGGTAGTTTTACCAGCTTACTTTCTTATGTTATTCTCTCATCTCTTTATTTAATCCACATTCATATTTACTCTTGTCAGGTAGATTTTTTCAATTGTTTAATTTTAAATAAGACTTCTTTATAATTTTATATTTCACTGATATGATAAATTAGATTAAAATAGGGTACAAGGAAATTTTTGGAATGGTGGCTTTTAAAATTATCTTAACTATACTGATAATTCTAAGAGCAAATATATAAAATTGTACACTTTATGTCTATATAGTTGATTGGATGCCAGTTATTCAGGGGTTCTGAACCTCTGGGATCTAAGGCCTGGTGATCTGAGGTGTTGTGGATGTAACAATAATAGAAATAAAATGAATTAAAAATGTAATGTGCTGGAATCTTCCCCCCACCCCTGGTCCACAAAAAAAATTGTTGTCAACAAAACCAATCACTGGAGCTAAAAGTGTTAGGGACCACTGATTACTTCAATAAAACATAAGTCTTTTGCATTCATAAAGTAAGCCACTTTTTGACAATGTGCTGTGTGATATGCTTTCTTATTTTTGTTCTGTTTTATTTTAGTATTTTGACATCTATATTCATTCATAAATGAAATTGATTTCTACCTTTTTACCCCTTGTCCAAAAATATAACCAAGATCTCAACTTGTCTGTGGGTTGTTCATTTGAGAAAGTTGCAAAAACACAAGTGAAGGACATGCAACCGAGAAAGCCAAAAACCAACACAGATGGAATCACTAAGCTGGTTACCACTGGGTGCAACTGGAGCCCAGTCTTGCTGGGNACAACAGACTGCATGAAACAGAGAAGAAACAAGACAAAAATATGGTTTTGAGGAAAATCCTTTACGACTATGTTTAAAATTAATATGATCCAAGTGTTGACTTTCACTAATGTGAAAGTTAGTCTTTGAAAATTATGAGAGTTGTACTTACAAACTATATTTCAATTCTATCATCTTTTAAAATAGTATCTTACACTAAATTTTACTTTCTTATTTTATACATCCTATCAAAACTTTTTGCGTGTTGCGAACATTTGCATTATACAACCCTGGTTTCCATTACCGTTCTCTTATTCCCTGAGTGTTTTTTTAGTGATGGTGTCCTTCTTGAGGTAATTTCCCTTTTCTTTTTGTGAAAATTAATATTATGAAAAGACTTCAGATATTTCAGATATATTTATCCCATAATTATCTACATGATTAATTCTGTTAAAATATATAGCTCTTCTTTTTTAATCTCACTGATATAGAATATAGTCTTGATGAGGGCCAAGAATTGTTTAACACTGTATCATCAGTACTCAGAAATAGCATCTGATACATGTAGCATTCCTAATAAATATATGATGAATTAACCTCATAAGCAAATTTACAAACTAAAGTACATTTATTTCAACAAAAGTGACTTTTAAATCTTATACCAAACATAGTATTCTTAATAACTCTATACTACTGCCTTATATGGATTATCACACACACATACACCCCAAACACAAAGAAAGTTTTCAGTGTATCAATGAGTGATACATAAGCTACTTTACTCCATCATTATTTACATCTTAATTTTATGTTCCAGGGAAAACAACTGCTTGCATTTGTTTCTCATTCAGATTTATGTTTAAGTGCTGCTGTATATGTTAGTTCCTCTGCCTGAAATGATTTTTCTTTTCTCTCATTGTTAGGGCAATTAAATATTACATATTGAAATGTTTAAGAACAATTATTTGTTTTAAAATCAAATTGACTTCATTGCAACAAGTATGGCCCCATTAAATATTTCATAAACAGTTCTTTCTAGTTAGTAGCTATTTATGTTTTCTTTTCCTTATACAAGAAATCTCTTCATGCTCCTAAGGGGGATGGGAAGAAATAGAATTGGCAGAAATTATTCTTGCAATATGGTAAGTTTTTTTTCTTCTAAAGCAGGCCAGTCTTGCCCTCATTCTAACTTCTCTAGCTGAAAAGCACAGAGCTATAAGAAAACCCCTCCCCCATGTCTGTATCCTCCCTGTGATCCACTATTCTTACTGGAGGAGGTATGTATATTTGTGTTTATATTTACATTTCTTTTTAACATTGGAAAACACCTAGAAATTTACCTGAAACTTTTGAAGGGGCAGTTTTTCCCAGTATGAATCAAGGAAATGCAAAATTTTAAATTAAACGAAAATAGTCTGGAAATACAANAGGTATGTATATTTGTGTTTATATTTACATTTCTTTTTAACATTGGAAAACACCTAGAAATTTACCTGAAACTTTTGAAGGGGCAGTTTTTCCCAGTCTGAATCAAGGAAATGCAAAATTTTAAATTAAACGAAAATAGTCTGGAAATACAAATATATGCTCAACAACAACCAAAAATAGATAAACATTTGTATTCATAATGAAACAAAATCATAAAAAAAAAACAGGTCACAAATCATTTAGTGACCAAATAATAATAATAAACTTATGTTTGTCTTAATTTTTCATACATATCAGAAAAATGAATTAGATTACATTATAGAGTGTTCTATTGTTGAAAATACTTTGCTCTGACACACATAATATCTATCCATCTTTCAAGACATAACCCTTGAGCCAACTCCTTCTGAAAGTCTTTTCTGACTCAGATTTCATGTTGCACTAGTTGCTTTTCCTTTGTGTTCTGTCTCCTCTCTGAACATCTCTTTACCACGAACTTACCAGCTTTTATTTCTTTGTAACCCAACTAATTTGAACTAGATTTTGTTGTTCAGTTACTCAGTGATGTCCAACTCTTTGAGACCCCATGGACTGAAGCACGCCAGGCTTCCCTGTCCTTTACCATCTCCCGGAGCTTGCTCAAACTCATGTCCATCAAGTCAGTGATGCCATCCAACTGTCTTAGCCTCTGCTATTTCCTTGTCCTCCTGCCTTCAATCTTTCCCATCATCAGGGTCTCTTTTAATGGGTCAACTCTTTGCATCAGGTGGCTAATGTATTGGAGCTTCAGCTTTAGTATCAGTCTTTCCAATGCATCTTTAGGGTTGATTTCCTTTAGAATTGACTGGTTTGATCTTGCAGTCCTGGGGACTCCCAAGGGTCTTCTCCAACACCACAATTCAAAAGCATCAATTCTTCAGTGCTTTGCTTTCTTTATGGTCCAACTCTCATATCCATACATGACTATGANTTGATTTCCTTTAGAATTGACTGGTTTGATCTTGCAGTCCTGGGGACTCCCAAGGGTCTTCTCCAACACCACAATTCAAAAGCATCAATTCTTCAGTGCTTTGCTTTCTTTATGGTCCAACTCTCATATCCATACATGACTATGAGAAAAACCATAGCTTTGACTATATGGACCTTTGTTGGCAAAGTAATGTCTCTTCTTTTTAATATACTGTTTAGGTTTGTCATAGCTTTTCTTCCAAGGAGCAAGCATCTAATCTCATGGCTGCAGTCACCATCTGCAGTGATTTGGGGTCAAAAGACCCAAGCTTATCCACTTTAGTATTCATTTGTCTAGTATATAATATATGCTAAGTTTAAAGAAATGTAAAAATTGTTAGTCTTGTATATTTCTAGTTTATAAAAATGAAGGCTGTATGTTTAATATTAATATTACTTGAAGATCCAGACAGTAAAATTACCAGTGGAGGGAATACTTTCCCTCACCCTTGACAAGGTCTCCCATGAATGGCATGCTTGGAAGAAACAGCACCTTTGAAAGTGGTTGTGTCGATGTGTGAGGCCCAGAGGAGCGACATCAACAGGACCTAGAATATGGTTGAAATGTAAACTCTCAAAGTCCCCACAGAACTGCTGAAATGGAACACTGGGAGTAGGTCAAAATCTATATTTTCACATGCCCTCAAAGTGATCTGACTCTCATTAAAGTTTGAGATACAGTGTTCTGGGGGAGTCCCGAACTTCAGGTGGAGCTGATGTAATAATAGAAATAATTGCACAGTAAATGTAATGTAACTGATTTATCCTGAAACTATCCCCCCACCCTGGCCCTTGGAAATATTGTCTTCCATGAAACTGGTCTCTGGTGCAAAAAAGGCTGGTACCACTGCTCTAGGGCACTGATGCACTGTGTAGAAATATTGGAGCCAACTGTGAGGTTTTTGAAAATTGTATCTGTGTTCCATCTTCTCCAAGGGGGAAATTCTCATACTCCCCTATAGGTTTATAAGCCACAGTAACAACTAATAATAATGCCGTGCCCTGCCCTGCCTCAGCATGGGTTTCTCTGATAACTGACATCATGTGTGTCTATCACATTCAGTCCTTCTCTGATCAATAATACAACTTGTGCATCTTTCCCACATCTTTATACTCTAATACAGGCAGCCTTTAGTAGAAAAGCATAACCTAGAAAATTCTATAAAATGAAACTATACCCAAATAATTTCAAAATCAAGATTTGATCTAAATATAAATGTTTTTCGATAGCTGGCCTAATTTTTAAAAGACTGAAGAATATAATTTGTTTGCATGCACAAATAAAATAAAAATAATATTGAAATTAGTTATTATTTGATGACATAATACACTGTGTTACCTAGTTTATCTAGTTGCCTGAAAGGCGTACTGTATTTTCCTCAAAGACACAAATTTCCTACATAGCCATTAAATAATGTTTCACACGAAGAGACTTTTCTGTTGATGGTGACATGATAATATATTTCAAAATGTGTGCTTAATGTGTGGCTTGCAGTGGAAAATAATATTCAGGTGATTTTTGTGTCACACAATTTTAACGTCATCTACTATGTGTAAATGATGAATTTACCAATATGTATTAGCTTCTATGCTGTGTTGTGCTGTTCTTAGTTGCTTAGTCCTGTTCAACTTTTTGTGACCTCATAGACTATTGCCCTCCAGGCTCCTCTGTCCATGGGGATTCTCTGAGCAAGAATACTAGAGTGGGTTGCTATGCTCTCCTCCAGGGGATCTTCCCAATCCAGGGATTGAAACTGCATCTCCTGGATTGGCAGGAAGACTCTTTACCATCTGAGCTACCAGGGAAGCTCATTCAGCTTCTATAATTGTATTTATTAGCAATGATTTTTAAGTAACTTGGAAATGTAGATAAGACAGAGGTAAGACAAAAATTTAATTTATTGGCAGTATTCCAAATGAAGAAACAACACATGTATATCTTTATATTGTTTTATCAACTATATAAAACCTAATATATAAAATGTTGATATTGCTGTTTTCTTGTTCAGAAAGAAGCTTGCCTCACAATTTTAGACATTGTCTTCTAACATATTTGTCAGGCTATGTTACTATTATTTAAATTAATCCTCACATTGTCTTTAATTTTTGTAGATTGAAGGCAGGAAACAAAGACTGTAGAAGTTATCGAGACATTATTTAGAATCAGCATCTACTCTAGGCTAAGCTGAGATATTTAAACATAGTCTATTTTACTCTTCTTTTTTCTCTATATAATTTTGACATTCAATCCCTATATGCAATTAATTTTGATGCAATGACTGTGTTAAAAACTCATTAATGCATTTATTTATTTTTCTAAACATCTGTTTACTTTCAAATAATTTTGTACATTTTACAACATTCCTAGAAGCACATACTAGAAAGTATTGAAATCATATGTAATACCACATGAATTTCCTTTAAGCCTGAAGATGCATTTTCACTTTGTCACTCCAAAATTAGAAATTATAGAAAGCATGAGGGTCAAAAATGCAGAAAAACATAATGTTTTAATCTAAAGAGTATGCATTTTTTATCTTACCTCTGATCAAGTTATATCACAATAAAGTTTTTAATTAGATCCACAAAAATTTTCCTGTTTTTAAATGAACATGAAGATACAATTCCTAACATGAAAACAATTGTTAATTTGCACATGAATTTCCTTTGTTAGTTATATTTTGCTTCACATTTGAAATGAAATTATCCAACTTTGCATCTTTGCATTAACTACAAATTAATAATACAATTCATGGCAAGGTGGTTAGGACTCCGAAAAGGATGGAATTTAGTTAATGTGCTTCTTGACTTTGGAATAATTCAATATAAACTAATTTATATAGGGCACTGATGTTTCTATAATTTTACATTTAATGCCCAATTTTATCTACCTGTGATTTTTTTGCATAGACAAAGTATAGACATATATACAATCAGGCAGCCTATTAACATATTACCCTATGTACTTGTGGGCTTCTACAATTTAAATTGCTTTCTTATTTGTACTTTATGTGCTTATTAAAATAGTGATTTATGCAAAAGTCATAAATTACATTTTCTTTATCTGCAGGGCTTGTGGCTCAGCTGGTAAAGAATCTGCCTGCAATGGGGGAGACCTGGGTTCTATCCTTGGGTTGGGAAGATCACTTGGAGAAAGAAATGACAACCCACTCCAGTACTCTTGCCTGGAAAATTCCATGGACTAAGTTGACTGGTAGGCTACCATGGACTGAGGAGCCTGGTAGATTACAGTCCATGGAGCCGCAAAGAGTCGGATACAACTGAGCAACTTCACTTTCACTTTATCTGCAAAGTATTTATCATATCTAAAGAAGTTGTTTGATACAATCTAAGTATTTGGATGAGTTAACATGGCTAAATGTTTCATAGTTAAGAGGCAAACATATTTTACTCCAAATGTATGGCTCTTTTCCTATAGAGCTTTATGTCTCTGTATCTCCCCTTAGAACATTTCTAGGTCTCTAAAATCCAAGAGAGAGGTGTCTTACAAGTTAAAGCACATGAAAAAAGAAAGGAGTTTGGGGACAACTGTAACATACATTATTTTGGCAGTTTTAGCTGAATGTATTTATAAGAGGCTGCTCTCAAAGAAATATCCTTAAAATGACAGAGGTGGTTCAGATGGTAGAGTCTGCCTGTAATACAGGAGATCTGAGTTTGATCCTTGGGTCAGGAAGATCTCCTGGAAAAGGAAATAGCAACCCACTCTAGTATTCTTGCCTGGCAAATCGCATGGACGGAGGAGCCTGATGGGCTCCTGATAGGCTACAGTCCATGGGGTTGCAAAGAGTAAGATGTGATTGAGTGACTAACACTTTTACTTTCACGGCAAAGGTTAAAAAGTTATTTGGATTTACAAACTTTAGAATATCTGGATGAGAAAAGAAAGAAGACTTGTTAAATTACTCGTGTTTCATATTCAATTTTTGAAGATCAGCAAGAAAATAAAAGGTAGTCAAACTGATGTCGACACACCTATTATAAAGCAGTGAACGGATATCGTGGCTAACATGAAAAGGCTTGATACTAAAACTATGGAATGCATTTTTCCATTGTGTATCTTCTGTGCTTGCTAAGTCTCTTCAGTCGTGTCCGACTCTTTGCAAGCCCATGGACTGTAGTGTACCACCCTCCTCTGTCCATAGGATTCTCCAGGCAAGAATACTGGAGTGGATTGCCATGCCATTCTCCAAACTTTCTGAGGTGGGTCATAATGTAAAACAAAGTCTTGGAAATCTTTAATACTTTGAAGCCACATGAATGGAGGGTTAAATTGTGGAGGAAATTAAAATTGTGCTGACATGTTTTTAATCAAACATACTTCCTATAATCCTATGATTCTAAACCTTGTTAAGGAGCAGGTGCTTAAATAAAGATCGACAATCTAATGGACATTAATACAGGGAAATGTACGTGGCAAGAAGAAAAGGCAAGGACATATATATATATATATATATATATATATAAGATATATATGTGTCAATTTCCTTAAAAAAGGGCCAAACTGGCCCTAAACTACCTTATAATTTAATCTCAAATATAGATTTGAAGATCTACTCATGATTGCTTTTGAATTCATAATACTGAATAAAGTATTACCAGTCTATAACCTCAGATCATCATTTATAACATTTAAAGAGCTCTGTAAATGCTGTTCATCTTTCAGTGGAGAAATATGATGTGGTAGATTACAAATGGCCAATGAACACAGTGGAATTTAACATATGTATGTATATCTTATATACGTTAAGCTCACCAGAGTTCCATTCTATTTGCCTTATAGAATAATAATACAAGTATGATTCATGTGCTAATTTGCTTTGCAACTTCATCGATGTGTCTTCTCACGTATGGGAATTATCTTTACCCTTTACCCCTTTTTGCTCATATCTCCCATTTTTTTGACTTTGAGGTGCTAAAAATTCTGAAATGCTATTTTCCTTTGAGCTTTCTCAAGTATGAAATATCTCTAAATTATTTATCAATATATAATATTTAATAAACCATTTCATATTTTAAAAAAATCATTAAATAGAAGCTATGAGAATAATTATGCTTCTATTATCCTGCATCTGTGTCATGAATTTCCATTTAAAAAGTGAACTCACATACCTCATCTCATTTTATCTTTGCACAGTCTGGTTAGCTTGATTAGTTTTCTCACTTTGCTTACATATATTCTATACTAGGAGCATACACTGCCTTATTTATTGCCCTCTTCAGGAATATTAGTTCCTCTGCTGCATAAGTGGATGCTTAGTGAGGATTCATAGTAATTCAGAGAACAAATAGGTTGTACACAAACAACAACTGTGTTGCATTCCCAAAATACCTGCTAGAGCAAAACAATCAAGTGTTGCTTATGAAAAAAAAAAGATATTTCATTTCATAGTCATTTTCATCTCTGAACATATTCAATAATTAAAGTGGTGAAATATAATAACAAGGGAAAAGTAACATACTTAACTTAGAAATTAAGAGCCATAAATCAAAAAATTCTGCTTTGTATACAGAAATTTTGAAAGTGGCATTTTAGTTTTCCAAGTATGTCATTTCTAATTAGATGGTGTCATCATAATGAAAAAGATGATTAAAGATTTATTTTGAAAGCCTGATATTGCCATAAATACCAAGAATATTTGCATTTGTTCTTAGACGGTAATAATGTGGTGCTAAAATATAACAAGTCTCCTTGTATAAGCTATATTCATCAACATGTTTGGAATGTCTACTATGTGTAAATCACTGTATTAAAAACTTTAGGGCTTCAGGAAACCCAAATCCTCAAGGAACTTAATTACTTTTTGGAAAAAGAAACAAGAAAAAAGTAAGGGAAAAATTCTGAGAAATCAATACTTGCCAAATTTGTGGTAAATAATACCTACATTCAAAAGCAGCATATTAGTAATTATGTAGCATGACACAGAACACAAATCAGGAAATCTTGGTCTTATAGAAATGAATATACATAACAGAAGCATTTTAAAGTACAGATTTTAGAGATTAAGTCAACAAAAAGATGTTGGAGGAGAAGATTGATGAGAAGTAGTAAGAGCTAAAAGAGAGAGTTGATCAACAATTTCAAATACTTTGGAGATCCAAGTCAAATAGAAATAGAGAAATATCTTTCAAAAAATAATGTCATGGTCTTTGGTGATTTTAATTTGGGTTATTATAGCTTCAAGTTTGAAAATATGCATTCGGTTCTTTTATAGTTTCCAGTTTTTGGTCAAATTTTTTATATTTTTGTTTATTTCTTTGGTCATATTAACCATGCTTATTCTAAAGTCTGTATAATGGTGATTGTATTATCCAGATTACTTATAAAAATCTATTCTTACTGTCTGTTGTTATTCATAGTCTTTTGTCTGATAGTTTTGCCCTTTTGCATGTTATCTTTGTTATTATCCTTGTTTGTAAACATTTTAATTTTGAAATAATTTTAGATACACAAAAGAATTGCAAAGATAGTATAAAGAAATCCTATGTACCCATCACTCGTCTTCTCTAAATGTCAACATCTTACAAAAAACAGTTGATTTATCAAAAGTAAAAATAAAACATTGGGGCATGACTGTAAAAGAAGCTAACATACTTTATTCAGAATTCCCCAGTCTTTCCACACATGTCCCGTTTCTGTCCCAGAATACAATCTAGAAGGCTACTTTGAGCTTAATTCTGCTATTGCCTTAGTTTCCTCTAATCTGTGACAGTTTCTTTGGCTTACTTAGTTTTTGTTGACTGAGAATTTTGAATGTTAGTGGTCATATTTTGTAGAATGTCTCTCATTTGAGTTTTCCTATGATTACACTAGATTATAATTTTTGTGGAAAGATTACAAAAAGTCAATGTGCCCTTATTATGTCATATTAGAGGGTATATGTCACCATGACTTATCACTAGTGATGCTAACGATGTTATTAAAGTGATATCTTCCAGGTTTCCCTTCTCTAAAGTCACTACTGGTCACTTTCCATACTCAATTTGTTAGAGTGATTCTCTAAGTCCACCCAACTTTCAAAGAAATTGTATTTAACACATACCACCAAAGGAGAGGTATTAACAGTTTTGTGAATACATGTTAAAACAATCACATGAATTTATATATTTTTGAAAAGAGCATTTGAGGGTATGCAAATATCTTGCTTCTCCCTAATGTTTGACTTGCTAATAAAATATTAATCAATAGATCTCACCTGCAGTACTCATTACTGAGGAGTACTAACAGCAATTTTCTAGGATCACCTCCCTTTTCTAATTTTTATTTGAAATTCTTGTAAAATAACGATGCCCATTTTATCCAATTTTCTATTTTTTCAATCATGTATATTTTATTTTTGGCTTCAAAGATGTGTGGGTGTTTATTCTTTGAGTCATAATAAACAAAGATCCTTCTAGT
>SJYV01010988.1:0-12652 GCA_006410875.1 Neotragus pygmaeus | reverse complement strand
AATATGTTTATATATGACTCTATCTTACTGAAAAGTTTTAAAAACTATTGAAACAAAAATGAGTTTCTTCTATTTTTGTTAAAGAGTTTCTATATTAATGAAAGTCATTGTTCTGTAGTTTTATTCTAGTGCTTTAATTTGCTTCTGATATTAGGGTAATGTTTCCTTTTCTATCTCCTAGAAAAGGTTATATAAAATGTGTATTATATATTTCTTAACTATTTAGCAGAACTTGCCAGTGTGTTTGTCTTGGCCTGGATAAATTGTTTGCTTTTTAAGTTAAAAATTAAGTTTATTT
Organism: Neotragus pygmaeus; assembly: GCA_006410875.1. Lineage (NCBI taxonomy): Eukaryota > Metazoa > Chordata > Mammalia > Artiodactyla > Bovidae > Neotragus > Neotragus pygmaeus. The sequence goes on along the minus strand of SJYV01010988.1, from coordinate 12,354 downwards.
AATAGGTATAGGGCTAGTCAAGTTATTTACTTCTTTGGTGAGTTTTAGCAGTTTGCCCTTATCAAGAAATTGGCTCACTGTAGCTAAATTGTCAAATTTGCTAGAATAGATTTGCTAACAATATTTCCTGTCTTTCTTTGAAGTTGTATAGTCATCTGGTTGTTGACATTGATTATATATAATTTAAAATTGATGAGTAGTCATAAATTGATGGGATGGTGCTAAACTAAAAGGTAGGGATTAGTGAGGTTATTGTGAAGGGGCCATGTGCACAGCAAAGGAATGCCAGTGATGATCATTACCTAAAGAGAGGAATGTCTGGTCCACTTGGCTGCGCCTCTCTTAATGACATATGTCTAGGTGCCAAGTGAGAGCCAGAAGTTTGTTATTCTGCTGTGTATACTCTATTGGCTGTCTTCTCTGTTTTATTAAACTAAATGAACTTGCTTTATTGTGTCCCAGGAGTGCGTTCATCTACTTGAGCCCAAGTCTACTGCTGCTGGCAGACAATAGTGGGCATCTCAGCACACATATATTTTAATCCTGAAGGTGTTTATAATAAGTTTTAGACAAAATGTACATTGAAAAAATGCTCCCTCATATCTAAATCTATTGTCTTTTATTATATACTATAAACTCTAAAATTAATTAAAACTACACATACAATAAAGTCCCCAAACTACAAGCATTTGTTTCAATACCAGTCTGCTACTCTAATATAGAATTTTATAACATATTTTTAAAGATGAAAATAAATTCTCTGGTACATTTGCATTAGAGCTTTATATAGGTCTTTTTTTGGAATAAAAATTTATATATATATATATATATATATGTTTTTGCTGGTATATTGAGTGCAGTACTTTATTTTATTTTATTTTTTTTACTTTATTTTACTTTACAATACTTTATTGGCTTTGCCATACATCTATTATTTGTAGAAGTGTTTATGTGTAAAAATAGTTCAGAAAATATTCTATAAATTTAAAGACTATAACTTTCCATTTTAAAATGGCTAGTTCTGGACAAGAATTTTAAGACTACGGAAAATAGCATATTAACTCTTGATTTATTTGCACCATTTTTCTCTTTCAGTATAAGAGTCATAAAAATAAAAAGTAACATATAAATATTTGTATAGCTGTTCCATCTATCTCTTCAGGAGTGTAATAATTGACAGTGGTGCTAGCATCCTAGCAGTTGCCTGGGCCCTGTCAAAGATTAAGGTGTTGAAGGATAAACTATCTGTAATACATTGCTCTTTTATAATCTCTTCGGAGAAGGCAATGGCACCCCACTCCAGTACTCTTGCCTGGAAAATCCCATGGATGGAGGAGCCTGGTGGGCTGCAGTCCATGGGGTCGCTAAGAGTCGGACACAACTGAGCAACTTCACTTTCACTTTCTTTCATAATCTCTTAGATTTCTGTGATTTTACATTGTATTATAAACCCTACTTCAAAGATCTCAGAGTGCTTCATATATTTTATATATTTTATTCTCAAACCCCCTCTAAAGTCAAACTGACAAAGAATTACTCCCTCCCTCCTTTTATTTAAGTTATGGGACTACTCTAAACATACAGCAATCATAATGACGTGTTCAGTGCAAGTAACCCTCAACCCACAATAACAGTTATGTGGAGGGCAAAGAAAAATAAACTAGTTACAGTGAATTTTTCATTTTAAATCACATCATCATAATTATTAACATAATTGATAAGAACTATTAGAAAACCTTCATTATTCAGATATATGCATCTTTACAGCTAATTTTTTTATTATTAAAAAAATTTTATTGAAGTATAGTTGGTTTGCAAATTTGTGTTAGTTTCAGGTGTACATCAAAGTGATTAAGTTTTTCAGATTATTTTACATCATACGTTATTATAAGATTTCAAATATAGCTCCCTGTGTTATACAGTAGATCACTATTGTTTATTTTATATATAGATAGCATTATCTATTAATGTCAACCTCCTAATTTATCCCTCCCCTACCCTCTTTCTCCTATGGTAGTCTTTAAATTTGTTTTCTATGTCTGTGAGTCTATTTCTGTTTTCCAATAAGTTTATTTCTATCTTTTCTTCAGATTCCATGTATAGGTGATAATATATGATATTTTTATTTCTCTATTTGACTTACTTCACTTAGTATGATAACCTCTAGGTCTATCCATGTGTTGCAAGTGGCATTATTTTATTCATTTTTTTATGGCTGATTAATACTCCACTGCTTCCTTCATAGCTCAGTTGATAAAGAATCCACCTGCAAAGCAGGAGACACCAGCTCAATTCCTGGGTCAGGAAGATCTGCTGGAGAAGGGAAAGGCTGCCCACTCCAATATTCTGGCCTGGAGAATTCCATGGACTATAAAGTGCATAGGGTCGCAAACAGTCAGACACAACAGAATGACTTTCACTCACTTAATACTCCATTGTGTTATACTCCGCCACATATTCTTTATCCATTCATCTGTCAACAGACGTTTAGGTTGCTTCCACATCTTGGCTATTATAAATAGGGCTGCTGTGAAGATTTAGACACATATATCTTTTCAAATTAGAGGTTTCATCTTTTCCAGATATATGCCGAGGAGTGGGACTGCTGAATCATATGGTAAAGCTATTTTTCATTTTTAAAGAATCTATCACTTCATGGGAAATAGATGGGGAAACAGTGTCAGACTTTTTTTGGGGGGCTCCAAAATCACTGCAGATGGTGATTGCAGCCATGAAATTAAAAGGTGCTTACTCCTTGGAAGGAAAGTTATGACCAACCTAGATAGCATATTGAAAAGCAGAGACATTACTTTGCCAAAAAATGGTCTGTCTAGTCAAGGCTATGATTTATCCAGTGGTCATGTATGGGTGCAAGAGTTGGACTGTGAAGANGAAGGAAAGTTATGACCAACCTAGATAGCATATTGAAAAGCAGAGACATTACTTTGCCAAAAAATGGTCTGTCTAGTCAAGGCTATGATTTATCCAGTGGTCATGTATGGGTGCAAGAGTTGGACTGTGAAGAAAGCTGAGCGCCGAAGAATTGATGCTTTTGAGTTGTGATGTTGGAGAAGACTCTTGAGAGTCCCTTGGACTGCAAGGAGATCCAACCAGTCCATCCTAAAGGAGATCAGCCCTGGGATTTCTTTGGAAGGAATGAGGCTAAAGCTGAAACTCCAGTACTTTGGCCACCTCATGCGAAGAGCTGACTCATTGGAAAAGCCTCTGATGCTAGGAGGGATTGGAGGCAGGAGGAAAAGGGGATGACAGAAGATGAGATGGCTGGATGGCATCACCGACTCAATGGACGTGAGTTTGAGTGAACTCTGGGAGTTGGTGATGGACAGGGAGTCTTGGCATGCTGCGATTCATGGGGTCTGAACTGAACTGAACTGATATTATTTTCCATAGTGGCTGTAACAGTTTACATTCCCATCAACAGTGTAAGAGGGCTCCCTTTTCCCACAACCTCTCTAGCATTAATTATATTTGTAGGCTTTCTGATGACTGTCATTCTGCCTGGTGTAATATGATACTTCATTGTAGTTTTGATTTGCAATTCTTTAATAATTAGCAATGTTGAACAACTTTTCATGTGCATGTTGGCTACCTGCATGTCTTCTTTGGGAAATATCTCTTTAGTTCCTCTGCTCATTTTTTTGTTGGATTGTTTGATATTAAGCTGTCTGTATAATTTTGATATGGTCAATTAATCTATGACAAAGGAGTTGAGAATATACAAAGGAGAAAAGTGTCTTCAATAAGTGGTGCTGAGAAAACTGGACAGTTATATGTAAAAGAGTGAAATTGAAATATTTTCTAACACCACATACAAAAATAAACTCAAATGGATTAAAGAGCTAAATGGAAGACTGGATACTATAAAATGCCTAGAGGAAAACATAGGGAAAAAAACACTAACATAAATCACAGCAATAGTTTTCTTGGATCTGTCTCTTAGAGTAATAGAAGCAAAAACAAAAATTAGCAAATGGGATCTAATTAATCTTAAAAGCTTTGCACAACTAAGGAAGCCATACACAAACACACACACACAAACAAAAACAAAGAAAACACACAGAATGGGAGAAAATATTTGCAAATGATGCAACCGACAATGGCTTAATTTCTAAACATAACTTTCATATGTATGTATGGCCTGGGAAACAAAAATATTCATGTAACGTTTTATTTTGATATTTGCTTTACTGTAATGATCTGGGATCAAATCTGCAACATCTGAGGTATGCCTATACAGATAAAATAATTCAATGGTTTGAAGTCAGAACAAGGATTTTGTTTGGTGCCTAGGGGACAGGATTGGTTAGGAAAAGACAAGGAACTTTCCTAGGTAAATATGTACTCGTATATACATATTTAAGTGAGTATGCACAAATATTAATTGAATTGTATACTGAAATTAATACATTAACTCAATTTACTGCATACATTTTTATTTCATAGAATGTTTTTAAAAGTATACATCACAAGAATATCATGTTCATTACATTAGATTGTGTGTGTCAAGAACTTTACTGTTTTTGTTTTTCACTCCTTTGTATTTTACAAACAAGGACACTAAATCTGAGGCTAACATAGTCAAAAAGCCATGAAATGAAAGACCTTAGAAACAAGATAATGACAATGAAAACAGAAATACAAGAATTGACAAAAAGCACTGGAGACTGGTTATGTGGTTAGAATTTTATTTTTAATTACCCACATATTGTTTTCTGTAGATAATGGAGACAAAAGTGATGTTAACCAAAGCAGTATAATCATGTACAGAAGTGGGAAGATGTAAAATTTATGTATTTGTATTAAGGCTTGTAGCATTTGTACTGGTAATAGACTATTTAATGAGATGTCAAGTATACAACAGAAACTAAAGGCTCTGAGATAATCATCAGTTCATAACTAAAGTGGCTATTTTTGGAGTTAACTGCATATTTGATTATGAATATTGTATGTTTTGCCTCAGGGCTTCCCAGTTGGCACTGGTGGTGATGATCCTGCCTGCCAATGCAGGAGACAAAAGAGGTGAGGGTTGAATCCCTGGGTCAGGAAGGTCCCCTGGAAGAAGGCAGGGCAACCCACTCCAGCATTCTTGCCTGGAGAATCCCATGGACAGAGAAGCCTGGTACAGTCCATAGGGTCTCAGAGTCGGACATGACTAAAGTGACAGAGCAGGCATGCATGCGTATTTTGCCTCAAATATTAAATTTTGAAAATTTTAAAAAATTCAGGGAAAACTAGAAAGCGTGAAATATTAGATTTACCTAGAATTTTGGGGGAAAAGTCTGGTAAAGGAAATGGAAGTCTTAAAACATTAGATATAAAAATACATTTGAAAACAGCATGATAACTAGATTTTATTTTTATACTTTATTGTATATTAATTTCTACAAAAATGAAGTCAAAATATAAATTTGGCTTACACAATTTTTCTTTAGTATATTTTTGGTGCATATATTATTTTTCTACTGCTGTTTATAGCAAGTTATCATGAACTTAGTTGTACAAATTTATTATCTTTATTATCCTACAGTTCTTGAGGTCAGAAATCTTACATGGTTTTGTCTCACTGAACTGAATTTCTTTCTGGAAGATCTTGGGAAGAATCCAGTTGCTCTTCTTTTCCAGGTTTTAGAGGTTATCCACATTCGTTCTTGATCTTTTCTTCATTTCAAAGTCAGAAAAATCTGGCGGAGACTTTCAGACAAAACATCACTCAAAAATGGAAACTTCTGCCTCTCTTTTCCACATTGCAATTACACTGGCCCCACCAGGATAATCTCCCTATGTTGAGATCAGTTGGTTAGCACCCATAATTCCAGCTGGTACCTTAATCCTCCTTTGTCATATGAGGTAACATATTCTGGGGTTCTAAGAACTCAGATGTGGTTATCTTTGAGAGCCCAATAACTTATCTACTATTCTGGTTATGTGAAGTTCCATTTTGGAATTTTTATTCTAGAATATCAATGAGGCAGTCTGTCATAATTCATTTATAAAATCTAACTTCACATCGTCAACCCTAGTTGATATCTATGGTTTAGGTGAATTGTTGGTCATGCTTATGGAAGATAAATTGCACTATAAAATTTTAATATGCACCACTCTGACTTTTTAACATGAAAATATTTAAACAAACTGAGTAAAAAATTTTGGTATATATAGCTTGAAATGCTAATTTTGACCTTTACAATTTTTTCCTGTCTATCACTTGTTCATTTAGATTTATCTCTATTTTTTCATTCTCCCTTATTTCCATAAAACAGTTTGCAAATATTGTTAATCATAAAAATATGCTACTGGTGTCAAGAAAATATAATAATTATGCCAAAGGCCTTAGATTTCTTTTAAAGACAAAAATGTATTTGTTTATATAAAACTGTATTAATACAGTTTTTAAAACTAGACTCTGTGACCCTGTGGATGGCATCATGCCAGGCTTCCATGTCTTTCACTGTCTCCTGGAGTTTCTCAAATTCGGTGTCCATTGAGTCGAGGATGCCAACCAATCATCTCATTCTCTTTTGCCCCCTTCATCTCATGCTCTCAATCTTTCTTAGCATCAGGGTCTTTCCCACTGAGTCACCTCTTTGCATCCAGTGGCCAAGTATTGGAGTTTCAGCATAAGTCCTTCCAGTGAATATTCAGGATGATTTCCTTTAGGATTGATTTGATCCCCTTGCTGTCCAGGAGATTCTCAAGAGTCTTCTCTAGCACCACATTTTGAAAGCACCAGTTCTTTGGTGCTCAGCCTTCTTTACAGTTCTATCTAAATATAGAAAATCCCATCATAAGGAAATAATGTCTTCATAATTTTTTTTTGAAAGTCACTCAGTTGTGTCTGACACTTTGTGACTCCATGGACTATATAGTCCATGGAATTCTCCAGGCTAGAATAGTGGAGTGGGTAGCCTTTCCCTTCTCCAGGGGATCTTCACAGCCCAGGGAATGAACCCAGGTTTCTCCATTGCAGGCAGACTCTTTACCAGCTGAGTCACAAGGGAAGCCTTGGAACTACTACTACTCAGAGAAGTGCTGAATAATATTAGCATTGGAAACAGTGAATAGTAGCATGTGGACTTAACTTCCAGAACAGGCTACAGTTATATTGGAAAATGATAAACAAATTCTCCAACTTGCTGAGTGACAGTTCAATTTTTGGAAAAAAATAATTAACCTCTTGTTAAATAATTTTAGCTGGTACACATTGGTGAATATATATGAATATTTAAGTGGGGTACCAACTGTGGCAAAACCACTACAATTATAGTGGGAAAAGTTTTCAATGCTTGATTTTTAAAAATAAGGTTCATTCTTTTTGAGGTGTAAAGACTTCAGTGAAATGAAATAAACCTTAAGTTTTCTATTTTCAAGTTTTAATATGCCTTACTATTTACCTATTACTTTACTATCAGCAAATCACTTGCCATGTCTTTCTTCTTGTTAGTTTACATGTTTTACTTGGGAATGGATTTTCTTCGATCCTACAAAGCAGAAGACAAAGAATCTGTTTAGGGATACTTGCATATCTCTTCTGCTCTTTTCTGTCCTCTTTCCCATGCCCAGGACTGTTAACAAATGGTTAAAGTAATATATAGATTGTTGGTGTCTATTCTTAGAAAATAGTGATTAAAAGGCAGTGGCACAGCCAAAAAGTCAACTTTTTGGAGCTTGGAGGGAATTCACCACACCCTGTGCAGCGAATGTATGATTTTGTAAGAACCTGAGGGAACCTATGAAGTGCATCTGACTAGAAATATATTGTACTGTTACCTGCTGAGTGGATCTGTTTCCATACAAAAATATTGTCTCCTTTAAATCGATTTGTGTTTTTCTGTGTCCTATGCCACATTTTGTTTATATATTTTTCTGTATGTGTTTAATCAACAAATTGCATTTTCAAAACTGTTTCTATAAATACATTATTTAGCCCATTGCACTGACCATAATTTGTACTTGTTATGTATTGAATAAATGCACATAAATTTTTTTGACATCTCACTGGAATGACAGATACATTAATCAATCATTCATGCCTCCATAAAATATTTATTGAGCACTTATAATTTGTCAGACACTATTGTGATTGATGAGGATATTGCAGAGAGCAAAACACATTGTTCCCACACTTATGATGCTTAAATTCTCATGTAGAGAGAAAATAATAATACTTAAATGCTAATGTGACATTGAGTAAAATAAGGCACAACAGAATCCCTATTTCAGTGAACCTGTGGATAAAAAGGCAGTCAGAAATAATAAGTTATTAATTCTAGTAGAATATAATATATCAAATTTTCATCAATATTTTAACTAAAAAATAAATGAAATTTTTGATCCTCAAAGTGTGATGGTTAAATTTGTTTTTCATCTTAACTGGGTGAGGAGATACCCAGATAGTTGGTAAAACATTTATTAAAGTATTTTTGAGAGTGTCTGTGAGGGTGTTTCTGGAAGATTAGTATTTGACTTACTAGACTGAAGAGATCTGCCCTTACCAATATGAACTTGCATGATCCAGCCATTGGAGAACTGAATACAACAGAAAGAAAAAGGAAGGGTGAATTCTCTCTCTTCTTCACTGAGATGTCCATCTTTTCTGCCTTCAGTCATTAAAGCTCTTGGTTCTCAGGCCTTTGGCTTCAGACTATGAATTATACCACTGGCTCCCCTGGTTTTCAGGCCTTTGGACTTGAATTATACCACCAGCTTTTCTCTGTCTCCAGTTTGCAGGCAGACTGTGAAATTCATGTACTTGATAACTACATGAACCAATTCCTATAATAAACCTCCTCATATATATGTATGTGTGTGTTTATGCATGTGTGTATATCTGTGTGTGTATTACATATTCTAATACACACATCCAAATATACATATCTGAATATATTCTATTGATTATTTTTCTCTGGAGAATATTAATACACAAAGTTTTGTTTGGAGATAAATATCTGCAGTAATAGAATATTATTTAATAATTAAATATCAAATAAAACATACATTTTCAAATGTATTTCTTTCCATGAGCAGAAGCCTCTAAGAATTATAGAATATATCAATAAGAAAAGACTGAAGCAATTCAAGTGAAAAGAGGTAAGGTCATGTGCTATAGCAAAATAGGACTGAATGAAGAGACAAGCAGATTGAAAGATTATTTTAGAGGCAAAATCAGATGCATAAAAGCAGATCTCTAATGCTTACAATTAAAAAGAACATGTGGAGTTCATGGCAAAATTTAGAAAGGCATATAAAACCTTGAATTGAAATGAAATTATCATTCAATTAAAAAAACACATTAGTGAGATGCAGAATTTCTTTCATCTAGAAAACAGGAGGAAAATACTCCACTAAAATCTTTTTATGTCCTGTGATAAAAGAATCAAGTTGACATTTTAAATCAAGATCTTCTGTGTAAAACTAAATTGATAGCATTGCTTAAGCTAGTCATGTTCATTAGTCTTTCAAATTTGGTGTGGTATTGCAACTTGTGAACATCTTTAAACATTTAAATATCTAGAGAAATATTTATTTGAGAACACTTTAATGTTATGTGCTGTGCTGTCACTTCAGTCGTGTCTGACTCTTTGTGACTCCATGAACTGTAGCCCACCAGTCTCCTCTGTTCATGGGATTCTCCAGGCAAGAATATTGGAGTGGGTTGCCACTTCCTTCTCCAGGGAATCTTCCCAACCCAGGGATCAAATCTGCATCTCTTGCATTTCCTGCACTGGCAGGTGGGTTATATATCACCAGGGCCAACTGGGAAGCCCTCCAATGTTATATTTTAATGCAAATAATTATGTTTCCCTGAGGAGTAGATTTTTGATTACTTTATCATAACCTCTTTAAAGATTGTTTCCCTCCAAATAAGTACAGTGTTCTTGTGTGCCTAGTTGTGTCTGATTCTTTGCGACCCCATGCCTGCCAGGTTCCTCTGTCCATGGAATTTTCCAGGCAAGGATACAGGAGTGGGTTGTATTTTTCTCTTTTGGGGAATCTTCCTGATTCAGGAATTGAACCCACCACTCCCATGTCTCCTGAATTAAAGGTGGATTCTTTACTGCCTAGCCACTCTTCCCACCTTCCTGCCTAGGGAAACCCAAATAAGTACAAATTTATTTTAATTCAACATCTCATTAATATTTATAAAGATTGTTGCTTTAGTCCATGACCTTTACACTGTATTATATATATTTTGAGATCAGATAATTTTTCTTAGAGGTAGATGCCAAGGATGATTTTTCATTTTAGGAATTAACCATGTGAAACACTAAATGGCTGATTACTTTGATCTAAACTAAGATATTGCCTCAGAATCAAAAATTTTGAACTTTCACGGACGTTCTCTGGCTACCCATTATTTCTTTCCATTTTTTCTTGTTCTATCTTCACGTGACCTTAAAAGTAAATCCTAACAAGTTATTTACTTTTAGTTTGATTTAATATAGCATACGCAATATAGGGATTATATACCTATATTTCTAACTACACATTGACGCTCTTGATTTTCATTTTCACTTGTGTTCACTGCATTCTGATTCTCAAGAGATGAAGACCCACATTTTCCTGCAATCTCAAAATCTAATGTCTCCAAAAACACAGCATAAATTATTCTTAAGTTTGATATAATTGTAGTTAGAAAACCTGACCTGAATTTACATGTGACTATTTAAGTTTTTATCTCAACTAGTGTGAATACTATAAATAATGAATACTCACATATTTGAATGAAGTCACGCAAACGTTTATGACTAAAGAGTGTTGCCTCAGATATTGTGATGGTTGTTTAGTAATAACATTCACTTTGTTACTTTTGTAAAATCTGGAGAGGAAAAAAAAAAAAAAACTGAATTCCAAAAGGCATCTCTGTGCAAATGGTTTGGACAATGAGTTGTGGATTTGTGAAAACAAATCTATAGCCACTGTATATATAGACCTTGATTCTCTGCTGGCAGTTTGTCTGTCTTGATGACCTGTGTTCTATTTGCTTTTTTTATGTCTCTTGAAATTTCTCACTCTTATGACCTTTCAATTCCTATTAAAAAAAAATATTCTCCCCACCTTTCATCAAACAGTAATAAAGCTCCCAAGGAATCACATATCTGATATTTATTTTTCAGAGAAGACATTTCTCTGATCTACCATTGTCTCTTCATCAACACAGTTTCCAGAATTTTTAGTTTGCATTTTAATGTGAAACCTTCCTGCTCTACTTGCCTCTGCTAAGGTCTTCATGTACTCATTCAGGAGCTCTTCAGAGGAAATGAGTTATGATTTAAAGGAAGAGTAGGAAAAAAGGTGACGTAGCACCTGCAGCTGAATATTTCAGGACGACTGAAAGATATTTACAGTTTCTAAGAAAATATTTATCTTAGTAGCTTGGTCAAAAGTGAAAGAATGAAAGGAAAGGAAAGTGTTAGTCACTCAGTTGTGCTTAACTTTTGCAACATCATGGACCTTCAGGCTTCTCTGTCCATAGGATTTTCCAGGCAAGGATACTGGAATGGATTGACATTTCCTTCTCCAGGGTATCTTCCTGACCCGGGGACTAAACCTGGGTTTCCCACATTGCAGGCAGTTTCTTTACTGTCTGAGCCACCAGGCAAGCCATAGGAGTTGCTGCTGCTGCTGCTGCTGCTGCTAAGTCACTTCAGTCATGTTGGACTCTGTGCAACCCCATAAATGGCAGCCCACCAGGCTCCTCTGTCCCTGGGATTCTCCAGGCAAGAATACTGGAGTGGGTTGCCATTTCCTTCTACCCATAGGGGCTAAAAGTGGATATCAGCAAAATAGCAGATTATATCACCCAGGGAAATGGCATAGAGGGAAAACTGAATGTTATACAGAGGAACAAGCAGAGAGTGCAGTAAGAGAAAAAGATTATTTAAAAATTAAGAAGTGGTTGCAAAATGGCAGAAAAATCAGGGTTTTGTACTTGGTGTAAATCAAAGTGGCTTGCAGAGTATATGAGAAATGCTGGGCTGGAAGAAACACAAGCTGGAATCAAGATTGCCAGGAGAAATATCAATAAGGTCAGATATGAAGATGACACCACTCTTATAGAAGAAAGTGAAGAGGAACTAAAAGCCTCTTGTTGAAAGTGAAAGAGGAGAGTGAAAAAGTTGGCTTAAAGCTCAACATTCAGAAAACTAAGATCATGGCACCTGGTCCCATCACTTCATGGGAAATAGATGGGGAAACAGTGGAAACAGTGTCAGACTTTATTTTGGGGGGCTCCAAAATCACTGAAGATGGTGATTGCAGCCATGAAATTAACAGATGCTTACTCCTTAGAAGGAAAGTTATAACCAACCTAGATAGCATATTCAAAAGCAGAGA
>SJYV01010981.1:2071-34272 GCA_006410875.1 Neotragus pygmaeus | reverse complement strand
GACTGAATGACTGAACTAACACCATACACAAAAATAAACTCAAAATAGATTGAAGACCTAAGTGTAAGACCAGAAACTATAAAACTCTTAGAGGGAAACATAGGCAGAATGCTCTTTGACATAAATCACAGCAAGATCCTCTATGACTCACCTCCCAGAGTAATGGAAATAAAAACAAAAATAAACAAGTGGAATCTAATTAAACTTAAAAGTTTCTGCACACTAGAGGAAATTATAAAGTGAAATGACAATCCTCAGAATGGGAGAATATAATAGGAAATGAAATAGCTTACAAAAGATTAATCTCCAAAATATACAAGCAACTCATGCAGCTCAATACCAGAAGAGCAAGCAACAACCCAACCAAAAAGTGGGCAGAAGACCTAGACATACATTTCTCCAAAGAAGACAAACAGATGACTAACAAACACATGAAAAGATGCTCAACATCACTAGTACTAGAGAAATGCAAATCAAAACTACAATGAGGTATTACCCCACACCAGTCAGAATTGTCTTCATCAAAATATCTACCAACAATAAGTGCTGGAGGGGGTATGGAGAAAAGGGAACCCTCTTGCACTGTTGGTGGGAATGCAAACTGCCGCAGCCACTAAAGAGAACAGTATGGAGATTTCTTAAAAAAAAAAAACTAGGAATAAAACTACCATATGACCCAACAATCCCACTACTGAGCACATAACCTGAGGAAACCATAATTGAAAAGGACAGATGCACCCCAGTGTTCATCTCAGCACTGTTTACAACAGCCAGGGCATGGAAGCAACCTATACATCCATCAACAGAGGAATGGATAAAGAAGATGCGGGGCATACAAATGATGGAATGTTACTCTGCCATTAAAAAGGAACTCATTTGAGTGAGTTCTAACGAGGTGGATGAACCTAGAGCCTATTATACAGAGTGAGATGTCAGAAAGAGAAAGATAAATATCATATATTACTGCACATATATGGGACTAGAAGATAGTACTGATGATCCTATGTGAAGGGCAGCAAAGGAGACGCACATATAAAAGACAGACTTTTGGACACAGTAGGGGTAGAAGAGGATGGGGTGACATGAGAGAGTGGCATGGAAACATACATTACTGTATACAAAGTAGACAGCCAGCAGGAATTGCTGTATGAGGCAGGGAACCCAAATCTGGTGCTCTGTGAAAACCCAGAGGGGTGGGAAGGGGTGGGAGGTGGAAGAAGGTCCAAGAAGGAGGGGCATATGTATACCTATGACTGATTCATGTTGGTGTATGGCAGAAACCAATACAATATTATAATCACCCTCCAATTAAAAATAAAGTACATTTTTTAAAAAACATAAAAGCAAGGAAAATTGAGAGAAAAGGACGTAATAGGGCCATACTCATAGCAAAAGAGAGAATATCCTATTCTGCTAGTGAACATCTCTAGATGGTTCAAAATAACCTCTAAACTTGAATCAAATATTAAATATATGAAGGGATTTCACTGATGGTCCAGTGGTGAAGAATTCACCGTGTTTGCAGGGGATGTGGGTTCAATCCCTCATTGGGGCACTGAGATCCCACATGGTGTGGAGCAACTAAGCCCATGCACTGCAATTACCAAGCCCACATGCTCTGGATCCCGTGCACCACACCTAAGACCTGATGCAGCTCAAATAAACAAATAAATAAAAGTAAATATATGAAGACCACTGTGCCAGTCACAGAAGCTGCAAAGAGGGAAATTACTATTTTAAGTTCTTATTACCTAGACTTATTACCACTTCAGATTCTGTTTAGAGGTAGGCAGGGCATAGGAAATAAACAAACAGGTCACAAACATACAAATGAGTACCATGAGTGCAATGACAGGACAGGATTGCTACATGGAAATAAATGAAGCAAGTCAGTTTTCACTTATTAAAACAGCAAGGATTAAAACAGAGATAATACATAGCCTTGATGGAGGGGGGGAACGGGTGCCATTATGCGCTACTAGTAGAAGGGTAAATTGGTACATACTTTCCTGAGGGCAGTTTGGCAGCATAGATCAAGCAAGACTTTCAGAAATGTTCTTACTCTTTTGACCCAGTAGCTCTATTTCTAGTAATTTATATTAAGGAAATAATCAGACACATGGACACTCATGTACAGGGATATTAATAGCAGTGTTATTTTGGATGGAAAAAATTAAAACAGCCTCCATGTTGAACAATATGGCATCAGGTAAACAATTTGTGATTCATCTATGTGATAGACCTCATGCAACCATTAAAAATCCTACTTTTCTGAGGATTTTAGCACTATGAGAAAATTTTCCTGTCATAACATTAAGTAAAAAAGTCCACAAAACTGTACACCCAGCACCCACATTTGTGAGTGAGGAAACATACTCAAGAAGTCAGTAATGGTGGAATTATGGAGAGTCTTTTTTTTCTTCATCACTTTCTTTTCTAAACTTTCTACAAGTGTGTATTCTCTTATGGTTAGCAAGTGGCTTTAATTTTTTAATAAAAATTGATTTGACAAGGTCGTTTCTGCTCAAAGCAAGGTGAGCAAGGGACGGTAAACTCCATTCGCAAAGCACGGTTGGGAATCACACCTGCTCCTCACTTCCTAGCTGTATGTCTAGTCTTGTCTCTGATCACCTTTGCAGTGTGTGAGAAGGAAGAGTGTGAGGAGAAAGTAATGGGAGAACCTGAGAGGCTGTGTTTCTTTCTCGTGGATTCGAGTGTTTGATGGAGGGTTTGTGGGTGGAGCAACTTGGAGGCCTTGGCAGGCGGCATCCCGTGTACCCCGAGTCTCTCCTCCTCCCTTCTTTCGTTGCCCTTGTGGAGGGAAAGGCTGGGGCAACAGGAGCTTCGAGAGGATGTGCAAGGCAAGCACTGAATGGCTCCCACACTCACACCAGCAAGTTGTCACATCACCTCTGTCCCTCAGAGCAGGGAGCCCACAACCCGATACCAGTCTGCGGCCCGTTAGGAACTAACTGGGCCACATGGCAGGGGGTGAGCGGCAGGCAAGTGACCGAAGCTTCATCTGTACTTACAGCTGCTCCCTGCCACTTGTGTTACGGCCTGAGCTCCACCTCCTGTCAGCTCGGAGGCACTCTTAGGAGTGCGAACCTTAGTGTGCTTGAATCATCCCCAGAATATCCCCTCCTCCCCGGTCCGTGGAAAAACTGTCTTCCATGAAACCGGTCCCTGGTCCCTGGTGCCAAAAAGGTTGGGGACCACTGCCTAGGAGCCCTCAACGACTCTTAGCAACATCCGACCTGCCCCAGGCACGACTCAACACTGTCTCAGTTCTTCTGATCTGACGGAGGTGTGAGACTGAATTAAGGACTGAATGAGCAGAGAAGAGGCAGGCCCAGATGTCTGCCAAGATATCACTCCATAGCCTGGAAGTCAACGTGGAAATAACAGACGCTTCAAGCAGTCAAGGAACATTCAACACGCAAAAACGAGCTTCCCCTTGCATCACTTTTGCCTCCAGTTTCACCAACGGCTTTTACACTCGTTGTTTTATTTGATCCTAACCACAACCCTTTAAGAAGGCACTAGTCTCCCCATTTTAATGAGGTCACTGAGGCTCAACAAGATTAAAGGATTTGCCCAAGTTCTCTCTCAGTTAACAAAAGCTGGAGTTGGAGCCCAGAGCGTGTTATTTCTCTTTTGGTTTGACGCATTTAATACCTGGCAGACACAGTCTCATACAAGAACATGAAAAGAGGGCGCTTCCCCAGTGGCTCAGTGGTAAAGAATCTGCCCACCAATGCCGGAGACACGAGTTCCATCCCTGGTCAGGGACAATCCCACATGCTTCGGAGCAACTAAGCCCACGTGCTACAGTGATTGAGCCTGTGTTCTAGAGCCCGGGAGCTGCAACTACTGAGCCCACATGCCACCACGACTGAAGCCCGCATACACCCAGAGCCTGTGCCCCGCTGCAAAAGAAGCCACTCCAGGAAATCCACACACTGCCACAAAGAGTAGCCCCAGTTCCCCGTAACTAGAGGAAAGCCCGAGCAGCTAGGAAGACCTGGAGCAGCCAAAAATAAATTTTAAAATATTTTTAGAAAAATACACACAAATAGGGCTGAAATGTACAAAGAAAAATGAAAGTCTATCTACTGGCAGTTTGCCCACATGATCTTAACTAATGTTTCCCCTTTTGAAATTACTTTTCATTTCTCCGCCCTATCGTCTCAACCAAGGAGACGCACCACAGGCTGGGCCGGTGTAGCACCTCGGACTTTAATGCGTGTTTGCGTTGTGTTGTGCAGGCAGGGCCAGAGAGTCTGGGCTTAGTGGGGGTTTCCACGGTGACCCTGTTTGCCAAAGGCAGTGCTGAGGCACAGTGTGCATGGCTGGTGTGTCCGGGGCCTTTCACAGGTTCTGCGTGGAGGAGTCTCTGGAGTGACGGGCTGCCATCTCGGTAAGGCGCCCTGGTTTCAGGCTGGTTCCCCTCCTCGCAGCACTGGATGAGGGGAAAGCACAGTGAGCAACCCGCCTTGGGCCTGCTCCTGCAACTCCTTAATCCACCTTGATCTCAGGTCCTGCTCTCCCACTGTGTTTCTGACATGCACAAGAAGCGAAATGACTGGAGCTACGTTTGGCCTAGGGCCGTGTATTATCACATTTATCACATTCTCACTCCAGCCCTGTGGAGTGATTGTCCCTGTTTTATAATCAAGGACTCTGTGGAATCAGAGAGGTCAGTGACATAATCAGACAGGACTTGAACCCAGATCTTTCTGGCAACCCAAGGGCTTTCCTACATACGATCCAGCCTCCTTGGGCAGTAGGAGCTCAGTAAATGCCCCCCATCCCCAGCTCACCCTGATCCATCAAGGAGAGTCTATCTACCTGGATGCTTAAAAGCCGTACTGAGGCAGACTGGGACCTGGGACCCTTTGCTGCGGGACTTGTGTTGGTGTTAGCTGCTCAGTCGTGTCTGACTCTGTGTGACCTCATGGACTGCAGCCCACCAGGCTCCTCTGTCCATGGAATTCTCTAGGCAAGAATACTGGAGTGAGTTGCCATACCCTTCTCCAAGAGTTCTTTCCGACCCAGGGATCAAGCCTGCGTCTCCCACACTGCTGGCAGATTCTTTACCATCTGAGCCCCCAGGGGGCTTGCATCTGGACAAACATCTCCTCAAGCAACAGCACACAGGGAAAACTTTAAGGCAGAAGTTCCCAGCCTTTTTGACACAGGGACCAGCTTCGTGGAAGACAATTTTTCCATGAAATACGGTGCGGGGTGGGTGATAGTTTTACAGTTTGGAGATGATTCAAGTGCCTTACATCTATTGTGCATTTTATTTCTATTATTACTGTATCAGCTCCACCTCAGATCATTAGGCATTAGATCCTAGAGTTTGGGACTTCTGCAAATAAGGGACGAAAAATAACTGCATGCATGAGCTATTGGGGCAATCATGAACAAGATACAAAAAGACCACAAACCAACTCTGAGGTGCTGGGAGCAAAAGCAGGGTACTGCATGTGATCCTGCCCACAGCACCACCAAGCAGGTGAGCAGACCTAAGCCACTCCTCCAATCAGACACACTGATCCAGCTCTACCCTCACGTCATTTAAGGAACCAGCCCGCCTTCCTTAGAGATGGAAGCTATCACTTGTTTTCACTCCCCACTGCTGCAGCATAAGTCCCAGTTAGAGCCTTGCCTGAACTCCTCATCTGACCTCATCAGTTTCCATTGATGAAAGAGTCCAAGGACCAGAGTTGGAAACAGTACCGCCGCTGCAGGTGCGGTGGGTATACACAGAGACGCTTTGGCAGATCGTACAGGATCCAGGACAGCTCCTTCCCCGGAGAGGCAGATCAGAGGACCCCTCTTCTAGGACTTCCCTCGTGGTCTTGTGGTTAAGAACCCACCTGCCAATGCAGGGGACGCAGGTCTGATTTCTGGTCCAGGAAGATCCCATATGCTGCGGAACAACTGAGCCTACACGCTGCGACTACTGAAGGCCACGCCTAGAGCCCGTGTTCCTCAACAAGAGAAGCCGCTGGAGCAAGAAGCCTGCACGTTGCAACTAGAGAGTAGCCTCCAGTCGCCACAATAGAGAAAGCCCATGGGCAGCAACGAAGACCCAGTGCAGCAAAAAAAATAATAGCAACAAATTTAAAAAGAAACCTCATTTCTAGAACAGCTTCCTGGCCCTGCATGAATCTGCTTAGCTTTAGAGCATCACACCTGTCCCCTCCCCTAGCTTAACTGCGTAGTGACTTGCCCTTGAGACATTTATAAGTCATCGTTCCAGAAGCATCTCAGACCATCCACATGGCAACCACCTGTGTGTCTGCATGAGGGACCTAACTAAGGATTTTGACCTATGGAAGTCAGGGTCCTGGGCCATCTCAATCACTGCGGCAAACCCTAAGTCAGCCCTGAGTCCCCTGTAGCCCCTCTTCTCTCACCAGCAGCCACCTTTCCAGAGGGAACAGCTGAGTCGTCTCCTCCTTTAGGAGGCTCACGCCTTGGCTGAAACAGTAGCAGAATCTCTCTCCCCAGGAGGAAAGATGAGATCTTCGGCCTTGAGTTTAAAAAAATAAAGAGTTCATTTTATGGAGTTTTCCCCTTCCAGTCTGTTCCATAGCCAGCTCCCCGATATTTCAGCTAGAATCACCTACCTTTTCTTATACTCACACCCTCTGTCTGCGGTGTCCAGTCTTCAGCCCTGCTGTCAGTGGCCAACAAAGATCATGCTCAAGGCAGACAGTCTTGATTGCATCATTGCCATTTCCTGGTGCTGAGCATTTGTGTATTTTTGAAGTAAGTTTATTCAGTCTCCTCCCATAAACTCGAACCACAGAACATTAGGAATGGGAGGGACTCTAATTCACTGATCACCTCACAGCCTGTTCCTTAAATCTGCTGGTCTTTGGCCTTTGACCCAGAACTCTCCCTGCCTCATTGCAGCGGCTCCTAGAGGAAACACTTCTCCTGTTTCTCGCCTGGTTTCCTCTGTGATCGGTGTTGCTGTCTGACAAACACTTCTAGTTCTAATCACCCTCATGGGGCCTCTTGGGCTAGCCAACAGACCTGCGGGCACTGGCATGGCTGTTTAGCCTGCTTCCGGTGCCAAGGCATGGCAGGCACACTGCTCTAGGAGGTGGGCCAGCCCACAGTCCTCCTCCCTCCCTGCCTCTCTGCCACCATTGTGGCCTCCCTGGACTAAGCGCCTCTGTTGCTGTGAGCTGGGGAAGGAACCTCCAGTCTAGAGGCTTCTATTTTCTTGAGGAGTCTTGGCCCCACAAGTCCCACCTGGGAACCTCAGCAGGGCATCTGTGCCTACTAACGGCTAGAACTGGCAATGGTAATAATGCCCTGGTGAGGATTATGGAGCCTCCCAGGCCTGCAGGGTGTCTCCACCTGAGAAAGTCATCCAGTCCAAAGCTGGGTCTGTCCCCACCGCGCAGCACGGTCTGCAGTGAGTCAGGGCTTGCAAAGGCTGGAATTACCACCACCACGTTCCTTGGGCTGACTAATTCTCCCAGACATGATTGCTGTAGACTTCCTTCCACAGTAGGCTCTATACCTGTTCTGCAAGTCAGCTTAAGCCCTGGGGTTTTGGGCTTCGGGCTTTAGGTGAGTTTCTTTTTGTGTCAGTTTTCAATTATTCTTGCTAAGGAAAGCAGCAATGGTCTGGATAATCTAAAGGGGGCACATCATCTAAAAATAATTTAGATAATTTAAATGTGTCTCTGGAATATGTTAAGTGATGCATTTACCTTCCTAACAAGACTTCATTTAGGGTAAAGAGGGAAAGAATTAGCCTTCTATCCACCCAGATTAATCACACAGGCAGCTCTGCTGGCGGGGGAGTAACAGGGAGCTGGCGGGGCAGGTTATAAAGCAATGTGCTCAGCATTCAGTGGCCGGTGACCTGTGCTCGCACTTCCTGCACGCCCTGGGGTGCAGTGCATACCCATGCAGGGGGAGGTTCGTGCATCTTGTCATCTTTCCATTGATGTGAAGATGCCTGCCATCTTGGGGGCAACAGAGGAGCAAATTAGGCAGAGAAAGGAGTGCTTCCTGAGTTCAGGAAGTTGGGAGCTGTACCCCAAAATCAAAAAGGCTGTGCCATCACGATCTTTTCCCATCAAGCATGAGGACATCCTTTAGAAAGACAGTATAGGCTTTCAGGAGTCCAAGGGTGGCCAATGCCCTATTGCCCTTTTTAGTATCTTAGAACTCTTAGCCCTGAGCAGCAGGATGTAAGAAGACTCCGGTGAGCAGAGAAAGGGACAAGGCAGGCAAATAGAGTGTGAGAACTAACACGATACAGATTCAGTAGAAAAGGATTGCTTCATGTTGGCTATGGGGGTGTGGGCTAGTTATTTCATTGCTCTGACCCTCAATGTACTCATCTCAGTGTACTCATTATGAAAAAGTAAAAACCACAATGATAAAGAGTAGCTGTCTTACAGATGAGTGGCAGCTAAATGTAGTATTTCTGAAATATTTTGTAAGTTATAGAGTCCTGTGTAAGTCTCAGTTATTACCATCATCCTGAAAACTGGCTCAGTGAGACCCATTCACAGTCCTGGAAAAGCAGCTCCAGGACCATGCCACCTTAGAGCTGGAAGAGTGTGTGTGTTCAGTACATGAGGGGTATGTTCCGGTGTGTACCTAATCATCGCTATTCTCATTCTGATGGGTAGAGATAGGACAAGAATCCAGAGCAAGTCCAACTGCCTTCCTGCACGTAGTCTTTTCTCATTTCCCTGATGTTTGGTCAGATTTGTTAATGATTCTAGATCGTAGCCTCTTCAGTTATCAGCCTCTTCAGAAATGGTTGGCATTAGAATTGGCATCTACTTTGGAAGCCAGGTTGGCATCTGCCCAGACTCTCAATAAGAGGTACATCCAAACCCTCTGCTGGGGCTCCCTTATCTAAGATCCTCTCTTCAAAGGATGGGGAGATGGGGGCCCAGGGAAGAGTAGCGGGGCGTGTGTGTGTGATAGTCGTTGGGTTTCCCAGGTGGCGCAGTGGTAGAGAATCTGCCTGCCCATGCAGGAGACACAGGTTCAATCTCTATCTGGGTTAGGAAAATCCCCTGGAGAAGGAAAGGACAACCCACTCCAGTATTCTTGCCTGGAAAATCCCGTGGACAGAGGAGCCTGGCAGGCTAAAGTTCATGGGGTTGCAAAGAGTCAGACATGACTGAGCACGGACACCCACGTGACAGTCACTGCTGACCTTCAGCTTTCCTGGGGAACTGCCTTCTTCTCCCACAGCACAGAGGAGAACAAGAATCATGATTAAAGTGTCGGGATCCCTTACGTTTTCCTCCTCTGGTCTGAACGCTCTTTCTCATTTCTCAATGTGTCTTCTTCTTTCTTTGGAATATTGCTCCCATCCCCGACTTCAGTGTTTCTGTTCTCTTGTCCTCTTATCTTAAAGTCACAGGGCTCCTGGGATCAAACGGCGGACTCCTGGGGGAGAATGGGAGGGTGCTCCCAGACCAGTGGGATAACCCGGTGTCACTGAAAGAAGGAACAAGTTCACCTGATGCTCCCAAATGACCTCCTGCTGATGAAGGTCGAGTCTGGCTCTTCCTAAGTCTTCACAGGCTTGTGTTCCTAACTCCTCCAAACCCAACGGAATCTTAATCCTCATTCCACATGGAGCCATCAGCTACCGTGAGTCCTTCACCTCCAGATCTTTAGTTATCCGTCAGCTGCCTATCTGCGACCTCCCAGTAATTTCTACCCTTCATGGGAACTGTGATTTCAAATTGCCTTCAGTGGACAGAGTGTTTCTAAAAATGGAATTTCTTCTTTTTTTATATAATCTTATTTATGTATGTATTTATTTATTTTTGGCTGTGCTGGGTCTTTATTGCTGTGTGGGCTTTCCTTTAGTTTGGCGAGCAGGGACTACTCTGTAGCTGTGATGCTTGAGCTTCTCACTGAGGTGGCTTCCCTTGCTGTGGAGCAGAGGCTCAATATATGTGGTGTGCAGGCTTAGTTGCTCCAGGGCGTATGGGATCTTTCTGGACCAGGGATCGAACCTGCATCTTCTGCGTAAAGTGAAAGTGAAGTTGCTCAGTTGTGTCTGACTCTTTGCAACCCCATGGACTGTAGCCCACCAGGCTTCTCCGTCCATGGGATTCTCCAGGCAAGAATACTGGAGTGGGGTGCCATTTCCTTCTCCAGGGGATCTTCCCGGCCCAGGGATCGCACCCAGGCCTCCCGCATTGCCGGCAGATGCTTTACCCTCTGAGCCACCAGGGATAAATCAGGAATCTTCAAAAACCTCATATACTGTCTTAGATTAGGTTCTCTAGAGGAGAGCCTGATGTGGGGATTCCTGTGCAGGTGACTTTTAAACGGAATGTTCTGGAATAAATCTGGGAGGGAGGGAGGGGGAGTAGGGTAGCAACAGGAAAAACTCAGCAAGAACGTGGCTTCGGGAGGATCATGGCTTCCACCCGGTCCTTTCAGGAGCTCTGGAGTGTAAATGGCACCACAGAGTTTGTCCTGCATTGAGGCAAGGAGGTGGGAGCTTTCGTATCTGCACACCAGTCAGCCGCTGGCTGTAGACTTGGAGGGGCGTCATTCCCAGGCACGTGGGGAGGTGGCTCTAGGTGCACAAAGTGTGAAGTGTCAGCAGCCCCACCGCAGCTGAGGACAGACACCCCTGAATGTGACAGGGACCCCAAGGGCCCCATCAGCTCCTGCTGCTACCTCCTGACTCTTTAATTCCAGTCTTGGAATTCTGCCATATTGAAATAAATCTAAGTATGGGGATTGTGGAGAACAAAGGTTTTAATTGCAGTGTTATTTATGATACGATGTTGTAAAATGCAAAAATCTAAGTTTCACAGGACAGAAATAAGGAAGTCAATATGTAACGACAAAATTAAGTAAATAAATTCTGCCTCTGCACGACATTCTTTGCCCCACAGAGCCTGGCCCCTGCCTACCTCCCCAAGTTCATCTAGTATCACTCTCCCGCCTGGTTCACTGGACTCTCATCAAGCCAGTCTCCTCTCTGTTTCACCAATGCACCAGGCTTGCCACTTTCCTGGGGCTCAGGCACATCCCTGCCTCTTCCTGGAACATTGCATGAGACTGCCCCGCAGATCACTCACTTAGTTCCCACATCATACCTTTTGAGAGGGCTTCCCTAACTACAAATCTTCGGCAGCTGCCCTGTCACTCTTTAACATACCACCCTGTTTTCTAGCTCTTATCACATGTTTATTTTTTACTGGTCTTCCTTCCTCTAGCGTAAAATCTTTGGGAGGCTGGCGATCTTATCTCAACACACTGCTTTATCCAGAGCCTGGAGCATAGGAATTACTCAACCAATGTGTTTGGTAAGTGAATGAATGTATACACAGTTTAAAATGATGTTTACCAAAATTATGCAACAAAATGGAAAAAATGACCAATATCTACTAAGTAAAAACACCATGACTTATGTCATATGTCATGTTATTTCATTAAATAACAAATTTCATATGTTATTTCATTAAATCTGCCTTGAGAGAAGTTCAACTTCTGCCCATGATGAAGTAATCCAGGCTCCAGAGGTTACTCTCTTACCTTAAGTAACTAAAAATCTGGGCAAACTATGACACAGTGGTTTCAGACCTTGGACAATAGTCAGCACAGGACTGTGGTCCCTTAAAAAAAGGGATAAAAACAAGGTCAGTCCTATGATTGCTTCAGCTTATTTGTTCAGTCACTCAGTTGTGTCCAATTCTTTGCAACCCCATGGACTGCAGAACGCCAGGCTTCTCTGTCCTGCACCATCTCCTGGAGCTTGCTCAAACTTATGTCCCTTGAGTTGGTAAGGCCAGCCAACCATCTCATCCTCTGTCATCCCCTTCTCCTCCTGCCTTCAATCTTTCCCAACATCAGGGTCTTTTCCAATGAGCCAGCTTTTCTCATCAGGTGGCCAAAGAATTAAAGCTTCAGCTTCAGCATCAGTCCTTCCAGTGAATATTTAGGATTGATTTCCTTTAAGATTGACTGGTTGGATCTCCTTGCAATCCAAAGGACTCTCAAGAATCTTCTCACTACAATTCAAAAGCATCAGTTCTTCAGTGCTCAGCTTTTTTTATGGTGTGAGGTCCAACTCTCACATCCATACATGACTACTAGAAAACCATAGCTTTGACTATATGGACCTTTGTTGGCAAAGTAATGTCTCTGTTTTTAAATACACTGTCTATGTTGGTCATGACTTTTCTTCCAAGGAGCAAGTATCTTTTAATTTCATGGCTCCAAAATCATTGCAGATGGTGACTGCAGCCATGTAATTAAAAGATGCTTGCTCCTTGGAAGAAAATGNTCCAAGGAGCAAGTATCTTTTAATTTCATGGCTGCAGTTACCATCTGCAATGATTTTGGAGCCCAAGAAAATAAAGTCTGTCACTGTTTCCATTTTTTTCCCCATCTATTTGCCATGATGTGATGGGACTGGATGCCACGATCTTAGTTTTTTGAATGCTGAGTTTTAAGCCAGCTTTTTCACTCTCTTTCACATTTAGGTTACTAGTTGGAGGCAGTTTCTAGGCTTCAATCAGGGGATGGGGAAAGCAAACAAAGCCTGGTGGTCTCACTGAATTGAGAGGTTGGAATTCAGGGAAGTTGAATCACTTGCGTATAAGACCAGTGTAACAGTGGAACAAGAGAATCCCAAGATCACACCTGTGAGAAAGTCTCTCTTTCAGCAAGATTTCCTCATGTGTCTGTCTTCTGTCCTGTCAGGCACTAGAGAGGTTGAGTCTCCTGAGACCACCATGAACATGTACAGTGACTGGAAGGAAGGGCTCATTTCCATTTGCATGATAGCATGGATTAGGCTTCCCCAGGAACTCACCGGTAAAAAAAGAAATCCACCTGGAATGCAGCAGATGCAGGTTCGATCCCTGGGCTCGGAAGATTCCCCTGGAGGAGGGCATAGCAACTCCCTCCAGTATTCTTGCCTGGAGAATCCCACGGACAGAGGAGCCTGGCAGAGCCGGACACAACTGAAGCAACTTAGCATGCAGGTACGCATGGATTAGTCAGTTAGATTAGCTAGACGATACCTTGGAACTACTAACCTGGGGAGAAAGAACCATACAGCAGTGAGTCTTCTGCACGGAGGTAAAACCAACAATGGTTGGTTGGGCAAGAAGCTGGTAGCAGGAAGAGAGAATGACACCCTGAAAACCGACCCTTCTGTTTCAATTTGCCCTTGGGGATAGTCCTGTTGCATCTTAGATGGAGGTAGGATGGTGGTTCTTAAACTTTTTGAGCTGGAGGCACATCTTTGACTGCTAGCATTTAGGATAGAATATTTGAAAAAATATATATACTTCAAAACGACACCATAGTCAGCAGTGATTTCACCCGCAGTCTTTGCTAAAGTCTAACAAGCCCTTACAGTATATACAACCAAAGAGAGTAAACTGGTTTGGGGTCCATTTATATCAACATGCTTTCCTGGTGATTCAAACAGTAAAGAACCCACCTGCAATGCCGGAGATGGTAGGTTCAATCCCTGGGTCGGGAAGATGCCCTGGAGGAGCGCCTGGCTACCCACTCCAGTATTCTGGCCTGGAGAATCCCATAGATAGAGGGACCTGGCGGGGTACAGTCCATGGGGTCACAAAGAGTCAGACACAATTGAGAGGCTGAGCACGCACACACATATCAACATGCCACTGTTTGGAAAGAGCTTGTTTATTGCTCCCTAAAGTCATCTTTTACATAATCCTAAGGCAACATCCTCATGTGTTCCAGTGAACACAGAATTTTTTTTCTGCTCTGTTTTTTGTTTTCTGGGGGTTTAGGGAGGTGGTTAGAGTGGGCGAGGTAAGCGTTCTGGCTCTACTTTACACCATTCCTCTTTCTGGAGGAAAGCTTGCATCCTCCTGTATACCTGTGGCACGANGAATTTTTTTTCTGCTCTGTTTTTTGTTTTCTGGGGGTTTAGGGAGGTGGTTAGAGTGGGCGAGGTAAGCATTCTGGCTCTACTTTACACCATTCCTCTTTCTGGAGGAAAGCTTGCATCCTCCTGTATGCCTGTGGCACGATCTGCTTGACTCAGCATTCTGACGTGTCCGAATCCTCAGTTTTAGCAAAAAATTCACTTTATGCATTAACCAATATTTGGTGGTGTCCCTTGAAAGGAGCCACAGCATGTGTGCTTGATAAATCACTTCACTCGTGTCTGACTCTTTGTGATCCTATGGACCGTAGCCCACCAGGCTCCTCTGTCCATGGGATTCTCCAGGCAAGGATACTGGAGTGGGTTGCCATGCCCTCCTCCAGGGGATCTTCCCCAGCCAGGGACTGAATCCGTGTCTTTTACGTCTCCTGCATTGGCAGGCAGGTTCTTTAACATTGGCTCGCCCCATGGAAGGAGCCACAGAAGCAGAAAGTAAATAGGAAACAGGTTTTCAGCCCCAGGAAGCTAAACTGGATTCAGTCAAAGCTAACTTAACCACTGCCGCATCTAACACCCTGAGTCTAAGTGGGTTGCACAGGCTAGGCTTCTGTCACCAGCAGAAGCTCATCAGCCTTGAGCCACATCCCTGGCTGCGGGCAGGGCCAGTTAAAAGTGAGGAAACCATCGTGTACGTCAGAGGTATGTTTTCTCTTTTTTCCCCTTTGAGAAGATGTTCTTGAGAACTCTTTGCCAGGAAGTTGGTCACTTCCTGCCCCAGTGAGGAGGTTTCCGAAAGGCAGAAATAGCTTCTCTGGCCACATGGAATTGGCTGAAGACACCTTCCCAAGCCTCAGAAGGCAGACCTCTGGAGGGTGCTTCCCATACCAGGAAAGTGAGCGCCTCCGGGAGCCTGAGGACAGGGCCAGCAGCTGCAAGACAAGCGGGGTGACTCAGAGGAGGAGGCCTGAGGGCTGAGGGCAAAGGGCAGAGGGACCCGGAAAAGTAGCAAGTCTGCTGGAATTACTGCCGGAAGAAAGGTGCCAAGAGTGTGGGAAAGCACACGAGAGGAAAGAGTGGAATAAATGATGAGGAAAAGTAAGAAATGTTTGTAAGAATCTGCAGAAAGGACAGCAAAGCTCTACGAGAAATGCCAGTAATCGGGCAGGGAGGGACTCGGGGCCAGCCACACGCAGGAAGGGGTCAAGGACACCAGAAGGGGAAGAAAAGGACAGCTATCAGGGCTGAAAGCTGTGACCCTTACTGGGTCCTGCTAAACTAAAGAACTCCCCGAATGGGCACTGATACTACATTCAGATTTGTATTACATCTACATTTCTGTGTAGTGAAAGTATACTAAGTTCTATTGGTAATTTACTCATGCTGTACTTGTATGCTCAGACACTTAGTCGTTTCAACTCTTTGTGACCCCATGGACTATGTAGCCCACCAGGTTCTTCTGTCCATGGAATTCTCCAGGCAAGAATTCTGGAGTGGGTTGCCATTTCCTTCTCTGGGGATCTTCCCAACCTAGGGATCGAACTCGCATCTCTTGTGTCTCCTGCATTGGCAAGTGGGTTCTTTGCCACTAGAGCCACCTGGGAAGCCCCAGTTTAACCATGGATGTGATTAAATTAATAGCAATTATATCATTTTTTGCCTAGGGTATTAGTCTGCCAAGGCAAGAAGGACCCCTACCTTGGACCTATACTTTAGAGCGGCCCTCAAGCCTTTGACCCGGGTACTGGTTTCATGGATGACAATTTTTTCCAGGACTCGGGGGAGAACAAAACATAACTAGTTTTGTTATGATTCAAGTGCATTACATTTATTGTGCGCTTTATTTCTATTATTACTACAGCAGCTCCACCTCAGATCTTCAGGCATTAGATCCCAGAGGTTGGGGAGCCCTGCTTTAGCACTTTATTATTCAAAGTATGGTCCTTGTACCACAGCATTGGCATCACCTGGGAGCCTTTTAGACCTGTAACCTCAGCCCCCACCCCAGACCCACTACATAAGGTCTCAGGTGATTCACATGCACGTTCAAGTCTGAGAAATGGGCTTCCTCCAGCTGTGTCTCTCCTC
Source organism: Neotragus pygmaeus (assembly GCA_006410875.1). Classification (NCBI taxonomy): domain Eukaryota; kingdom Metazoa; phylum Chordata; class Mammalia; order Artiodactyla; family Bovidae; genus Neotragus; species Neotragus pygmaeus. The sequence continues at coordinate 18,281 of SJYV01010981.1, read as the reverse complement.
ACTGGATGAGGAGTCCTCTGGGCCTGGGAGATGCAGCCACCAGAGCCCACCGCCCCTTCTAGACCACGCTTCAAGGAGCAGGGATGCCCGAATCCTCCGTGCAGAGGGTCTTTCCTGATCCTGCCTCCAGGGCCTGTGTGACCTTTTCCCAGGACCCTGCTTCTGGCGCTAATCTCTCTGTCCCTGTAAGATCTTCAGGTGGCCTTGTGGCAGCTGTTTGCAAAAATTGTGGACAGAGTTTGGACCACAGGCTGAGGTAGCCGTGGCTTTGCTCAGGAGGCCCCTCAGAGCCAGGAGCAGAAATACAACTGGGGACTGAGCGGGGAAACAGGACCCACTCCATTTCAGCACAGAACTCCAAGGAGATCAAGAATTCTACACTTGAAACGGCCTCTCCAGGTCATGATGAAGGTACACTTGTCAAATTAGGAGAATAAAACATTTTATTTAACAGTTTATTCTCTTGATTCATAACTTTAAATATTTAGACATAGGTACATGGGAGTCCGTGTGGGCTTTTGCCTGTGTCCCACAAATGTTCTCATTGTTTCCAAAATACACAGATCTGCGGACAGCCAAACAACCACGCTCACGTCCACTGCTTCCCAGGCAGGACTGTACCCAAGTAAAACCTCTCTACCTTGAAGAAGGCAATGGCGACCCACTCTGGTATTCTTGCCTAGAAAATCCCACGGACAGAGGATCCTGGCAGGCTACAGTCCACGGGGTTGCAAAGAGCTGAACATGACTGAGCGACTAAACCAGGGCCCACCTATGCAACTGGTGATAAAAAGGAGGAAATATGCCTCAGAACTTGGAAAGGGGGTTATAACAGAAAACAACAGATTGTAGAAGGCAGAGCAAAAACAGAGCAAGAACCTATCCTTATGCAACTTGAAAAGTGAAAGTGAAAGTCACTCAGTCATGTCCTGCTCTTTTTGACTCCATGGCCTGTATATAGTCCATGGAATTCTCCAGGCCAGAATACTGGAGTGGGCAGCCTTTCCCTTCTCCAGGGGATCTTCCCAACCTAGGGATTGAACCCAGGTCTCCCACATTGCAGGCAGATTCTTTACCAGCTGAGCCACCAGGGAAACCCAAAATTACTGGATTGGGTAGCTTATCCCTTCTCTAGCGGATCTTCCTGACCCAGGAATCGAACCAGGGTCTGAGAAACTGTCATAGCCAAGAGGAACCTAAGGAGACTTGACAACTAAATGTAATGTGGTATCCTGGATGAGATACTGGAATACAAAAAGGACATCAGATGAAAACTAAGTAAACCTGAATCAAGTATGGACTTCAGTTGGAAATAATGTATTAATATTGTTTTATTAATGGTAATAAATGTGCTATATTATTTTCTTTTTTCATTATTTTTAAATTAATTTTTTATCAGAGTGTAGTTGCTTTGCAATGTTGTGTTAGTTTCTACTATGCAGCAAAGTGAACCAGCTATACGTTTTTCCCTCCTCTTTTGGATCTCCTTCCCATTTAAGTCACCACAGAGCATGGAGTAGAGTTCCCTGAGCTAAATGGTAAGTTCTTATTAGTCATCTATTTTATACATAGTAATGTATATATGTCAATCCCAATCTCCCAATTCACCCCACACCTCTTTCCCCCTCTTGGAATCCATACATTTATTCTCTACATCTGTGTCTCTATTTCTGTTTTGCACATAAGACCATCTATACCATTTTTCTAGATTTCACATAAACGCATTAATTTACAATGTTTGTTTTTCTCCTTCTGATTTACTTCACTATGTATGACAGTCTCTAGGTCCATCCACATCTCCACATATGACCCGTTTTTGTTCCTTTTTATGGCTGAGTAATATTCCATTGTATATTTGTACCGCATCTTCTTTATCCATTCCACTGCTGATAGACATTTTGGTTGCTTCCATGTCCTGGCTATTTCAAATAGTGCCACATGCAATTTTTCTGTAAATCTAAAAGCTAAAACTTATTTTTTTAAAAGATACTAAAAACATTTATCTTTTCTCCCCTACAGTCCATTTTCCATACAAGCATGTTATACAGAGCATACCAGCCTGCTCTGGGAGGCAGCACTAACCAATCAAGAGTCATCTCTCATCAGGCATCCTGTGATTTCAGCATTCATTCTTATGCTCTTCCATGTTTATTGTGGCCTAAACATTTACACACCATTCCTTAAAATTCTGTGCTGGGCAGGAAGGTGAAGTATAGTGATTGTCTTAGTGTTCTCAGGCTGCCATAACAAAATAGCAAATAGACCGAGTGACTTAAGCAACAGAAATTTATTTCTCACAGTTCTAGAGGCTGGCAGTCCAAGATCAAAGTATCAACAAGCGTAGGTTTCATTCTGAGGTCCTTTTCCTGTTGTAGGCGACCTCCATCTTATTGTGTGCTCACAGGACCTCTTCTTTGTGGAAAGAGAGACAGAGAGAAATTTTCTTATGTCTCTTCTAATAAAGACAGTAATCCAGTCAGGTGTCGGGGGGTTAGGTAGGGGGTCCCACACTCATGACCTCATCTAAACCTGGTTACCTCTCCAAATACCATCACACTGAGGTTAGAGCCTCAGCTTACACGTTCTGGGGGAAAACTGTCGTTCAGTTCACAGCAGCAGTCAAGGCCTCTGGACTCTGGAGTCAAACTGCTTTGGTTCGCATCCCGACTTTACCCCTTATTACTACTGTGACCTTGAACAACTTACTCTGTGATTGTGCTTCTGTTTCCTCAGCTGTAAAATGGGAGATATAGTCAGCCCTCAAATCCAGCATCTGAGGGGAATTGGCTCTAGGGTTGCCCATAGATATAAAAATCCAGGGTTGCTCAACTCCATTATATATAAAACAGTGTGGTATTTGCATATAATACACATATCCTCCCAAATACTTTAAATCATCTCTAAAATGACATACTATACCTAATACACTGTAAATGCTATAGAAATAATTATAAATGCAATGGAAATGCTATGGAAATAGTTGCTGACAGGCAGCAAATTCAAGTTTTTCGGGGGAAATTTCTGGAATTTTTTTCTTGAGTATTTTCTATCCAAGGTTGGTTGAATCCTCCACAAGGCTGGTTGAATCCTCTACTATGAAACTTGGAGGATCAGAAGGCTGATGTAGTAACAATACTTACCTTGCAGGTTTCTCTGTGGTTAAACAAGTCAGTGTGTATGAAGTGCTTAGAACAGTGTTGGCATGTGAATGCTATCTGTTATCATCATTATGATGATGCAGTTCATTAGCTCCTCCTGGTAATTTTCTCAATGTATTATACATAAAAATTGTCCTGAAATCAGATATGTTTGAGAAACACTGCAACAAACAATAGGGAATCTTTTTTTTAAAGGGTTTTGAGCAGGGAGAATCCACCCCAGTGTTGTACTTTCTCTACAGATGCGCCCATCAAAGGCGCCGGCCAAAGTGGCCGTTTCCTTCCCCTGTTCCCCATTTGTCCGGCTGGAATTTTATGTTCTTGGCACGTACTGACTTTTAACTTAGGGGGAAAAGGATGAAGTTACACACACATTCAGCCATGTAAGACTGCAAATCTTGACTCCATCTTATAGTCTTTTTCGAAGGGAGTGAATTATATAAATAAAAACAGACATCTAGTGAATATAGTACTTAGTTCTGCTTTCAGTTCCATGTGCATTCCAAGGACAATTTTAATGTCTTAACAAATGCCTACCTCTATTCCATGGTTGAGTTTTTAATAGTCATTTTCTTCTTTGCCTAGCTTGTGTTATATCACAGTTATGGATTGCACTTCCCTCCAATTAAGCTAAAATCTTCACGCATCTTCCACCATAACTTGTACTCTCACATGTTCCATTTTCAACTTGCTGCTCGTATTTTAGTGCCTGGCACCATACACAGACTGTGTGGTTTGTTTGTTTGTTTTCAGTTTTTAATTGTGGTAAAAATACAACATCAAATACATCATCTTACCCATTTTAAATGTTCAATTCAACATGGACTGTATTTTTGTTGCTAATGCTTGTTTTATGGGCTTGCCTGCATTTAACTTGTAGACTGTGTGAACCCAGTGAATGTGTGCTCAGTTGCTAAGTCATGTCTGACTCTTTGCAACTCCATGGATGGTAGCCCACCACGCCTCTCTGTTCATGGGATTTTCCTGGTAAGAATACTGGAGTGAGTTGCCATTTCCTCCTCCAAAGGATCTTCCCCACCCAGGGATCGAACTGGTGTCTTCTGGATTACGTGTGGATTCTTTACCACTGAGCCACCTGGGAAGACCCTGAACCCAATGAATACATATTTGCTAAAAAAAAAAAAAAAAAAAAAAAGTCCTCAGAATCATGGTAACAATATCCAGAAAAAATCCATGAAAGGTTTTTCTTTGCTTCTTTTTTTTCTTTTAATGGTCTAGGTCTGTTCCATGGGAAAAGACTTGGATTTCTAAGAAAACCTTAATAATACAGATAATGGTAATTGCTGTTATAAAACTGCCTGAACGGTTGATAATGCTTTCTGTTTCCCTATACTTTATCTTTTGAACAAAGATAAAGCCCTCTAGTTCTCTCAGCCTTCTATTGAGGTTCCTGTTTGGTCCAGAAGGGAACCAGGAGGGAGTCAGCAGAAGGCTCGGTGTCCCAGGGCTGGGAATGGGAAGCGGGAAGGGTCCAGGCTGATAGCTGCTTTCCTGGACTCCTCTCTTTAGCTCCTTGCTTAGCTCAGCTAGACACTGTCACTCACACAGCTCTGCTGGTGAAGGGTCTACAGCCTGGTCACATCAAGACCATAGTTAAGTGGCAAATGAACAGTGCAGATAGTAAAGTAAGATATTCTGTGGTTGAAGGGTTAGAAAAGCCTCATGGGAGAAGCGAATTCTTTTTTTTTAATAAGTGAAATCTTTGATGCACCTTTAAAGAATAGATTGTTGGAGAAACGGAGGGAAAATTAAGGACCTGTTGTGCAGGAAGTATAAAAGCAGGGGAGGAAATGAATAGAAAAATCAAGAAAAAATGTATCTCTTTAAAACATTTTACTATTAATTTTCATCTTCTTTCCACCTTGAGTTGGTTGGATTGGCTTTTGCCAGTTGCAAACACTTTTTTTTTTTTGGCATTCACCTCTTCTTGAATCCTTGATGCAACCTCTAGCATTTACCTTTTTATGTTTCCATGGATGAAAAATAGATCTATCTTTTCTGTGCTTTGGACCTTGACTTTCTGAGGGTAGAGGTCATGGCTGTTGATGGGCAGCAAAGTTCCTGGGAAAAATACAAGGAGCTATTCCTTGCCTGAATCTGGCATGGACCCAAGGTTAGACTTCTCTCCTGGCAAGAGATCCTGGGAGCAGTGTTGGGGGGCAGGGGTAATTATATCTTCAGACGCTTCTGGGGTGCCTGTCACCATCTAACCTTGGGAAGGACCTCCCCCATCACGGACCTTGAGTGTCTCCTGACTGAGATCACAGGTGGAATTTCTGTGTTCATCCAGCAGCAATATTGACCAGGTTAACGGTCAGGTCTGGCTGACATCTGGACCCTGAAGGTATTGATCAGCTTTGTAGTATCTCCTGACCCTCTGGGGTCTCGATTTGGTTACTCAACTTATCCTGATCATGTGGTTTAGACCAGAAGAAAGGGTTTCTGGGCAGAATGCCAATAGAAAGATTGTCACTCAGAAAACAACACACCCCTTTATTTATGGTCTTTTCCTTTTCCCCCATTAAATTAGATTTTGCTTTCTCACACTACTTAGGTGAAAGAGACAAAGACCTGCGTTTAATATGCAAAAGCTGTAGTTCACGTCCCACTTGCAATTGCCCTTGCAAAAAGATTTCTTTCAATGCTTTAAAATCCTTTAGCTATTTACTTTCATTGCGTGGGTTACATTTACTTATTTTTTGTTACAAGTTTTATATAGCATAATCACAAGGAAAAGGAAGTAGTTCTGTTCCACCTTTTTTTTTTTTTCCCTAGCTAGTCATCTCATTGAATTTTTGTTAAAAAGAGTAAGAAGAAGAAAATTCTACCTGGATTTCATGTAAAGGAAAGTATAAGATTTGATTTCAAAAATAATTTTTTATCTTACTTTTCAAAACAGAATAAAATCACTGACACAGTAAGTATAAAAGCACTATATCCTCTAATTTCTTTTGGTTTCCTTATCTGTAAAATGAGAAGTTTACCCTGAATAGATTATTTTTAAGTTTCTTTCTAGTTTAATATTTATGATTTACAGGAAGGTATGGNTTTCAACTATTATCTCCTCAAGTATTTTCTCACACCCTTTCTTTTTGTCTCCTTCTTCTGGGACTCCTATGATTGGAATGTTGGGGTGTTTATCATTGTCTCTGAGGTTGTCCCTATTTAATTCTTTTTGCCTCTCTGCTTCATTTATTTCCACCATTCTATCTTCCATCTCACTTATCATATCTTCTGCCTCAGTCATTCTATTGTTGGTTCCCTCCAGAGTGCTTTTGATCTCTGTTATTGCATTATTTATTATTGATTCACTTTTTTTCTATGTCCTTGTTAAACATTTCTGCATCTTGTCAATCCTTGTCACTAGTCCATTATCTGTAACTCCATTTTGTTTTCAAGATTTTGGATCATCTTCACTATCATTATTCTGAATTCTGTTTTAAGATATACTCCTCATCTTCTCCTCTTTTGTTTGTTTTGGTGGGCATTTATTGTGTTCCTTTACCTGCTGAATATTTCTCTGCCTTTTCATTTTGTTTGGGGTGACCTTTCTATAGGCTGGAAGTTTGTATTTCCTCTTTATTGTGGAGGCTGTTCCCTGTGAGTGGAGTTGGACTAGTGGCTTGTCAGGGTTTCCTGGTTATGGAAGCTCACTTCTGTCTTCTAGCGGATGGAGCTGAATCTCTTCTCTCTGGAGTGCAATGAAGTGTCCCATAGTGAGTTTTGGGGTGTCTATGGGTTTGACAGCAATTCTTTTCTGCTTTCAAAGTTCTCCAAGGCATTCTAAGTTGAGTGTGGGGATTAATAAGCAGGAGGCATTAACAATTAGGTGATATACTTGAAAATCTCCTTAAAAAACTAAAATGTCTAATTAGTTGGGTACCTATGTCAAAATAATTTTCAAGTCTCTTTAAAACTGGCATTTTCAACCATCAACAGAATGAGAAAAACTATTGAAATCATATATTTGATAAGGGGTTAATATCCAGATTAAAACTTCCCACAAATCAATGACAATAACAATCTGATTATAAAATAGAAAAAAAAAAACTTGAATGGCTACTTCTTCAAAGATATACAAATGGTCAATAAGAACATGAAAAGATACTTAATATCACTAATTAAGGAAACACAAATCAAGTACTACCTCATACTCATTAGGTGGCTATTATATATTTTTTAAAAAGCAGGAAACAATAATTGTTGGCAAGGTTGTGGAGAAAAAGGAACCCTTGTACAATGCTGGTGGGAATGTAAAACAGTGCATCTACTGTTGACAACAGTATGGAGGTTCCTCAAAAATTAAAAATAGAATTACCACATGATCTGGAAATTTCCCTTCTTGGTATACACCCCAAAGAACTGAAAGCAAGGACTCAAAGAGAGATCTCTATACCCATGTTCACACCAGCATTATTCACAATAGCCAAGGAGTAGAAACAACTTAAGTGTCCATTGATAGAAGAATTGATAAGCAAAATGTGGTACAATCTACTACACATTGGGATAATATTCAACAAAAAAAGGAAGGAGATTCTCATACTTTCTACAACACAGATGAACCTTGAAGATATTATGTTAAGTGCAATAGGCCAGTTACAAAAGGATAAACTCTGTAGGGTTCCACTTATATGAAGTACCTAGAGCAGTCAAATTCATGAGAGAGAGTGAGTAGAATGGTGGTTGCCAGGCACTGGTGGCGGGGAGGATGGGGTATTAAGTGTTCAGTGAGTATGGCGTTTCAGTTTTGCAAGATGAAAAGAGTTCCTGAGAAGGATAGTATTGATGGCTGCACAACAATGAAAGTGTACTTAACGCCACTGAACTATACACTTAAAAATGGTTAAGATGGTAAATTTTATGTTATGTATACTTCACCACAATTTTTAAAATATCAGGGCCATAAAAATAAGGAAAGTTTCAGAAACCAATAAATCAAGAGAAACCTAACTAAACACCACAAGTAACTGTAATACAATATACTGGATATGATATTTTGGAACAGAGAAAAGGGCAGTAGGTCAAAAGTAAGGCAATCTAAATAACATACAAAATTTACTTAATTTTTTTTGTGTGTGTGTGTGTGTCTATTCAGTCCTGTCTGACTCTGCATGACCCCATGGACTGTAGCCCACAGCTCCTCTGTCCACGGAATTTTCCAAGCAAGAATACTAGAGTGGGTTGCTATTTCCTACTCCAGGGGATCTTCCCGACTCAGGAATCGAACCTATGTCTCCTGCACTGGCAGGCAGATTCTTTACCACTGGCACCATCTGGAAAGTTTATTTAATGTTAATGCATACGTGAATATTGATTCATCAATACACCCTACAAATATACCATACCAATGTAAGATGTGAACAATAATGGAAATTGTTTGCAAGATACATGTGAATTGTCTATACTATCTTTTTTTGAAAACTTAAAACTATATAAATTACACTGTTTACTTTCATAAAATATCATTTGCCCTGGATTTCACAAAGTGACCCACTTAAAATGAACCCCAATTATAGCTCTATAGCTGACATTTGAATTGTTATTTGTCCTGCTCATTTGGTACCACCCTCTGAGGAGTTTTAATGTGCTTCACTGATCACTTCTTAATCTAATTAATCCCGAGTTCATCCATGTGAGGATAGGGCAAGCAGCATTAAGAATTATCCTCTTTTGTAGACAAGGAGACTGAGGTCCAGAAAGCTTACGAGTAGGCCCAAGGTCAGTCAACTAACTTGATGTCAAAGCCAAGAGAGTAACCACATTGTCCTCATTTCCCAGTTTAGCATTCAGAAGCATTGTTTCCTAATGAGCCTTTCAGGATGTGTGAATACAGTTGGAAGAGTTCAAGAATCTGCTGAAAGCTTAGCTCTCTCTTGCTAAGTAGCACAGATACACTCACTCCAGATTCACTATTGTAAGGAGTCCTCCAACTTCGTGCCCTGAAGATTCACTTTCCCCCAATCGTCTCCTTTCTTCTTTAAATATCATATGCTTCTGCATCATAATTGCTCAGCAAACATACATTCACTGCATGAATAAAGGAATACAGGTAAGAATAAATGAATGAATGAACAAGTTGTCAAAAGCAAGGGACATCAGTGGACTCTAGTGAGAATAGCTCTTGTTCTGAGTCTATGTGGTGGCCAAATAGTGGCACATTTCCCATCTCAGCATACCAACCTTCCCCGTATATCCTTTACTGTAATCAACCAAATTATTTTCTAAGGCCTCTCTCCTCCTTGCCCCCTTCTCCCTCACTCCTTTTCCCTCTTCCTTTCTCCATTTCTCTCTCTCTCTGCCTCTCTCCTCCTCTGCCCCCTTTCCTGTATTCATCAGCTGTTTCACTTAATGCCACTTCTTTGAATTATGTAGGGTAATTACGATAGAATGTTATGTCTTTTGCTATTACAGATACACAGATTCCCTTCCATAGCATTCAAAACACCAGTGTATCCTCATATGTAGATGCTTTTCTCATTGTAAATTATTTGGCTCATTTATAAATTATAATTGTATGGATGGCCCCTCTTTATTTCTCACTTGATATTCATGTTAAATACTTGAATTTTGTTTCCTTGCTATCCAACTCCAATCTACAAAAGCCAACACTTAAAGTAGAAAGTGCATTACATATTTTAACAAATCTTCCTTAAATAAACCCCTTTGTGATGGCACCAATCACTTCATTTTTAAAATTAAGTTTATATTTTTTTAAATGGGAGATTTTCCAAATTGTGGCACACCTTCATAGCCTATGAGCCACAACAAGCTATACTTTCCTACTACTATTTTTATGTGCCCTTTGATTTAAACATTTTAAAATTCCCAAACACAGCTCCCGTGTGTGTTTTAACTGCCACACATGATTTGATCATCTACAGCTATAAGCTGTCTTTTTTTTTTCTATTCTAAAGTATTATTGACCTTGATTGTAGGCAGTCTGTACCAAATACCCATGACTTGCAAATACTCTGGGTAGTATTAATACTCAGCTTTTGGAAAGCAGCTTTAAGATGGAAGCGAAGGGTAGCTCAAAAATACAATTTGAATATTTTCACAATTGAACGCTAACCTTTATGCTTAATTTAGAACGAATGCTCAGGCAGAGCTTTTCTTCCTCCAGGGCACCTAGAAGACTGCTGACACTCAGTGCGCATTAAAGCCATTTAACTAGCAATGCACTGATGGAGTAGGAAGACTGGCAGTGGGACGTTTGTAAAATTCCGAGTATGACTGATTAAAAAACAAACAAAAAACCTTGATATTTATTCATGAGGAAGAAAGGTATTCTTTAGTTCCTTAAAAATATAATACAGCAGGATAAGAGAGAGGAACGAGGCACCATATTTTATCAGAAGAGAAAGCTAGCTGACTACTGTATTCCATACCTAAACATTTTAAAGATACTTGTCCATTCCCTAGCCAAAGTACATACGTTCATTTGCTTTCTGTTTTGCACATCACAAATACCAATGACTTGCAAATAAGATAACTATCTAGTCACATATCAATAAAATAAGTAAAATTTTCTCAGTCAAATTTATAAATTTTGCTTCCTTAATCCCATCCTCCTGCCTCCTATTAAAGGGGCCATTTCGAATTTTACCCTCCTTTAGGGCAGACATCACCTCTATGGTGTATTTCCTGTGCTGAAATGACATTCTGCTAGAGGCACAATCTAGAGCCAGACATCTTGGAATGTGAAGTTAAGTGGGCCTTAGAAAGCATCACTACCAACAAAGCTAGTGGAGGTGATGGAATTCCAGTTGAGCTCTTTCAAATCCTGAAAGATGATGCTGTGAAAGTGCTGCACNATGAAAACTGACCTTTTCCAGTCCTGTGGCCACTGCTGAGTTTTCCAAAATTGCTGGCATATTGAGTGCCACACTTACTCAGCATCATCTTTTAGGACTAAAATAAAGTGATAGTTTTTTTAAAAATTGAAGTATAGTTACTATACAATATAAGTGACTCACAATATTTAAAGGTTACACACCATTTTTAGTTATAAAATATTGGCTATACTCCCATGTTGTACAATATATCCTTGTCCCTTATTTTATACATAGTAATTTGCATCTCTTGCCCCTCTACCCTAGTATTTCCCCTCCCCTTTTCTCTTAGAGTGGTAGTTCTTTGATCATTCTCTTTGCTATTTCTTTGCACCCAGCCACTGTTTCTTGTGGACTCATGGAAGCAAACTGCATGAAGAAGAGACAGAGCAAAGAAGTAGGAAGTAGGTGCCAGGAATCAGTGGCGCTGGCTATTGGCAGAGGACTTGGCATATCTATAGCCTCTGATCTGATGTGGGAGAGGAGGAAAATAGCAGCAGCTCTGTTTGTCTATTAATTTTTCTTCCTTCAATATCTCCTATTAGAATGGATGTTGATGTTTGAAGTCATATGATATCCATAATCCAAATGTGGCTTCAGCATAGATTATATTCAGTTATTTCTCAATATTCTCAGAGATGTGGCCCACACTAGTGCTGATGGGGGCAGCACCAAGAGTAATTCACAGACTCAGCCCGGGGGGTTGAGGGTGGCCCTGAAGCCGAATGGGAATGATCTGGGTGTTAGTTACAGCTTCAGACTCCAGAGGAGAAAAGGCTCCAGGCTGCTTTAGCAACACAAACCTCTAGGACACCCCCAGGCTGAGCTCGGTCTGTGAATGGCCAGCTTCTCTGGGCTCCCTTTAGAGTGCTCTCCTCACCTTGCGGACTTACTGACACCCCCAGCCCAGTGCCTAACACATGGTAAGTGCCTAAAACCTCTGAGCCACCACACTGAACCCACTAGTGAAACCACTTTACAAAGAGTAAAGGCTGTCACTCATATACTTCTTTATAGAACATATTAGTAGAAACCTTTGTCCTTGAATTGTCAGAACCTCTTTGATTGTGGGGCAAGAAAGGAGAATCCTATATTTTCTTGGAAATCAGCAAACAAACTGAGGTTCAGAGGGCTTAAGTTAATGGTCCTTATAGTTTCGGGTATCAGATCCCACATCCCAGGTGTCTCCCGTGGCCTGGAGAAGGAGCTGGAAAGCTGTTGATTCCTCTCCTCCCATCACCACTTGTGTGCCCTCTGCTCAGTCAAGCCAGAGATGGAGAGAGCCACCTTTTAGAGAAGAGTGACAGGCCACCCTTCCCTAAGTGAGTCTTACTTCTAGGACAATAAGAAGCTGCTCCCCTGGCTTAGCACCCTTGACTGGGGACCATCCTGGTGCCAGGTACTGGGCTAAGTGCTGAAGATGTAAAGACAGACAAGACAGGCGAGGAACTCACATTCCAGTAGGGGTTCCTGGAGGTTTCTGCTGCACACCTGCGAGAGAAATGGGGTGCATGTGCTCTTGGAAACAGAGCAGGAGGCAGCAAAAGTCAGAGTAAAGGCAAAATGTCAACAAGAGCCCCAAGGCAAGAAAAGTCACAGTGTGAACATGAGACAACTGCAAAGAAAGCTGATTGACTTCTAAGCTCCCCACCCCACCCCCGTTCCCAATATTCCCTGAGAAGGTCTTGTGGCTAGAAAGGTCTTGCTAAAGACTGGCCATACCTTGAACTAGTTGACCCCAAGAGCAGTGGGGAGCAGCTCCCATCTGAGGGCTTCCTCCTCGCCTGGACAGATGGGGGGCTACAGCTGGGGTGCCGGGGTGGGAGATGGGAGGTGAGAAGGGGATGTAGTGTCTGTCATTTCTATTGACTAAGCCTCTTGTGGTTCTGGTTTGGCTGTGTATCACTGGTTTTGTGTTATAACATGTGTGACTCTGCTTGTGAATTTAATCCTAGGAGTTAGATTATTTCATCATGAGAGTGTAACTCAGGGAGCAAATGGAGGCAAATCAAGGAGACTCTTCCTCTAGCCGGGTGGTTGGATGAAGGGGAACCCCACCACCAACAACCATCACAGAGCTTGCTTTGCTTTTCAGTAGGGTGCCACCCAGGCGGGATGTTTTTGTTCCATTGGCAGGGAGGGAATATCCATAGGCTAATATGAAGGCTCTTGGCATCTGGAAACGAACAGTTCATTTTTCAGTAAGGAAGAAGCCAGTGGCCCTCTCCCCATTGCCCTGCCCAGCTTCCCAACTACTGTAACCTCTGAGCTGTCACCTGTCCTCAGTGACCCAGCCACCAGGAGCACCGAGTGAACTGGCAAATATTCCCCTGGCAGAAAATTCAGTTCCACTTAATGCCTAAAGGCCAGCTGCATACCTGAACAGCTCCATTACTGCTGAGGATGCTCTCAGAAGCTCATCTCCCGTCTTCTCAGAGGGGCTTGGTATTGAATGGTTTCAGGGCCCCATCCTGAAAAGACAGGTGATGCTGATGTTGACTGACCACTAGGCACTGTTGGGCCTGAATGAATCCTCACCACAAGCTTAAAGAAATCTATAGAGATCTCTGCCGCATGGATGAGGACACTGAGCTTCAGGGAAATGCAGTGCCTTGACCACAGTCACACAGCCAGCAGCTGACTGGGGCTGCGTCTCCCTGTAGAACTGTGTAACACCCAGGCCTGTGCCATCCCCACCATGTCATGTGGCCTTTTGGTATTTTGGGCACCACACGGATAACAACTTAACATTCTGGTGCAGAACTGCCAGCCGAGGCAGGAGACAACTGTAGCTTGCTTGTAGCCCCTCCCCTTCTTGGGAAAGTAAATCTGCTCAGCCCGCAGGGTTTCCCCTCTAGAGAAAGGCCTGGGCCCTGGTATCTTAATAAACTCCTGGTGGTTCCAATGGGAAATCCTGGTCAAAGACCACTGAACAAGGCCTTCTCTAAGCCCATACTGCACGCACCCTTGGATTATTGGGTACTGACTACTGTCCAGGCATTTTATATTCCTCATCTCATCTAATCCTCCTTAAAGCCTTGTCAGGTAAAAAAATTTCAGTGAACCATGCAAGCTACCACAGCTGGAGAATGGCAGACCAGGGACACAGACACGGGCAGCCTAGCACCAGAGGCTGCGGAATTAGCCACTGCCCAACACGGCTCAGGGCTTCCCTGGCGGCTCAGTCGGTAACAATCTGCCTGCAATGCAGGAGACCTGGGTTCGATTACTGAGTTGGGAAGATGCCCTGGAGAAGGGAACGGCTACCCACTCCACTATTCTGGCCTGGAGAATTCCATGGAAGGAGGAGCCTGACGGGCTACAGTCCATGGGTCACAAAGAGTCAGACACGACTGAGTGACTTTCCCTTCACCACATGGCTCACCACTCACTCTGCCACCTCTTAACAGGGTCTTCTGGGGAAAATATCTTCCCTCTGAGGACATTGACAAGTAGGAATAACTCACTAACCACAGGCCTGAGGTGGGTAGAATATTTTGAGACAAACAGTTTTCAACATTTCCCTCCTTTTCTATTTCAGGTCAGCTGCCACAGATATGCCAGCTTTTCTGATGATGGCAAGTTCCACTGATTCCTGGCATTTATCTCCTACCTCTTTGCTCTCTGTGTCCCCACCCACCCATCGACCCTGTACAGTTTGTTTCTGGGACCACCAGAAACAGTAAGTGAGTGAAAAGGAATAGCAAAGAGAAAGATTAAGAAGCCACCACTTTATTGGGAAGTGGTGATCCTGTTTCCGATTGAAATTGGCCTGAAAAAAAAACAGGCCACTGAGTCATGCTGACAATAATTAATAATGTTAGCTAATACTTGCTTTTACCCCTGGGCCACAGGCACTATTTCAAGTCATTTACAAATATAGTTCATTTAATCTTTACAAGAACCCCACTAAGGAAGGCTGTATTACTATTCTCATTTTCTATGTGGGGACAATGAGGCAGGCAAGGTTTAAGTAACTTGACCCAAGGCTCTCAGATTTGAATGTTGGGGCCACGGTTTGAACCCTGGCATTTTTGCTCCAAAGAAAACTGGGTTAGTTCCTAACCTTGGGAGCAGACTTTAAGATAGTGGTGGACTCTGCCCAGGAGTAGAGGAGTTCACTCTGAATGACCTCCCACTGGTCACCATCTCTTATCCAACTTGTATTCGTATTACAGTCCATAGGCTTGCAAAGAGTCAGGCACGACTGAGTGACTGCACTTTCACTTTTCATATATATATATGTATATACATATGTACAGTTGATTTACAACTGTTCAACTGTTGATTCAGGTGGGAAAGTGATTCAGTTTTATATATATATATATATATATATGTTCTTTTTCGGGCTTCCCTGGTGGCTCAGAATCTGCCTGCAGTGTGGGAGCCCAGGTTCAATCCCTGGGTTGGAAAGATTCCCTGGAGAAGGAAACGGCAACCCACCCCAATATTCTTGCCTGGAGAATTCTATGGACAGAGGAGCCTAGTGGGCTACAGTCCATGGGGTCACAGAGAGTCAGACACGACTCAGCGACTAAGCACAGCACACACAGTGAGAGGACTAGGCAGATGCTACAACTGACTCAAAGGAATCCAAAGGAAACACATTTATCAATCAGGAATATTGCAAAGAATTTGCAAGTAGATAAAAAACTGGTTTTTCTAGGGTGGGGAGAAAAAATGTTGTCCCTCCACTGGACAGAATTCATTTGAATGTTCATGCTGCTGCGGCTAAGTCGCTTCAGTCGTGTCTGACTCTGTGTGACCCCATAGACGGCAGCCCACCAGGCTCCCCCATCCCTGGGATTCTCCAGGCAAGGACACTGGAGTGGGTTGGGTTAGCATAATTAATTTATATTACTATCAGTTCTCTGCTACCCACAGAGTTTTAAAATAAAGCAAAGGCAACGAAAGGTTAGAACCAAATAATCCTAAAGGGTATGCTTTAAACAATGCACAATCTCTGTGGTCTGATTCTTTTGGTTGTTTCTTTGGATTCTCATTCGTGGCATTTTATTTCCCTGTATATTTTATCATTTGTTTTTTAAAACTATGAGTTTTGTTTTGCTTTTGGTCATGTCAACATGGCCTGTGGGATCTTAGTTCCCCAACCAGGGATTGAACCCAGGCCCTCAGCAGTGAAAACACAAAGTCCTAACCACTACCACCAGAGAATTCCTTAAAAAGCTGTGAGTTTAT
>SJYV01010980.1:0-28162 GCA_006410875.1 Neotragus pygmaeus | reverse complement strand
ACCTGCCTCTTGAGAAATCTGTATGCAGGTCAGGAAGCAACAGTTAGAACTGGACATGGAACAACAGACTGGTTCCAAATAGCAAAAGGAGGATGTCAAGGCTGTATACTGTCACCCTGCTTATTTAACTTCTATGCAGAGTACATCATGAGAAACGCTGGGCTGGAAGAAACACAAGCTGGAATCAAGATTGCCGGGAGAGATATCAATAGCCTCAGACACGCAGATGACACCACTCTTATGGCAGAAAGTGAAGAGGAACTAAAAAGCCTCTTGATGAAAGTGAAAGAGGAGAGTGAAAAAGCTGGCTTAAAGTTCAACATTCTGAAAATGAAGATCATGGCATCTGGTCCCATCACTTCATGGGAAATAGATGGGGAAACAGTGGAAACAGTGTCAGACTTTATTTTTTTGGGCTCCAATATCACTGCAGATGGTGGATGCAGCCATGAAATTAAAAGACGCTTAGTCCTTGGAAGGAAAGTTATGACCAACCTAGATAGCATATTCAAAAGCAGAGACATTACTTTGCCGACTAAGGTCTGTCTAGTCAAGGCTATGGGTTCTCCTGTGGTCATGTATGGATATGAGAGTTGGACTGTGAAGAAAGCTGAGTGCCGAAGAATTGAGCCACAGTCAGCTCCCAGTCCTGTTTTTCTGACTGTATAGAACTTATCTTTGGCTGGAAAGAATATAATCAATCTGATTTTGGTATTGACCATCTGGTGATATCCGTGTGTAGAATCTTCTCTTGTGTTGTTGGAAGAGGGTGTTTCCTATGACCAGGTGTCATGCTACACACAAATACCTAAGGACAAATTCTAAAATACAAAGGAGAAGAATGTTAGATTCAGTTATAGGAAACAATAATGTATACTTTTATAAAGATTATTAATTAAAGATATAGGAAATATATTTTAGAAATATTATGCCCATGCATTGAAAATTATTCGAGTTGTATTTTTTGCACCAAATTTGAATTATATTGTGATTTAGTTTATATGAATTCTAACCATTGAAAGACATGTGTATTTCATTTTTGCTTTAATTTGCATTTAGTAATGGCTAATGATAGTGACCATCTTTTATGTGGTTATTTAACTTCTCTTTACCCACTTTGGTAAAATATCTATTTAAGAGTTTTGCACATTTGAAAAATAATGTTATCAAACTGTATATTGTTTACCTTCTATAAACACTGATGAACAATAGTCAATAGTCTTATATTAAAAAAATAAAATAGATATGCAAATTTGCACTTTTGCAAATCATCAGTAGCTATAAAATTTTAGCTAATTTCTGCCCTTGTTAATTATTTAGAGTTATATTTCATAACACTTGAAAATATGTTTCTTCAAATGTCCCTGGGACACACTGTCATCCTTTTCCTCTGTAAATAATTGCACCCTTTATCAGATTGAAAATTGATCTTCAGGTTCTTAAGTATTCCATCCTCCCTGACCCAGATTTCCTTAGAATTTTGAGGAAGACCTCTGGTCACCCCATCATAGCTTTTCAGTCTTCTGGAGTTTACCTTCAGAGAGTCTGCACATCCTCAAATGATCATCTGGCTTTAGAGGCTACCATCACTGGGTAGAAACTGCAGGAATCCAGTTTTATTGCCTGTTTAAGGTCAAAGATGGCAAGTGGAGCAGGGAGTAATGACAGTCCTCTAGGAACAAAGTTCTAGACACAACGGGCAAGAATTATATATGCCTTTTTCCTTAGAGACACTGTCATACATGTGAATTAAGTTCTAGAATGTGATGATGCCAGTGTCTAACCACTTATTTGTGGTTAAATAAGCTTTAGTGGCATACTTAGGCATTGAAATTCTTTGAAAGTTGGTATATATGTATGGTGGTGGTGTAATACATGTTGGGTGCTGTTGTTATTTAATCGCTAAGTTGTGTCCGACTCTTTATGATCCCATGGACTAGAGCCCACCAGCCAGTCTGCTGGCTGTCTTTTCATTTTGTTTATGGTTTCCTTCACTGTGCAAAAGCTTGTAAGTTTTACTAGGTTCAATTTGTTTATTTTTGTTTTTATTTCTACTGCTTTGGGAGACCAACCTTAAGGTCAGAGAATGTTTTGCCTATGTTCTCTTCTAGGAGGTTTATGGTGTCCTGTCTTATATTTAAGCCTTCAAGCAGTTCTGAGTTTATTTTTGTATATGGTGTGAGGAAATGTTTTGATCTCATAGATTTACATGAGGCAGTCTTCCCGCCATCACTTGCTGAAGAGATGATCTTTCCTCCACTGTTCCTCATTCTTTCTTGCCATTCATTCTTGCCTTCTTTGTCTAAGATTAATTTCCCAGTAGGAATGTGGGTTTATTTCTGGGCTCTCTATTCTGCTCCATGGATACATACACCTGTTTTTGTGCCAATATCCTGCTGTTTTGATTACTATAGCTTTGTAGTATTGTCTGAAGTCTGGGAGAGCTTCCAGCTTTGTTGTTTTTCCTCAGGATTGCTTTCAATTATGGGTCTTTTATGATACAATACAAACTTTAGCATTATTTGTTCTAGTTCTATGGAAAATGTCATAAATTATTTGATAGGGATTACATTAAACCTGTAGATTGTTTGGGGATAGTATGGGCATTTTAACAATATTAATTCTTTCAATCCAAGAGCATGGGCTATCTTACCATGTCTTTAAATCATATTCAATTTCCTTTATCAATGTCTTATTGTTTTCAGCATGTAAGTTTTTCACCTCCTTGGTCAGGTTTACTACTAAGTTTTTTTTAATGTGAATTTAAAGTGGATTTTTAAAAAATTTTTTCTTTCTGATATTTCATTGTTACTGTGAATATATGCAACTGATTTTTGTATGTTAATGTTGTATACTGTTACCTTGCTGAATTTGTTTATCAGTTCTAGCAGTTTTTGTGGAGAGTCTTTCTACTTTCTCTATATATTATCATGTCATCTCCATATAAAGGCAATTTTACCTCTTTTCTTTCAATTCAGATACCTTTCATTTCTTTTTCTTGTTTAATTGCCATGCTGTGCTGTGCTTAGTCGTTCAGTCATGTCTGACCCTTTGTGACCCTATGGACTGTAGCCTACCAGGTTCCTCTGTCCACGGGGATTCTCCAGGCAAGAATACTGGAGTGGGTTGAAATGCCCTCCTCCAGAGGATCTTCCCAATCCAGGGATCAAACACAGGTCTCTCACACTGAAGGCAGATTTTTTTTTACCATCTGAACCACCAGGGAAGCCCATGAAAAATGGAATGGGTAGCCTATCCCTTCTCCAGGGGATCTTCCCAACTCAGGAATCAAACTGGGGTCTCCTGAATTGCAGGTGGATTCTTTATCAGCTGAGCTATCAGGGAAGCCCAAGTTGTCTTATTCTAGGTTTTAGCAGGAAGGATTTCAACTTTTTATCATTGAGTATTATATTGCTGTGGGTTTGTCACAAATAACTTTTATTATGTTGAGATAATAACATATGTTATTATGTTTTATTATGTTCCCTCTATACCCACTNCAGCTGAGCTATCAGGGAAGCCCAAGTTGTCTTATTCTAGGTTTTAGCAGGAAGGATTTCAACTTTTTATCATTGAGTATTATATTGCTGTGGGTTTGTCACAAATAACTTTTATTATGTTGAGATAATAACATATGTTATTATGTTTTATTATGTTCCCTCTATACCCACTTTGGCAAGAGTTTTTTTTTTTTTTTTTTTTTTAATCACAAATGGGTGTTGACTTTTTCAATGACAGAATCAAAGAGGAAATTAAAAAAAATACCTTGAGATAAATGACAATGAAAATACAAGTATACAAAACTTCAGTAAAAGCAGTCATAAGAGGGAAGTTCATAGCGATACAGACCTTTCTCAAAAAACAAGAAAAATCCCAAATAAACAAAGGAATTAGAAAAACAAATAAAACCTGAAGTTATCAAAATGAGGAAAAGAAAAACAAACAAAACCTAAAGTCATCAAAAGGAAAGAAACAATAAACATTAGTGAGGAAGTAAATAAAATAGAGATTTAAAAAAATACACAATCAAACCAACACCTGTAGTTTTGAAAGGGTAACAAGGCTCTGGCCAGACTCACGAAGAAAAGCAGCAGGACCCAAATAACCTAAATAAGAAATGAAAAAGAAGAAACAAAGGCCAATACTTCAGAAATATTAAAAAACCTTAAGAGAATACTATGAACAATTGTATGCCATGAAACTGGATGTCCTGGAAGATACAAACAAGTTTCTAGAAACATACATTCCATCAAAATGAATCAAGAAGATATAGACCTATGAACAGACTGATGAGTGGCAGTGAAGCAGAATCTGTAATAAAATAACCCCTGCAAACAAAAGTCTAGGACTGGATGGCTTCACTAGGAAACTCCACCAAACATACAAAGAACTTATACCAATCCTTCTCAAACTCTTCCAAAAGACTGAAGAGGAAGGAACACTCCTAAGGTCCCTCTGTGAAGTCACTATCACCGTGATACCAAAACCACTTTGTGATAGACAAAGACACAACCGAAAAAGGAAATTATAGGTCAGTATCTTTGGTAAATACAGATGCAGAAATTCTCAACAGAGTATTAGCAAACTGAATCCAATAACACATAAAAAAGATGACTGTACACCATGATCAAGTTGGATTCATCCCAGGGTCACGAGGATGGTTCAACACACAAATCAAGGAGCTACACCACATCAACAAAAGAAGGGACAAAAACCACACGATCAATCTCAACAGACGCAGAAAAAGCATTTGCTAAAACTCACTGTTCTTTTTAAACATAATTTTAACCCAGTGAGAAGTTGACTGCTGCCTTAGCTTTTCAGTTCTGAGGATTATAGATATGTGATGTTTATACTCTCTTGCACACACAGAGAAAAAAAGTCATTTTGAAACAGAAAACTGCTTCATTCCATAAGCATGCCATTAATGCATGACTCAAGATGTCATAGTTTGGATGAGATAATGAAATTCCTTAGATGAATCAACTGAAAGCAGCTGCTTCATTTAGGAACAATTTACAGATACGTAAATTGAAGGTAGTAGATTGCAAGGGAGAAAAAAAGAGATAAGTGAAAAGATATCATTAAAAATACAAAATGATTAAAAATAGTCGTTATGACTACTGGGCCAATTGAAAAAATTTATGCTCATTCATCTTGCAAGGAATACCTCCAAAGGAAAATACAACTCTAGTTCTACTAGTACATATTTGATATTGACAGATGTACATGCCATCATTTTGAGATTATGAACTTGAAACCCTTGGGGAGTCGTCATAGAACGAATGAACTAATATTCTTTGAAAATCCCAGTCCAATAAAGTTTGTTCTCAATAATAACAATTCATGTTTATAAGGTGTCTTTCATTCAACTCTTTAAGACTTTGTGCACAGATGCATTTAAATATGCACGGTCATATATCACTGTCTTCATACATCATAGGCCAAATGTTTCAATTCCTTGGACATAAAGCAAGTCTTTATTTCATATATGAAAATACAGTCTCCACCCCCACCACACAAATTCTCTATAAATAGCACCTTCTCATTTATGCTCCTATATTGCTTGTGTTGAAGGATTGTTAATGCAATCTTTTCTTAAAGAAATGTTTAAAAAATTCTTTAAAAACAAAACACCTGTGTTTTCTGGCAGAACAACAATGTATCAGTCAAAATAGCTTTATTTAATGACTGACTGTGGTTAGCTAGCGCCCCATAATTCATTTCATAATTGGAAAAAAATGTAACATTTGCTGACATCATCTGAGTGCTGATCTGGATCCACTGAACAGGGAGTTTTCCAACAAAAATGATTTAACTTTCCACTTCACAATTCAGGAAGAATTTAGGATTATGGCATTTATGGAGTCTAGAAATGGTTTTCATTTTCAGCATTTTAGCTCAAAGTTTGAACAGGATGAAAAACAGGACACAGTTTAATTTCCAAGGCAAAATTTCACCTGTACAATCTTACTTCCTCTGATGCATGTTGAGAACAGACTGAGATAAAACACAGTAAGCTCTGAAAAAAGCCTTAGAAGTGAAAAATTAAATGGAAGTTCTAATGAGTAAGGTCAGACAGAATTACTGTAAGTTCTATTCTGAGTTTCTTCAACAAATATGTACTCACCTGATTGTTGATTACTTAGCTCTCCAGTGTATTTGAACGTTTGCAGTGCAAAAATATCAATATATATGGATTACTTCAACAATTATTCTAAAGTAATACACTACCAGTTGCAGTGGCATTATTTGATAATGATAGATAATAGATATATACTTTACTGTAAATATGGGTAAAGAACATCTACCCTAACCTTTCTTAACAAAGCTCATCTTTGAGACAGAGAAACTTATTTTTAAAGCTGCCACCTTCCATACTTTTATCTCTTCTCACTTAAACACCCTTATGAATACCCTTAATTCTCTAGGCTGGAGTTAATTCCAAAGTCATAACCTAGGTTTAAACCCATCTGTCTGCTTACCCTGCGCTGGCATCTGAACAGTTGAAATGACTGAAAACCAAAACACATAACTGTGTGTCTTGCTCCCTGGTTAAGTTCCGCAGCACCAAACCTCAGATGGGCACACATGTCCAGGATACTACTAAGATTGAATAACATCTTCACCATCTTACTTTCCTACCTTAGTCTGCTCAACCTGTCATGACAGGATACGAGGCTGTGTGGCTTAAGCAACAGAAATCACTCTTACAATTCCAAAGGTAGAGAAGTCCAATATCAATGTTGGCCAATTCCAGTTTCTTGTGAGGGCCCTCTTGCTGGCTTGTGGATAGCTGTGTTTTCACAGTGCAGAGATATATTCATTCTTTCTTTTTCTCAAGATCCCTGCTCCTTTCCTCTCTACTTCCTTCCTTCCCTCTTCGTATAATGCCACACTCCTATCAGGTTAGAGCTCCCCCTTTATGGGTTCATTTAATCTTAACTCAGGTGGCACTAGTGGTGAAGAACCCACTTGCCAATGCAGGAGACAGAAGATCCGCGGCTTTGATCCCTGGGTCAGGAAGATTCCCTGGAGGAGGGTATGGCAACCCACTCCAATATTCTTGCCTGGAGAATTCCATGGACAGACGAGTCTGGCAAGCTGCAGTCCATGGAGTTGCAAATAGTCAGACACATCGCACACACACACACAAATATATATATATATACATATACATATATATATATACATACACACACAAATATATATATATACATATATATATATACATACATACACACACACACACATACATACATATATATATACACTGCCTCCTAAAGACCCTATCTCTAGATAAAGAGACATTGGGAGTTAGGGCTTCAACATATAAGCTTTAGGGAGATACAACTCAGTTTGTAGCAATTCTCAAGTAATCATTTCACTCAGCTCTGAAACTCACTCAGCTTCTCCCCTACCCTCACGACTTAACACATGGTGAAAGTGTGAAAGTTGCTCTGTCGTGTCTCTTTGCATCCCCATGGACTATTCCCGGCCAGGCTCCCCTGTCCATGAAATTCTCCAGGCAAGAATACTGGAGTGGGTAGCAGGCGAATGAATTCTTTACCGTCTGAGCCACCAGGGAACCCCAAGAAGGGGTGGGAAGGTCCATACCTTCTCTAGGGGATCTTCCCAACCCAGGAATTGCACTTGGGTCTTCTTCATTGCAGGCAGATTCTTTAACAGCTGAGCCACCATAGAAGCCCCACTACTTAACATATGCTTATGATAAATTTATCAGAAAGGAGAAGCAACTAGACAGGAATGCCTCTGAAAACTACCAGTCTACTTGCAACATTATCCTCCTCTTCTGCTTCCTTCTCATTACTACAGATGATGCAGCTTGGCACAGGTCAAAGGACAACCTGATCAGGTCATCCACTGTGTTCCAGATCTTTCCTAGTGACTTAATTTCTATAATTATCTCTAATATCTCAGATCTGTATGTCTTTGAATTGTTCCTTTTTTCTACTGCTCCTCATAAAAATTCTCTACAAAGTTATCCAGAGTTGCTGCTCTCACTTTTTCAATTCACATTATCTCCTAACCCACCTCAACTGGACACCTGTCCCTACAACTCCACGCACTCTGCCATTCCTCCCTTGCTTGACTTCTCAGCAGGATTTAAGAAAGTTGACCATCCTTTCCTTCTTTTAAAAAATTTAACGTTTTTTACTGTGATAAGAACACAGCATGAAATATACTCTCAGATTTTCAAGTGTACAAAATCAGTTCAGTTCAGTCGCTCAGTCGTGTCCGACTCTGCGACCCCATGAACCGCAGCACGCCAGGCCTCCCCATCCATCACCAACTCCCGGAGTTCACTCAGACTCACGTCCATCAAGTCCGTGATGCCATCCAGCCATCTCATCCTCTGTTGTCCCCTTCTCCTCCTGGCCCCAATCCCTCCCAGCATCAGAGTCTTTTCCAATGAGTCAACTCTTTGCATGAGGTGGCCAGAGTACTGGAGTTTCAGCTTCAGCATCATTCCTTCCAAAGAAATCCCAGGGCTGATCTCCTTCAGAATGGACTGGTTGGATCTCCTTGCAGTCCAAGGGACTCTCAAGAGTCTTCTCCNGTTCTGGAGTTTCAGCTTTAGCATCATTCCTTCCAAAGAAATCCTAGGGCTAATCTCCTTCAGAATGGACTGGCTGGATCTCCTTGCAGTCCAAGGGACTCTCAAGAGTCCTCTCCAACACCACAGTTCAAAAGCATCAATTCTTAGACACAGCTTTCTTCACAGTCCAACTCTCACATCCATACATGACCACAGGAAAAACCATAGCCTTGACAAGACGGACCTTAGTTAGCAAAGTAATGTCTCTGCTTTTGAATATGCTATCTAGGTTGGTCATAACTTTTCTTCCAAGGAGTAAGCGTCTTTTAATTTCATGGCTGCAATCACCATCTGTAGTAATTTTGGTACTGATACAAATCAGACACACACCTCAATGAAACAGGACAGGGAGCCTAGAAATAAAACTATGTTTATATGGTAAATTCCAAAACAAATCCTGTGAAGACTGATGTTTAAGAGAATACTGCTGAGAATATTGCCTCCAGTTTTCTAGAAGTTTTATGGTTTTACGTGTTTTATTTAAATCTTTAATCCATTTTGAAGTATTTTTTATGTGGGAGAAAATAGTCCAGTTTGATTCTTTTGCATGTAAATGTTCAATCTTCCCCACACTGTTCATTGAAGAGACTGTGCTTTCCCCACTCTATATTCTTGGTTAATTTGTCACAGATTAATTGACAATATAAGCACTGTAGGTGTCATATCTTTTTAGCAGCATCTTGTGATGAGAGTGAGATGAAAGTCCAGAGAAATTTTCTGTATTTGTTTTCTAGCCTCACCTTTTATATTTCCATTCAGTGTGTTTATCTATACTCAAGAATGAGTTTATCTCTACTGTGTTGCTCCCAGAAGTAGCTCAACATTCTTTTTAAAATTTTAACTAATAGTCTTTGCTTTTTAGAGTGACTAAATTTACAGAAATATTGAACAGAAAGCAGAGTTTCCATATACTCTCAACCTCACCCGTCCTCATAGTTTTCTCATTTTTTTACATCTTGCATTTTCTGTTACGTTTATTACAATAGATAGATGACTCAGTTCAGTCTTTCAGTCATGCTCACCTCTTTGTGACCCCATGAACTGCAGCACGCCAGGCCTCCTTGTCCATCACCAGCTCCCAGAGCTTACCCAACTCATGTCAGTTGAGTCAGTGATGCCAGCCAGCCTCTGTCCTCCCCTTCTCTTCTTACTCTCAATCTTTCCCAGCATCAGGGTCTTTTCAAATGAGTCAACTCTTTGCAAATATTGCAGTTTCAGCTTCAACATCAGTCCTTCCAATGAACACCCAAGACTGATCTCCTTTACGGTGGCCTGGTTGGACCTCCTTTTAGTCCAAGAGACTCTCAAGAGTCTTCTCCAACATTACAGTTCAAAAGCATCAATTCTTCAGTGCTCAGCTTTCTTTATAACCCAACTCTCACATACATATATGACTACTGGAAAAAGACAGATGATTATTGATACATATTATTAGCTAAAGTCTGTCAGACTTTACTCTTCGAGTTCCATTCTCTGTTGAAATGTGTTTAGTCACTCATTCGTGTCTGACTCTTTGCAACCCCATTGACTGTATCCCACCACGCTACTCTGTTCATGGGATTCAGGCAAGAATACTGGAATGTGTTGCCATTCCCTTCTCCAGGGGATCTTCACAGCCCAGGAATTTAATCTGTGTATCCTGCATTGCAGGCAGATTGTCTACCATCTGAACCAAGGTTGGGGACCATTCTCTGGTTTTGATAAATGTATAATGATTTGTATCTCTCATTACAGTATCAGAATGGTTGTCTTACTCGATACCCTCTGCCTTCAATACCCCCTGATTTCAGACCTTTCTTCTTTGCCCCATATCTTGGGAAACCACTGACATTTTACTGTCTCCTTAGCTTTTTATTTTTTTTCTGGAATGTCATATACTTTGAATCATACAGTACTTTCTCATATTAACTTCTTTTTCTTAGCAATATGTTTATTTAAGTTTCATCCATGTTTTCATGGATCGATAGATAGCTCATTTCTTCTTATTACTGATAATATTCTTTTATATGGATATACCACCATTTTTCATTAATTTGCTTGCTGATTGCTCACATAAACTTTGATTGTTTGTTTTTATCTCAATCTCTTCCACATAGAACCTTCAGCAATTCATGGATCACACTTTTGGTGTTCCTACAGGTACCCACAGTCAATTTCTGATCATGAGCTTCTGTTCCTGATAATCCTTGGTTTTCTATTCATCTATGTCTCCAACGTTTAGGGCAACTGTTTGATCTATAACTTCAATTCTCTGATGATTCTAATTAAGAGAGTTGATATTTTTCAACTTGTTCAAGTTTTTTTTTTTTTTTTTTCTTACTGTGAGGAATAATGACCTTCAGTTTGATTACTAATGCTGAATTTCATTGGTTTATGTAATGGAAGCAAGTTGGAGGGAGGGTGTGGACTTCATGCTTTCCTGCAAGCCTGGCTGCTTCTTGCACATCTGTCCCACACAGGGAGATACTCTCTGGTCCACAGCTCTGGTCCCCTTACCTCTCTTGGGAACATTAAGTGGAGGTCCATGGGAAAGAGACTTCAAGTATTAATTTCCCTGTGTCTTAGCTTCCCAGCGTCCCTTTTCTTCCGTGCTAGCAAATAAGCATTGGAATTTTGGCTGATTTATTTTCACCCCACATATGGCAACCACTGCTGACCTCTGTGCTTTGGCCAGGCTTCCCGGTGCTCACGTCCCATCTCTCCGCACTGGGGCCTGCCTTTCCTCAGACCTCGGGCTCCTTGGTTTCCCTGTAACCTCAGCTGTCAGGTAGCTTCAGAATATGTTAACATTTGGAGTTTATCCAGACTTCTTTTTCTGCTAAAATTGTAGTGACTCATTTACAGATTTCTAGGCAGAAGAATCAGATGCTAAATTTCAGAATCTAGGTTGAGTTAATCGTGGAAGCTCAATCCTGATTTAAAAAATGTGTTCATTACTCTCTCTGAGACTTATTTATTTCAACAGTGTATTGAAGGTGGTACTGCATTATATTCCTTCATCTGCATGTCATTCTTTTGAAAAGTTCTAGAAATATCTCAAGTATATGGAGGCCTAAATATTGAGAGAAGTCCATGGTAAAGGATAATAAGATGGGGAATATCATAAGGTCTTAAATAACTGCTCAGAGAAGCAAATAAAATATGTCCTCAAGAGAAGGACAAACCATTTTCTCAGGAAAGGAACACAGAAATTTGAAGGGGAGTTACTCCTTTGAGTCCTCCTACAAGTGGCAAATTGTGATGTCGTAAACACCCTAAATAGTGTTCCCAAAATAAGCACACATTTTATGTGGATGTATGATTCTTATGTGTTTCTCTGTGGAAGTTGAGGGCACAATGCTAAGGCTATATTCAGTAAAACTACTCACCAAAACAAAAAATCCCTCCAAAAAGTATCTTTTTTAGATATTTCTGTGTCTTGATGTTTGCATAAGATAAATAATACTGACAAGAATGAAAGTGGAAAGGACTCTATGTTGTTCAAGCAATTCTCTGAGGCTTAGAGTTTCTGACTTAACTGTTGTTTAATATCAAGAAGGAGTATATATTGCATACACACATATATTGATATGAACAAGACCATAATGCAGAGTATCCCATCACGGAAATTGAAAAACATATACAGTGTCATAGACTTTGTGAAATAAAGCATTCTAAAGAGTTGCTCAGTGGTAAAGAATTTGCCTGAAAATGCAGGAGATGCAAGAGTCCTGGTCTTAGTCCTTCAGTTGGGAAGATCCTCTGGATTAGGAAATAGCAACACACTCCAGTATTCTTGTCTGGTGAATCCCATGGGCAGAGAATCCTGGTGGACTACTACGGGATTGCAAGGAGTCAGACTGAGCAACTGAGCAACTTCTGAAGACTGAATATGTGATCATATCAATTTTTCAATTATCACAATTCAAGTCTATGGCCTGACTGCTACTGCCAAAGAAGCTGAAGTTGAACAGTTCTATGAGGACCTATAAGTCTTTCTAGAACAAACACTGAAAAAAGATGTTCTTTTCATCATAAGAAACTGGAATGCAAAAGTAGAAATTTAGAGATATCTGGAGTAACAGGCAAGTTTGGCCTTGGTGTACAAGATGAAGCAGGGCAAAAGCTGACAGTTTTAGCAAGAGAACATACTGGTCAGAGCAAACACTCTCTTCCAACAACACAAAAGATGACCCTACTCATGGCATCACCAGATGGTTAATACTGAAATCAGATTGATTATAGTCTGCAGCCAAAGATGGATAACCTCTATACAGTCAGCAGAAACAAGACCAGGAGCTGACTGTGGCTCAGATCATGAACTCCTTATAGCAAAATTCAGATTAAACTGAAGAAAGTAGGGAAAACCACTAAACTGTGCAGGTGTGACCTAAACTGAATCCTTTAAATTATTATACCATGGAAGTTTTGATTATACAGTGGAAGTTTTGATTATACAGTGGAAGTTACAGTGGATGATTCAAGAGATTAGACCTGATAGCCAGAAGTGGCTGGAGAACTATGGACAGGGTTCATGACGTTTTACAGGAGGCAGTGATCAAAACCATCCCCAAGAAAAGGAAATACAAAAGGGCAAAATGATCGTCTGAAGAGGCCTTACGAATAGCTATGAAAAGAAGATAAGTGAAAAGCAAAAGAGAAAAGGAAAGATATACCCATCTGAATGCAGAATTCCAAAGAATAGCAAGGAGAGATAAGAAAGCCTTCTTAAGTGATCAATGCAAAAAATAGAAGAAAACAATATAATTGGAAAAACTAGAGATCCATTCAAGAAAATCAGAGATACCAAGGGAACATTTCAGGCCAAGATGGGCACAATAAAGGAAAGAAATAGTATGAACATAACAGAAGCAGAAGATATTAAGAAGAAGTGGTAAGAATACACAGAAAAACTATACAAAAGAAATCTTAATGACCCAGATAACCATGATGGTGTGATCTTTCACCTAGAGCCAAACATTCTGGAATGCAAAGTCGAGTAGGCCTTAGGAAGCATCACACGAACAAAGCTAGCGGAGGTGATGGAATTCCAGCTGAGCTATTTCAAATCCTAAAAGATGACGCCATGAAAGTGCTGGACTCAATATACCATCACATTTTCAAAACTTACCAGTGGCCTTAGGTTTGGAAAAGTCAGTTTTCATTCCAATCCTATAGGGTCACAAAGAGTCAGACACAACTGAGGACTGAATGACTGATTATCATTATTAGAGAAGGCTGAAGAAACATATGTGAACAATCATGTCTCTTCTAGAACTGAAAATGAGGATTGAAGGCACTAAAGAATAATAGTATAACTGCATTAGGACGTTGTGAAAACCACAGGCCATGGTGTATTTGAAGATTATTATCAACTCTTCAAATTTGCATGTTTTGAATGATCTTCCAATATGGCAGACACTATGTATTAGCTCTTTCTTTTTAAGTTCAACAATCCAACTGTATATTTTCCTTCTCAGTCACTCTAATGTAACTGAAAACTTCCATGATAGGACAGACCAACTAAACACATATCTGATGGAACCTACTTCCCTATATGAGGGAGGAAGACATAGCCTTTACCTACTGTACAAAGATGGAATGAGTGCTACAGTGGAAATAAAATGGCTGGGAAATCTAGCACACTTGAGTTGTATTTTTTTAATACTAAGTGAAAATGATTATGATTAGCAAAGCTAAAAGGATTAAAGCATCAATTCATACTAGTTGATAATCTTTGTTTTGAGGAGTCTTTATTGTCCATGAAAAACTGGAACCACATATGTCATCTTGGGTGATGTTTGGTAAATTGATGCCTTTGTGCTTAAGGAATAGGAGGTAATCACCTCAGTGACTGATTTAACGTTTCTTTGTTGAAAGTGGGAAAAGCACCAAGAGGAATGAAATTAAAATCATGTTCAATAAGGAAAATTTCCTTTTTCTTATTATTCCTCTTCTTCCCCTGACTGAATTGTTAGGTAATTAAGCTCCTAGCATGAACCTAATAACAAAGACATCATTATTTAAGGCAGGAAACCTCACTTCACATACTACAGTCTATTCTACTTTTGCTTAGGGGAAAACTTGTTTTCAATACCATTCAATCATGTATTTGATAAAGAAAAATCCATCTGGAAGAAAGAAATAGAAATTATTGTATTTCTGACATCTCCTAAACATTTGAAATGGAAACTCTCTGTAATGTCAGAAAAAGGTGAGTGTCCAATGGCACCAAATCAGTATCTGACATGAAATAGTGTTGGTATGTAAGTATCCAGGATACACATTTCTATTAGTCTGTGCTGTGACAAAAGGCTTCATCTAGCTGACAGCAGTTAAGAAATTCAGTTCCTGTATTTTCCAATATTAACTGTGCATCAAAGACTATAGTTAGGCTTGGAAAATTCTCTCATCATCTGGTACATTATTGCAATTCCCTGTAAACCAAGAAAGTGAATTAAGCTGACCTCACAGTAGCAGCTGTGGAGAGGAATAAAGAACTGCAGAAGAAATCACGATTCTTGACTGTGTTGATAACATTAATAGCATATCACCACAGTTTGTAGAAATGTGGGTTGTAACAATTCTCATGAATTAGAATTAGAGCAAAAAAAAAAAAAATGACTTTCTATCGAGAGAAAATAGGAAGGTATGTGGTGGTGGTTTTGAGGGTTGGGAACAGGTTGCCTAGAAGCCTGGTATGAACACTGGGATATGAGGTTAGGGACCCATATTTAAAGACAATCTGGCCACATATAATTATGTCTTCCATTNCAAAAAAAAAAAATGACTTTCTATCGAGAGAAAATAGGAAGGTATGTGGTGGTGGTTTTGAGGGTTGGAAACAGGTTGCCTAGAAGCCTGGTATGAACACTGGGATATGAGGTTAGGGACCCATATTTAAAGACAATCTGGCCACATATAATTATGTCTTCCATTGATTTCTGTGTGGTAGTTTGAACATTCTTTGGCATTGCCTTTCGTTGGGACTGGAGTGAAAACTGACCTTTTCCAGTCCTGTGGCCCCTACTGAGATTTCCAAATGTGCTGGCATATTGAGTGAAGCACTTTCGCAGCATCATCTTTTAGGATTTGAAATAGCTTAGCTGGAATTCCTTCATCTCCACTAATTTTGTTTGTAATGATATTTCCTAAGGCCCACTTGACTTTGCACTCCAAAAGTCTGGCTCTAAGTGAGTGATCACACCATCGTGGTTATCTGAGTCATTAACGTCTCTTTTGTATAGTTCTTCTGTGTACCCTTGCCACCTCTTAAATTCTTCTGCTGCTGTTAGGTCCATACCATTTCTTTCCTTTATTGAGCCCAACTTTGCATGAAATTTTCCCTTGGTATCTCTAATGTTTTGAAGAGCTCTTTAATTTTTCCCATTCTATTGTTTTCCTCATTCTTTGCATTGATCCATTCAGTTCAATTCAGTTCAATCGCTCAGTCATGTCTGACTCTTTGTGATCCCATGAACCGCAGCACCCCAGACCTCCCTGTCCATCACCAACNCATTTCTTTTATTGCTCTCATTATGAGCTAATTTTTTATAATAAAAAAATCACTTGGGTCTAAGAATCTAAACAATGTCATCTAAATTAATTTTCTCTCTCCTTTCTCCATTTATTCCATCTTTGTGTTAGCTTCTTTCTTTCAGATGGATCAGTTCACAGTTCAGTCCAGTTGCTCAGTCTTGTCCAACTCTTTGCGACCCCATGGACTATAGCAGGCCAGGCCTCCATGTCCATTACCAACTCCTGGAGCTCGCTCAAACTCATGTCCATTGAGTCAGTGATGCCATCCAACCAACTCATCCTCTGTTGTTCCCTTCTCCTCCCACCTTTAATCATTCCCAGCATCAGGATCTTTTCAAATGAGTCAGTTCTTCACATCAGGTGAAGAACTAGAGTTTCAGGTTCAGAATCAGTGCTTCCAATGAATATTCAGGACTGATTTCCTTTAGAATGGACTGGTTGGATCTCCTTGCAGTCCAAGGGACTCTCAAGAGTCTTTTCCATTACCACGGTTCAAAAGTATCAATTCTTTGGCACTCAGCTTTCTTTATAGTCCGAATCTCACATCCATAAGAAGAAGGCAATGGCACCCCACTCCAGTACTCTTGCCCGGAAAATCCCATGGATGGAGGACCCTGGTAGGCTTCAGTCCATGGGGTCGCTAAGAGTTGGACACGACTGAGCGACTTCACTTTCACTTTTCACTTTCATGCATTGGAGAAGGAAATGGCAACCCACTCCAGTGTTCTTGCCTGGAGAAGCCCAGGGATAGGGGAGCCTGGTGGGCTGCCATCTATGGGGTCACACAGAGTCGGACACGACTGAAGTGACTTAGCAGCACATCCATACATGACCACTGGAAAAACCAAATCTCTGACTATAAGGACATTTTCTGGCAAAGTAATGTCTCTGCTTTTAAATATGATGTCTAAGTTGGTCATAGCTTTTCTTCCAAGGAACAACCGTCTTTTAATTTCATGGCTGCAGTCACCATCTGCAGTGATTTGGGAGCCCCCCAAAATAAAGTATCTCACTGTTTCCATCTATTTGCCATGAAATGATGGGACCAGATGCCATGATCTTAGTTTCCTGAATGTTGAGTTTTAAGCCAACTTTTTCACTCTCCACTTTCACTTTCATCAAGAGGCTCTTTAGTTCTTCTTCACTTTCTGCCATAAGGGGAGTGTCATCTGCGTATCTGAGGTTATTGATATTTCTCCCAGCAATCTTGATTCTAGCTTGCGCTTCATCCAGTCCAGCATTTCTCATGATGTACTCTGCATATAAGTTAAATAACAGATTGACAATATACAGCCTTGACATACTCCTTTCCGATTTGGAACCAGTCTGTGATTCCATCTCCAGTTCTAACTGTTGCTTCTTGACCTGCATAGAGATTTCTCAGGAGGCAGGTCAAGTCGTCTGGTATTCCCATCTCTTTCACAATTTTCCAGTTTGCTGCAATCCACACAATCAAAGGCTTTGGCATAGTCAATAAAGCAGTAGTACATGTTTTCTGGAACTCTCTTACTTTTTCAATGATCCAACGGTTGTTGGCAACTTGATCTCTGGTTCCTCTGCCTTTTCAAAATCCAGCTTGAACATCTGCAAGTTCATGGTTTAGGTACTGGTGAAGCCTGGCTTGGTGATGGATAGAGCTTCCTAAACACAGAGGAAAGAGAGAGCTCCTCTTTCCAATGGTTTCACCATTTCAGGATTGAGTTTCACACTCAACCAGAGATACTGAATGTTTGATACAATCGCTGAACAGGTCTGGGATCTAGACTCCCTTTAGAAGCTGGTGGTGGAATAAGCACCAACCATCCACAGGGTCTGAGAATTGGGGAGGAGGATTTTATCAAAAGAAAATTAAGGTGCTCTTATCAAAAGAAGGAAGAGAGTCAGCCAAGCAAAGACAACAGAGGACCAATGTTCCCAATGTGTCAGATCACAGGAATCACTGAAATGAGTGACAGAGATCCTTGGACCCTTCCCCATTCTTATTGAATCAGAATCACTTAGAGGAGTTGTTCAGGAATTGGTGTTCTTAAGAGGATTAATGACTGTTCCATGTTAGTCACTGCTTCTGCTAAAATGTAAAGAAGTATTTGCAATATTCTCATTTTCCATCCATCTTAAGATATACTTCTTAGGTTATACACCCAAGCTAAAGAGAAATGAACAATCATTGACCACATTTAAGTTGTGTAGATATGCACTTGCAGTTGGTATGGGGAATGATCTGAAATAGATACTGATACTTCTCTAAAACATCAGGAATTATTTACCCCTTTTTTTTTTGACTAGTGCAGTATAAAACTAATGACATATTTTATTTTAAAAAGAAAGGAAAAATGAAAACAAAACAGAAAACTCTTCTAATTCAACATTGTTTTTCTCCCCAAAGGCAAAAATAGATAAATAGCCATTTGTAACCATTTAATAGCTGCATTCTAGAAGAGTCTGACATGACTGAGAGACCTCACTTTCACTTTTCACTTTCATGCATTGGAGAAGGAAATGGCAACCCACTCCAGTGTTCTTGCTTGGAGAATCCCAGGGATAGGGGAGCCTGGTGGGCTGCCGTCTATGAGGTCGCACAGAGTTGGACACGACTGAAGTGACTTAGCAGCAGCAGCAGCAGCAGACTTGTTAAAAGAGGAGACCATCTTTTTCATGTCTTGAATTATATCCACACTCTTCATTTCTAAACACTCATATAAGTTTTGTCATTGGAAGAGAAGAGGTCCTCAGCAGATTAGAAAGTCACTGTGAGCACCAGTAAGTTACTTCTTGTTATATTCAGCTGTGTTGGCTGATACAAGTGTGTGATGTGTGAAGTTGCTCTGAGAATGGAGGTATCCTAACTCCTTTGCATTTTCATGAAGGTGTATTGGCTTCTTCTATGTACCTTGTGGATCTAAGTTTTAACACCAATATGTACCAATGCTAAAGGAATTTAAGCTATGACTCATACTTACATATAATTAGCCACTATGAAATTCATGTGTTTTGAAATGTTCAATAAAAACTATTTTTTGTTGTTCAGTTGCTAAGTCATGTCTGACTCTTTGTGACCCCATGGACTTCAGTACACCATGCTTCCCTGTCCTTCACTATCTCCCAGAGTTTGCTTAAACTCATGTCCATTGAGTCAGTGATGTCATCCAAACCATCTCATCCTCTATTCATCCCCTTCTACTTCTGCCCTCAATCTTTCCAAGTACCAGGATCTTTTCCAATGAGTTGCCTCTTTGCATCGGGTGGCCAAAGTATCGGAGCTTCAGCATCAGTCCTTCCAATCAATGTTCAGGATTGATTTTCTTTAGGATTGACAGGTTTGATCTTCCTACTGTCCACAGGACTCTCAGGAGTCTTCTCCAGTACCACATTTCAAAATCATCAGTTCTTCGGTGCTCAGCTTTCTTTATGGTCCAACTCTCACATCCATATATGACTAATAGAAAAACCATAGATTTGACTATACAGACTTTTGTTGGCAAAGTGATGCCTCTTCTTTTTAATATGCTGTCTAGGTTTGTCATAGTTTTTATTCCAAGGAGCAGTTATCTTTCTTGTGTCTGCAGTCACCATCTGAAGTGATTTTGGAGCCCAAGAAAATAAAGTCTCTGTTTACATTTTTCCCCATCTATTTGCCATCAAGTGATGGAACTGGATGCCATGATCTTAGTTTTTGAATGCTGGGTTTTAAGCCAGCTTTTCAGCAAAAAATGAACTAAAAATACCATTCATTGAGTATTCGCTATGTACCTACTTTTTTGTTAAGCACATTACATGGAGAATCTCATTAAATATTTATAACAATCCTATGAAGTATTTTCTATTATTATCCCACTTTATGATAAGGAAATGGAAACACCAAGTAAACTACCTAAATTCACAAAGCTATGAAATGGCTGAGACAGTTTAGTACAGTCTGTCTCCATCTACATATACCTATAATCTACTCTTTTTGACTAATGGGTACATTGCCAGTAGGGATGATGCAGTAGTCATGTGTTCAGCTGACAGAGAGGACAAAAGCAGCAAGTTCCTCTTAAGCACAACTGAATCAATGACCTTGACTTCATTAACTTGGTATTGCATGAAACTACATGAGCTTAGTGCAGACTTGGGTGTTTCAGAACACTCAGCAGCAATCAAAGCCTTGTATCTGGGTTGAGGGCTCCTAGACAGAGAAAAAGCAGGCTTCAGGAGACCTTGTTGTCTGTTGGTGTAGACTAGACAGATTAGATTCACAGAATAAAGACAAATGAATATGCAAGTGGGAACTCACACCCTTTGAGTTCAGTGAAAGCAAGAAGTGAACTCATTCATTCACAGCCATCACTAAGAACTCCTCATTTTTTCAATCCATGACTCCAAGGAAAATTTTTCTTTTCATAAAAAGTCATCTCTGTATTATCTCTTTAAAAATGAGGTAGGCTGTTCAAAAACTTTTGCTTTCTTTTTTTTTTTGCATTAGTCTCTCAGAAAGTTAGAAGTTACTCTGTGATCTTCAAAATTGGTTTGAATTAGGTGCACACTTACAAATCCATGAAGTTGGAGAAACAGCTGAATTTTCCAACACCAGTTTATCAGTTTAACCATCTTTTTTTTTTTTTTTAATAAAAGAGGTGCCAATAGAAGAAACTGGGAAAGTTTGCCTTAACAATCCTATGCAAAGAGGCTCTCAGTTTTTTTTTTTTCTTTAATTATTATCAGATTCTGAGAAAGGAAAGTATCTGTTGCAATAAGCAGGAGTTGTGGCATGTTCTGTGAAGACAGGGGAAACCTCCTACAGGACTGGGTGAATGGAATTCAGTATACATTGCAGCCTAAAAATATTGTAAGAGCATTCCATTCTTCTCATGTGACTTTTCTTTCTTTCTTATTCAGCTGGACTCAGATCTCTGTGGGGAGCAAGCAAGTTTGTGGATTCAATGAAATGCAAAGGCAGTGGAGACTTCCAGAGAGGCTTCTTTCTGTCCTTGGTCTTCATTTGTTTACAACACTTGATAGATCAGTTTAGTCCAGAATTCACCGATACAGGGGAGATATTGACTTGCCCTTTTGTGTAAACACAGAAAGCTGCAAACCAAAACCCCTGCCAGTGACCCCAAGCCCCAAGCTCTATGAACTATGGGATTGAGACAAGAAATTGTGAGAGTCAATAATGGCACTGAAACCATACGGTATTGACTCAGAGTGACTGGAAATCAAAGCACCAACCCCAGAGGAAACTTTGCAAAGAAAGCAGAGAATGCTTGGGTGACCTATATTTTCAAGCTCTTATTCTTGCCTTGACCGGATCATTATTAGTAAAGACCTGTAGAAAAACTGCAAGATACTCCTGTAAGCGCTCCTTCCTTTAAAAGAAAAAAAAAAAAAGTTGTCATTGACTAAGGTTCCATGTGAAAAGCTGAAATGGGGCTTGAATGGTTTGTATTAAATTTTGCCTCTACCTCTGAACTTATGTTACTTTAAGAAATTCATACCACCACTAGATGTTTCTATTTTGAAAATCTACCCAAAAATGAGTTAATCATATCTTCTTCCTTCTTAATGTTCCAAGATAGGTATCAGTCAGGCTGTGGACAATGTGTTTAATTCTGAGGAAAGGTGGCTCTGATGAAATTCAGGACAATCCTTTTTTCTCTAATTGCTGTAGTTTTTTTTCCCTTTGTTAAGACTCAATGTAGTTCTTCTGCATCCAATAGACAATAGAGTCACACAGTCCGGTCTTATTCCTGGCATCTTCTCTCCAAAACGTTACAGTGATTTCACCAATAGGAAAGCAGAGTACAGAAGACCTGCACTCCCTCTGCTGGTTGTATGACTGGTATTTCTCTTCTCGTGACTTCTCCCAGGAGCTCAGATTTAACTAATAATTAGCTTATTTATTTTCAGTAAAGTTGGAAATTATGTATTTTGGGGGGAGAATAATCAGTTTAGGATGAACTTGTGATAGGCAAGTTTCATAAAACTAGTTTTTAGCAAGGTGGTGTTATCAAGGATTAGCAAATCTATTCAACTCTAATTTTCTTTATTTCTAAGGCATAAGAAATAAAACTTGGCATCATGTACCAACTATTATCTTTAAAACACAGTGCATATGACTGATAAAAGCAACCAAAACTATTGAATATGTTTAAATTCATGGATTCAAAATAATACCCAAAAAAACCCACCAGTCACCTTCAAAGGATGATAAACAATCAATTTATTATTTTGAAAACTGCTAAATAAAAGGAAAGAATCAAGCAATTATCCTGTCTTTTCAGCTGCATTATACTACTGCATAATCTAAAGTAGATGAAAGAAATATATCTTTGTATAAGTGTTCCAGCTAATGAATATAAAACAAATGACAGAGTATAACCATTTTACAGTCCCTAACCAATGAACCTATTAAGGAATCAAGCATCAAAGGTTACTAACATCACCTAAAGAGCTACATCCTGTGCCTCCTAATGAAAAAACACATCACACCCTATGAACTTGACAAACCCAAGTATGACCAAGCCTCTGGCTCCAGCTGCCAGTTTGCCAGAAACAGAGAGGACAGGAGAAATGTTCAACTCCATGCAACCTGCACAATCCAGACTATGGGAATCTCTCCAGGTCAAATGCCCTGGGTTCTTCAACAGATCAACTGCAAAGAAAAGAAACAGAGAGGAACTCTCTAGAATAAAGATGATTTAAAAATAATGTTTTTAAATTAGGGAAGTCTTCGTCAGAGTGTCTGATGTACTTCCTGGGAGTGGTAAAAATGAAGAAACGGGATGATTACAATGCTTGCCAGGTTGGTGTGCGTTTCTGGGATGAGGGAAAGTGTTAAATTCGGATGGGACACACAGAGGAGCTTCACTGATGTTATCAAAGTTCTATTTCTTGACCTGGGTGGCGGTTACGGGGTGCTCCCCTTGTAATAATTCATTAAGCTATGATTTTGTGTGGTTTTGGGTTTCTATGTTTTACTTTGCCACAACGAGTCTGTGAAACAAGCATTCAGAATGAGCAAGGTGCCTGTGGCTGCCTCTGTGAGTTCCCTCCTTTCCTCTCCCCCTCCTCCTTCTCTCTCTCATCATCATAGTCATTCTTCTTAGCTCTCAGCCCTCAGCCATTCCTTGGACTGAAGCTTCTGGGACCCCCCTCAAGTGGTTCTTCCAGATACAAGGTGAAATTCCTGTCTGCTTGTTGGTTTTGGTAACTGCCTGTGCCTACTCTCATGTCACAGCCAAGTGGGACAGCTGGGAAGAGAAAAGAGAGTCCAAGAATCTACTTCTTTTTTGTTGGCTTTCAAGCTCTGCTGCTAAACTGAATTTCGTCACAGCTCATGTCCTACTAAGGATTTCCCACCACCTATTTTTATAAGTTTACATGATTTTCTGTTTCTTATCATCTGGTTTAATTTCAGTTATTTGTAAATTTAACAGACTTGCATGGCAGATTCAAAAAGCATGAGTAAGTATTTTAGACAAATGTATTTAAGAAACAACTAATTATTTTTGTGGCGTACCTTTTTAAAGGCCATAGGCCAGGTTACTTTTCTTTATAAGAGTTGTAAAAACAAAAGTAGCTACATATTTTAGCCCTAATCCTGCAAAGGACAGATCATCTCTACAAAGCAGGTATCATTATCTTTGTTGTGTGTGTGTGTGTGTGTGTGTGTGTTAGTCGCTCAATCATGTCTGACTCTTTGCAACCCCATGGACTGTAGCCACAAGGCTCCTCTGTCCATGGAATTCTTCAGGCAAGAATACTGGAGTGGGTTGTCATTTCCTCCTTCCAGATCCAGGGATCGAACCCACATCTCATGCATTGCAAGTGAATTCTTTACCATCTGAGTCAGCAGGGTAAGGCTGCATTATTTCCATATTTATGAAAGTATGACTATTGCTGATACTATCCTTTCTTTTTTTAAGAATCCAAATCTCTCTCTCACTCTTCTACCACCCCACCCCACACCAAATTAAAATCTGTGGTTTTCTTTTTGAGTTTCTTCAAGAGAAAAAGCTCTCTAATATATGGGAACAAGTCTTGGCTACTTTTATTTTTCATGCAACTAATGATAAATTTTTTAAGTGGTAAACATGGCCCTGAGAACTATTTGTATGTTAACACTTGGACTTACTGAATTGTTTTCAAAGCAATCAAATTACATATCTTTCTTTTACAGAAGGTGGCTACCATCTGAGAAACTCCACAGACACTGTAATGGTATGCATATCCAAATATCACTTAAAAAGCAAGAGCTCCAGGTCTCTGACATTCCACACAAAAGTGAATGTTACCTGACCAAGTGAGATGCTTCCATTAGTGGGCTCCAATAAACAAAACTCCATAATAATTAAAACACAAATTTCTAAACATCAGCCATTCTTCCACAGCCAGTGGTTCTTGACCTGGCTATCTATTAGAATACAGTCCCATAGAAAGGGACTGTATATGAATGCTTTGACTGTGTGTGAATGCTTTTGATAAACACGATGTCCAGTTCTTTCCCACATCTCTAGGTGTGCATCATAGGCATCAGTGTTTTTAAAAGCTCCCCAGACAATCTCTACATGCAGCCAGTGTTGAGAACCATACTCTGCGTGATAATTTCTAAATACATTGCAATTTCTGGGGACATGTGGAATTATTTATTCCTTGATCAGAAGGTCTGATTTAAATATGGGAGGCAGTCATCAAAGTATGTTCACTGGCAATTTCTTTCTTTCACTTAGAAGGCACTGCTGTGTGGGGGAATCATGTGAAAGTTCCAAAACTATCCTGCCAGATATCTGTGGCAACTTTGCAGGCCGCAGATTTATTCACTCAGGGAAGAGTGAAACAAGTGTTTTTCTGGGGTCTGGGAGAGGATTTTGAATCAGGGCATTTAGGGAAAGTGATCCAAAAGAGCTGTCTCCCTTCTCTTCATTTCTATTTTCTCAAATGTGTCAGTGGTATCTGGGCTGATCAAGCTATAATGATGGTCACCTTAAGGACCCACAGTGATGCTTCTTTGAATGAAGGGAAGTTTGATAGAAGCCCAAAGATCAGACCTTACATAAAAGCCCTTATCGTCATGTTCTGCAAAGCCACTCTCACACACTGACAGCAACTTCCAGTTTCTCTTGTACAGTGGGCATTTTGCTATGTTGGTAGGTATTTTCCTATGTTTGCTCAGTTTATCTGAAACAAGAGTAGTGTGTGAGGAGGATTTGCTTTCCAGTCACTGTGGCATTTTAGTGAAAAAAGGCCAGCCTGTGTGGCTCATTCGAATTTATCAAAAGCTGCCAGGCTTGGCTACATTGCAGATCTAGCAATCTACTTCAATGTAAACATTTTAATTACTATTTCTAACATTTGGCTTTCATTAAAAGTTAAAGAAAAACTTCACATTTTTTTTTCATAAAGTAAATACTGGAAAACCCCTTTAAAGAGCCATTCCACCAGTCCCTCTCTTCCTCTCCTTCATTCTTTTTCCCTCCCCCCACCATTAGACACAGACACAGACACACACACAGTTTTGATTTAAAAAGAAAAATCTATAAACAAAAAGATCTTCCCAGGGTGCCACTGGTTAAGAAAAAACCTGCCAATGCAGGAGATACAAAAGATGGGAGTTTGATCCCTGGGTTGGGAAGATCCCATAGAGAAGGGAAAGGCTACCCACTTCAGTATTCTTGCCTGGAGAATCTCATGGACAGAGGAGCCTGGCGAGCTACAGTCCACGGGGTCACAAAGAGTTGGACATTACTGAAGCGACTTGGCACACATGCATTAAAAAAAAGAGGAAAATCAAGAAGATGAAGAAGAATGAGAGAGACAGAGAGAAGAAAGAAGGAAGAAAAGAAGGAAGGATTGATAATAGAAAAAAGAAGAATGAACTCCTCTTATACCACTCACAAAAATTAACTCAGGATGAACAGAAGACCTGATACTATAAAACTCCTAGAAGAAAACATAGGGAGGAAGCTCCCTGACATTCATTTTGGAAATAATTTTTTGCATATGACATCAAAAGAACAAACAACGAAAGCAAAAATCAACATGTGGCATCAGCTCAAACTAAAAAGCTTCTGCACAGCAAAAGCAGCAATCAAATTGAAAAGTAAACTATGAATGAGAAAATATTTGCAACCCAAATGTCTGATAAGAGGCGAATATCCAAAATATAGAAAGAAATCGTACAACTCAATTACAGGAAAAACCAAATAATCCAATTAAAAATGGGCAGAGGACTTGAATAGACATTTTTTAAAAGAAGACATCCAAATAGCCAACAGGTATATGAAAAGATGATCAACGTCACTAACTTTCAGGGAAATGCAAATCAAAATGACAATGAAATATCAACTCACACTTGTTAGAATGGCTACCACCAAAAGACAAGAGATAGCTAGTTATACGAAGGGTGTGGAGAAAATGGAACCCCTGTCTACTGCTGGTGGGAATGAAAACTGGTTCAACCCCTTTGGAAAACTAATGTGGAGGTTTTACAGAAATACTAAAATACAACTGTCACATGATCCAACTGACCCTCTTCTGGATATACAACCAAAGGAAATGAGAACAAGACACTGAATAGATATCTACACTCCCGTGTATACTGCAGCATTATTCACAATAGCCAAGATATGGAAACAATCTAACTTTCTGCCAAGGGACAAACAGATGAAGATGTGGTAGATGTACAATGAAATATTATTTGGCCACGAGAAAAAAGGCTGAAAGAAGTCCTGCCATTACAGGTGGGCAACAGCCAGAGCTGGAAGGCAAGGGGCAAACTTGGCCCCAGAGATGGCATCCTCTACCAAACTGCAAGCAGGCTCCCAGCTGCTAACCAAGTCTTCCTGGGATCCTGGACAGTTGACATCTGCCAGGAGGGTCACACCCAGAGGTCAACTCCCCAGAGAAGACACACGGCACACCTGAGACCGCACTCGCACTGTGGCTGGGGCCGTGGAGGTGGTAAGACATACCGCCCACCTGGGGAGAGGGCGCTTGCCAAGCACCTGGCCGCCTGAGCAGCGTAGACCTGGGAAGGGCACAGAATGCAGGCCCAGCCGAGCCTGTGCCTTTGTGGGGTACCCGAGAACCTGACCCTGAGCTGCTCAGACCTGGGTAGGGCACAAAACGCAGGCCCAGCCGAGTCTGCACCTTTGTGGGGTACCCGAGAACCTGACCCTGAGCAGCTGAGACCTGGGAAGGGCACACAACCCAGGGCCCGCTTTACAGTTCCCCTGCAGAGCAACCTGGAGCCCAAGCAGTACAGACCGGGAAAGCACACACGCCGTGAGTGGGGACAAACCCAGTGTAGCCCAGGCACTGTGAGCACTCCCCACACACGCCAGTGGTATTTGTTTGCAGTGTTCTTCCCTCCCTGCAGCAAAACTGAACAAGTGAGCCTACATAAGTGACCACCTTCACCTCCTTGTGTCAGGGCGGAAGTTAGATACTGAAGAGACTTGCAAACAGAGGAAGCCAAAATAAAGAAGAGGGAACGGCTTTGGAAGTGACAGGTGCAACAGATTAAAACCCTGTAGTTAGCATCGACTACATTGGAAGGGGCCTATAGACCTTGATAAAAAGTATAAGCTGGAACAAGGAACTATCTGAAACTGAACTGACCCCCCACTGCTCTCAACAGCTCCAGAGAAATTCCTAGATATATTTTACTATTATCATTTTTAAATTAAAAAATTTTTTATTTTTAAGTTCTTTATTACTCCTTTAATTTTCATCTTTAAAACCTACTATTACCTTGCCAAAAAAGACCCTATTTTTAAAGCAAATTTCATATATATTTTTAAATAACTTTTGCAATTTTGCTTTGTTTTTTTAATATTGTATTTTTGAGAGTATAACCTCTACTCTAGATATTTAATCTTTGCTTTTTGGTATTTGTTATCAATTTTTCACCTTTAAGAATCCAATCTTCAGTACCCATTTTTACTTAGGAGTGTGGTTACTGGCTTGACTGGACTCTCCCCTTTTGACTCTCCTTTTTCTCCCCCAGGTCACCTCTATCTCCTCCCTCCCCCTTCTCTTCTC
>SJYV01010973.1:0-18716 GCA_006410875.1 Neotragus pygmaeus | reverse complement strand
CTCAG
This sequence comes from Neotragus pygmaeus, assembly GCA_006410875.1. Classification (NCBI taxonomy): domain Eukaryota; kingdom Metazoa; phylum Chordata; class Mammalia; order Artiodactyla; family Bovidae; genus Neotragus; species Neotragus pygmaeus. Next base: position 18,711 of record SJYV01010973.1, on the reverse strand, counting down.
CCTTCTTCACAGTCCAACTCTCACATCCATACATGACCACAGGAAAAACCATAGCCTTGACTAGACGAACCTTAGTCTGCAAAGTAATGTCTCTGCTTTTGAATATACTATCTAAGTTGGTCATAACTTTTCTTCCAAAGAGTAAGCGTCTTTTAATTTCATGGCTGCAATCACCATCTGCAGTGATTTTGGCGCCCCCCCCAAAATAAAGTCTGCCACTGTTTCCACTGTTTCCCCATCTATTTCCCATGAAGTGATGGGACCAGATGCCATGATCTTCGTTTTCTGAATGTTGAGCTTTAAGCCAACTTTACAGATAGCAAAATGGTTGAAGAAAGGGAGCCACATTGTATGGGTCCAGAGGCTGGGTAGAATCATGTTTGGGATATGCTGAGTATTCTGCTGAGCCTGAAGTAGAAAGAGTTGGGGGCAGGATAGCTCAAAAGGGGATGAAGAGGCAGGAAGGGGCTGGATCACACTAGACCTGCAGCTGCTGTCTGGACTGAGGATAGACGACTATCCTGAGGTGTTTATCTCAATCCTAGTGGAGTGTCCCTGTGTCCCTGCTTGTCTTTGAAGCTTTTCTTACAATCCCCTTGTATTTCTTGTTGGATCACCACAATCCATGTAAGTGTTCCATTCTGCTAACTCTTATTCCTTCAGGCCCATCTATGTGTCTCAGTGCCCAGGCATTTGCTGTTGGATTGAAGGGAGGAGAACATGCTTCCCGTGGCTCAGATATTCAGATCAGGAGCCTCATCTACAGCTCTCCTTCTCTAAGGAATTCAGCTAAAGCCATGTGCTGAGATGTGCTTCTGTATATTTATAGAAAATCATAGATAGTTCCTAAGAAATTTGTCAAGTGGAAGCCAGACAGGCAAGAGCAAAGAATTAGTTAGTTACTGTTTTCCATAAAAGTGAGTGTCCTTTTAGTCTCATGTGGCTAAATCTAGGACTTGCACTTTGAATGTGGCAGGGACATTGGCGCTTCTCTTTGTGACGTGCATTCCTTGTGCTGATTTTCAGAATACTTCCTGCCCAGGACAAGCAGAGTCCTGCCTCCTGAACTTGGTGCCCACACTGTTTGGCACAGGGCCTGCCACACGGTGGGTGTCTCACCATCACAACTCTGAAAGGAAGGAGAGTTTTCTGTTGAACGAATCATGAGCCATAATGTGGCTGTAAATACAAATCATGCAGCCAGTCATAAAAAAGATAGCACCAAGGGAATAAAATCATAAAGCTTCCGTATGTCGAGTACTTAACTTGTGTCCGATAACTGTGGAGAATGAGCTCTGAGCTTCACAAGTGCTCTGCCCAGGAGCTGTTGGCATCCCTGCCTTACAGAGAAGGCAGGCAGTGGTGGGCCACGTAAGACCAAAACCACACAAGTAATAAGTAATAGGGAAATTTTAAACTAGGTCAGCTAGTTCAAGCTCCAAACTCAGACTCTGCCAAGGACTCTCAGTTTTCAAATTGGTGTAAATCATAGAGATCAGAGCTTGATCAAAACCAAACAGAAACCCACTGTCAGACGAACTTCCAGGGCTAAGGGACTTGATCCATAATTCATCAAAAGAGCGATCTGACCACAGTTAGCAGCACTCTTTAAAAAAACTACAAGGAGCGCATCTGCTGCTGTGGAAGTTTCTTTATATTTTTCTCAAAAATCCAATCTAGTGACCTAAATGTTATGAGTCCCCTCTTCAGAATTCTGTTCTGTTTGGTTTTGCCTTGTTCTCTCACACTGGTCTTTGAGTAGAGGTCAAGGTGAATTGATATATTGAAATACATTTTTCCTTTATATATTTTTTAAATCAAAGTATACTTGATTTATAATGTGTTGGTTTCTGCCATACAACAGCATGAATCAGCCATAAGTAAGTAAGTGTTAGTTGCTCAGTCATGCCCGACTCTTTGTGACCCCATGGACTGTAGCCCACCAGGTTTCTCTGTCCATGAGATTTTCCAGGCAAGGATGCTGGAGTGGGTTGCCATTTCCTTCTCCAGGGGATCTTCCCAACTCAGGGATCAAACTTGGGTCTCCTGCACTGCAGGCAGATTCTTTACTGACTGAGCTATTAGAATCCTCTGTATGTGTACATATATCCCCTCCTTTATGGACCTCCCTTCACTTCCCTTTCCCACCCATCTAGGTCATCAGAGAGCACAGAGTTGATCCCTGTATTAGACAGCAGGTTTCCACTTGCTGTTTTATATTTTACACCTGGTAGTGTATGTATATCAACACCACTCTCTCAACTCATTCCCACTTTCCTTTCCTGCATTCACATATCCATTCTCTGTGTCTGTCTCTCCCCAGTTTTCTAGATTCATACATATACCTCTTCCCTAGTGTCTGTGAGACAGATTAGAGCAGGGTCAACTCAAAGGAATGATCCTTGAGTCTTGGAGAAATGCAGGTATACTGACTTTGTAACTCTGTTATTTCCTATTAACCACCTGCTGTGAAAAAGGCATTGCAAGTGAGGAAGATACACTAAGAAACCGGAAAAGTTCAGTATCTCCATAAATGCCTACTCACCCCCTCACCTGGGATGTTCTGACTTAGCCCCTGTGACATGCTGCAACTGCTGCTGCTGCTAAGTCACTTCAGTCATGTCCGACTCTGTGCAACCCCATAGACGGCAGGCCACCAGGCTTCTCCGTTCCTGGGGTTCTCCAGGCAAGAACACTGGAGTGGGTTGCCATTTCCTCCTCCAATGCATGAAAGTGAAAAGTCCAGTGGCCTGCATGGCCCCACAACTGGCCGTTTCTAAATCTAAGCCACAGGAAGATGGAAGGAGAGCTTTAGTCTGTGCTATTTCCCCTCGCTGATAGTCGAGTACTATTTACTGGCTTTGGAGAGTGGTCCAACAGCCTTTCATAGACTCTCAACTTGCTTGAATGTATATTTTAAAAATTTGTTTTTTTACATTATGCTCTCTGGTGATTTTGAAAAACCTAACTCTGAATATATCATTTTGATCAAGGTATCACACGTGCTTGCACTGGCCCTGGCATACAGCACAGAGTCACTGACCCTCTCTGTTAATAAAACACGTTCTTTGAAATGCTTTCCCAGAAATGGAGATGTATTTGCACAAATTGCTTCCCATTCACGTGGCACCCTAGTTAGGAGTGGGGTGAATTTTGTGTGAGAGCTGGCAGGGGCTCAGACACACCACTGTCATGGACCTCAGCTCTGCTCACTGGTGTGAACAAGGATACAATCTGCAACTTTTGTCTCATCAGCATCACGTCCCCTGCCGAGTTCACCAGCCACAGGCAATCTGAGAACTCTGAAGGTTAATTCTTTCTGCTCCTATGTAGAGTTACAACTCAGTGGACAAAGCTCTTAAAATGTTATCACGCCAACCAGAACATTTTAAGTGGAAAAAATGGCTGGTAGTACAAAAAGGTTAAATGAATTAAAAAACTGGTCTCACACAGACTTGTGGCTTTTTTTTTTTTTCCCCAAGAGTTGCATAATATATTCTGTAACTTTTATTGAGGCTGTGACTCAAACCATGTTTCAACCATGTGATTGCCAGGAACCATTAAAATAAATAACACAAATAGGGCAATTAAATATAGATACTAAGAGATTCAGAGCACAGGAGGAAATGGAGCAGCTTTGTTTTCCTTCTAAAAACACCCAGGTAAATTTATTTAGAATTTGAATAAAGGCCTGTTTTGAAAAGCCAGCTGGAGAGGGAGGAGGGCTAAGGAGGTGAAAAAGCTCTGGCTCTCACCCCCCACCCCATAAAGGGAGACCTCTCCCAAGTGAACGTATTGAGTGGATCAGTGAGGCAGTGATCCTGCTAATTCCAGACAGACTAGCTGGAAGAGGTGGGCTGGAAGCAGCACGGACCACCATCCGTGTCGCTTTACACTTCCTGGGCCTCCCGTGACCCCTGTCACTGGCACCCTGGTTTTTCTCTCCTGGCCTCTGTGTTTTGAGGACAGGGAGAGGATGAGAGGACGGGGGGGGGGGTCCATCCTTGGTAACCACCCCTCGTGTAGGCGCCAGACACTAACGCCGCCGATGTGGGTGTGTGACACAGAAAGTGAACCCTGCAAGGTGCCTGCCTGCCTGGCAAGGGGACGCTGAAACTAGTGGTGAGCACTCCCAGGACATGGTGCCGTCAGTGGGTTTCCAGTGGGTCATCAGGGACATGGGGGAGGGCAAGGATTTGGAACATCCCCAGGACCACATGACCATTCCTTCCTTGGTTCTGACTTGCTGCAAGGGACAGGGGAATCAAAAGCAAGGATTTGGAAATAACCAAGATTTACTGAGTGCTTTCAATAAAAGGAACTTGAAAAGTTGTGTGCCATCTTTACGATAAGTAGTTGTAACCGTTAATATAGCCAGAAAAAAGGGCAGAGCCGGGGTCCGCTGAGGAAGCCTTTACTCATCAGCTGTGCCTTCACTGTCATGCCCTTCATCACAGCCGGGTGAGAGGCGGACGTGGGTCCTCGGGAAGTGGGCCACGTGAATCAGACAAACATGGGGCTGCCTTACAGGTGCTCGCAAAGAGGGCTTCTTTGTAAGGAATGATCATATGGTGGCATGAGACAGCAGAATCAGGGACAAATAACTGAGAGAAAAGAACTGTATTCTGATGTCTTCTGAGGTGGATAGATATGTAGGAAGGTCACTGGAAATCCCAGGATCTTGAGGGATCCTCAGAGATCTTCCAGGATAGTATGTTGGTGTCATCGAGCAATGTGGCAGTGTTTAGACCTTCGGCGCATTATTAGTCCAAATAGATGTTGTCAGCAAGTATACGCCCTCATGTAACATTAAATCTCTTTTCTAATTTAATTTACAGAACTTCTTTCAAATAGTTAGCAACCTTCTCGATGAAGACAACAAGGAAAAATGGGAAGATGCACAGCAGGTAAGACTGGATTATTTCAGAACTTAAAGTGAAAGTGGCTAAATCAAGCTTCTTAATCTGTGAAAAAAGGAATGGCTTGCTATTCCAAGAGCATTAAAATGAAAATTTTAAGTCATTCTAGATTGTTTCATACTAAATTTAGAGAAAACAAGTAACCTCCTTCATCATAACAATCTATGGAATGAATGATATTTAAAATGTGAAAAAATAGTGTAGATTTAATATCTAACTTTGAGGTATTAACAGATAATGACTGTGCAGTTCAGCCATCATTTTCTTTCCTGTCTACAGGTGATAGGGAAAACAACAAATCTAAAAGGAGACGTTGCAAACTAAACTGTGGGGTACTACCTAGTTAAATCATTTGTATTTACTGCAGTGTTATGTGTAATCTGAATTACGTACAGAGATGTGTGTTTTGATTCAACACCAAGAGTTGTAAAAATGAATTCTTATTTAAAAAAATGTATTCTGCTTTTTTCTCTTTCTGCTAAGCATTATAACTGTAGCAAATAGCCTTACCGGTTTAGTTATTATGTTAAAAATGCCATTTGTGCCATACTGACTGATGCATGGTTAATAATATTTTTTCTTAAACACAGAAAAAGTGGGTTAGAGGTTAACAAAGGGAGAATAAGCATATTTTTAAAAACCCTGTGGAAATTTAACTTAACTGAATGTTAAATGTCTTTAAGTTTTCTATTGATACTTGACCCTTGTTAAAAAAATCCAAGACAGCAATGCAGTATTGAAACTGAGAGTATTTACTGAGGTTCAGGGGGGCTCGTCTCTCTGCTTTTCCTTTTCTAATCGTGCTCTGGGCCTTCAGCAGTAAAGCTCACTATTTCCGTTATCATAGGAACTCTAAAAATAGTCCAGCATGGTCTACCACATTATCAGGTACACGTGCTGTGCTTCTGGCTGTAGCAAGAAAAAAAAAATCACTGCTTAGTCTAAGACCCTAAATCTATCTTTTCCTACTATGTTGAATTATATACTTGCCCTTGGCTTCCTTCTAGAGGCAAACCTCCTTCACTCACTGTGAGAAAACGGTGTCTCTCGGTAGAATACACTGCAAAGGCTGAGTGCATCAGAATTCTGGTGACTATTCACTATGGATATATTTAGATCAAATGAATACTATCCTATTTAAAACAAGACTACAGTTCATCAGATGGTATTGTTTACTACGAGATCCCAACTTGAACAATCAATGAACAGTGGCAGAACCTTTTGTCAATGGAAAATCCTAAATTCATAATCTCCCTAGTTACTTGTGATTTTGAGTTAGCTATATTCTTATCTTTTAAATGTATTTTCAGTAGTGATTATCTTTAATACTTCTTTAAAACAACTATTTGAAATAAATCAACTATTTTGTAGCAGTGTTGTCATAAATGCACCCACATAATAAAAGAATTTTCAGGTTTTTGACACTAAGGGTGAACTCTTTGAAAATAAGAGCTATTTAAAATCCAGAAAGAGAATTGTTTATCTGTTTTAGAGAAATAGCTCTAAAACAGAATAAAACATAGGTCTGGGTGCACTTGGAAAACTAGCTGCATAAAATGGTAAATATTGAAGTCAGAAGGGTTCTGCCATCAAGAATTCACACTTTTGGACAATAAACTGACATTTCAGAATTTTTTTATGACACATCAGCCCCAGTTATGAAGGACCAAATTATGTTTAGCTAAAGCATCCTATTAAAACCACAGTATATGTGTTAGTCACTCAGTCATGTCCAACTCTTTGCACTATAACCTGCAAGGCTCCTCTGTATATGGAATTCTCCAAACAAGAATATTGGAGTGGCTTGCCATTCCCTTCTCCAGGGCATCTTCACAACCAAGGGATCGAACCTACATCTCCTTCTTGCAGGTGGATTCTTTACTACCCGAGCCACCGGGGAAGCCCAAAACCTCAGGATACTAAAGTAGGGGAAAAAAGGCTGCATTTTGCATAGCACTGTTTTATAGAACAAGATAGTAGTTGGAATGGACGGGTCGTTTTCAATCATGATATTGTGTTTGGCATTTCTTTGTTATACTCAAAGCTCGTGTGTCTCTACAGGAGTGTGCAAACTGTGACCATTGGTCCAAATCCAGCCTGACACCTATTTTGTAAATAGTTTGGGAGCATAGTCACAGGATCTGTGGCTGCTCTGGTATAGCAAGGACACAGCTGGGTGTTGGAACAACAGACACCCCTTTACCCACAGAGCCATTCTCTGACCCTTTACAGGAAAAAAAAAAAAAAATATATATATATATATCAATATATATCAATATATATCAGCCCTTGTTCTAGGATATTTGAAATCTGTTTGGAAAATGTAAACAAAACAAAATCTGCTACAAACAAAATCTGTCACCACCCTAGAAAAACCTCTCCCCAAAGGTAGATGACAAAGAAAGCAGTTTTATTACTCAACAAGCATTAAGCCAGAATGTGGTGTGCATTGCTGACAGTTCACTAAGAGATACAGAGTAACTTCACCCTTTCAAACAGCCAAACTGATGCAACTCATTACACTCTGTCCTCAAGATAAACAGTAACTAGTTCTTGCTTAAGTGGACTTTATAACACCATTTGTCACAGGCAGTTCATCATCCTAAATTCACTTATTGGGATGACCATCTTGTTATTTAATTGACTTTATCTAAAGAAAAAATAAGCTCTTGTATCTTAATGCCTGCAGACAGTTTTGCAACTCTGAATTAGGATCCTCCCCACCTCCGACAGCAATGCAAGATAGAGCCCTGCCTTCCCTGATGACCACTTTTCACTGAGACACATCCCTGGTTCTTTAAGTTGGGAAGAAGCTATTTAGCTTTCAAAAATGTTTACATACATTTCAAAGAAGACAGGAGAAGACAGTGGCACCCCACTCCAGCACTCTTGCCTGGACATAGGAGCCTGGTGGGCTGCAGTCCATGGGGTCGCTAAGAGTCGGACACAACTGAGTGACTTCACTTTCATGAATTGGAGAAGGAGATGGCAACCCATTCCAGTGTTCTTGCCTGGAGAATCCCAGGGACGGCAGAGCTTGGTGGGCTACGGTCGCATAGAGTCGGAAACGACTGAAGTGACTTAGCGGCAAAGAAGACATAGTAAGGATCTAACAATTACTCACTTTCTAATACTGCAATGCTGACTCACTGGAAAAGATCCTGATGCTGGGAAAGACTGAAGGCAAAAGAAGAGGGCCACAGAGGATGAGATGGTTAGATAGCATCACCAATTCAATGGACATGAATTTGATCAAGCCCTGGGAAATAGTGAAGGACAGGGAAGCTTGATGTGCTGTAGTCCATGGTGTTGCAAAGTGTCAGACACAACTTCACAACTGAACAACAACATTTTCTAAAGTAAATGCTCCTAAGAAAAGGGAGGGGATCAAGGGGTTAATTGCAGAGAGAGTCTCTTCTCTATTTTCAACAGGGAGAATTAAGCCTCTTCTATTTAATGTGTATTTACACATACTACACATACTCATAGACACATACACCTACACAAAAACAGAAGAAAAAATACAGTAGCAGGAGGAAGTTTGTAGCTGATGGAAATGTCCTGTACATTTTTGGAATGGGAATGATGAACTGTCAGAATTCATAGTTTATGACTGCAACTGTAGGAATGAAATAGCATTTCTCCTCAAATCTTCCCATAATTAAAAAAAATTACAGCTATCTATGCCATACATCTATCTATGCCATTGTTCATGTCCTTAGCTATATGTAAGCCTATAATGCATTTGAAGTGTCTGATTTTTGGATTGGTGCAGCCACAGCTCCTGTAAAATATACATACCATTCTACAGGCCACCCTGCCCAACATGTCTTTCTGCTAATCAGAGTGTCCTTCTGCACAAGCTTTTGCGAATAGGAAGCCACTAAGACTGTCTAATCCACTTAACTTTTTTATGGCTAGAAGCTGCAGTGAAGCTGAATGACTAAAAGAAATGAACCTAACTTCAAAAGACTTTCTGCTTTAATATGGTTATGTAATGTGGGCTGAATTCTTCAGCATGATGGGTTACACATGCTAAAATTCATGTGTCTTTTTAAAGGGACCTCACATTCCACTCGTTATGAACTATTGCCAGAATCAGGTCATCTGTAGGTAAACACACATCTGTTTCCAGGGTTGTGAAGTGTCTGGTGTTGGGTATCTTGTGTATGTACGTGTAAGATACCTACACTAGAGCTGTTATGATCTTGCAAGTATTGCCAACATTATTATTGATACAGTAGCTATTATAATTATTAGAAATATGTCTCTCTCAAGATAGTTATTTTGCAGTGAACTTCACAGTATGTAAATATTTATGATGGTATTGATAATTGGTTTTTTTTCTCTCAGTGTTCATCATGTAGATCCTAAGTAAAAAAAAAAAAAGAAGAAGAAGAAGAAAATGTAAAAAGGCCTCAAATTTCTTATTTGAGGTTGTTCTATGTTTGTGGTTGTTCTATGTTGTAATTAAGTGAGGAAAGGAGCCCATCAAAAGTGAAGACATGCTACTTCTAAGTGTACAATGTTTTAGGTTTCTTGAGTCTCTTAGATTTATGAAGTGTCAGTCATGGTATCATATCATCTCCAGAGTTCTTGTTGTGTGATGTTTGCTATCATTCTCAACTACTAGTTCAAGAAATACAACTATTAGATGGTTTAAAAAATTAATAAACATAAATTTAAGAAGTAAAANTTAGATTTATGAAGTGTCAGTCATGGTATCATATCATCTCCAGAGTTCTTGTTGTGTGATGTTTGCTATCATTCTCAACTACTAGTTCAAGAAATACAACTATTAGATGGTTTAAAAAATTAATAAACATAAATTTAAGAAGTAAAAAAAATTACAGCTTTGTTAGTTGTAGAAACATGTTCAAATAAATCAGAGCTGATTTATGATTTCATTGTATCACTTTTAAACTCGAGTTGTGTTTTCTGTTTTGTAGACTTTTTTATTCCATCTGACCTTTGCTTATTTTTGTAGATTTATCCAGGCTCGATAGAGTTAATGCAGGTGATTGAAGATTTTATACACATTGTTGGAATGGGGATGATGGACTTTCAGAATTCATACTTAATGACTGGAAATGTAGGTAAGAAATAGGATGTTTTCCCAAAATCTTACTGAAATTTTAAAAAATCATTTCAGGTATCTGAGCCATATATTTCTGTCATACCCATTGCTCATATCTTTGAGTAATGGGGATAATGTATTATGGATCCTTCGTGTCTGATTTTTCTATGAGCGAAACAACATGTGTGTTATACACACATACACACACACACTTGCATGCATATATGTGTATGTATACATTTACACAGGCCTACTTGTATTTATCTGCACAGAAGTATACCAAGCACTTATTACTGTCCAATCTCATGTTGAAAATATACAGTATATGCCATGTGATTATATAAAGAATAAACCTCCGTGGGCTTCTGAACACTGTTCTCAAAGATGCGGGCCACTTTCGTGCTGGGTGTCCCATGGGAGCGCTCAGTCTCCATGGGGGTGGGACGGCATTTGAGAGACCTCTAGGGGTCGCTGTCACAGTGCTGCTGCTGCTGAAGTTTTCTTGAGTCCTTGGACACCATGTGTCTCTCAGATCCCTCTGTAGTAGATCCGTAATGTTAGCCTAGGTAAAATTGAAGCGTCTTTCCTCCTTTAGCCACCTATAACACTGTCTCCCATAAAGAGACATTACACAGAGAAGCAGAACCACAGGTCCGTCTGCTGCTACTGCCTCCAGCAGTTATGTTAACTGAATGGCACATTTCTCTTTGTGGTTAAAAGAAAAACTGCAAGAGCAAAGAAATATTCTTCCTAAATAGTATATGCGTTGAGTGAATACAGGTTTATGGTTCTGTTTCTTTTTTTTTTAATTGGAGACTAATTACTTTGCAATATTGTAGTGGGTTTAGCCGTACATTGACATGAATCAGCCATGAGTGTACATGTGTTTCCCATCCTGAGCCCCCTCCCACTTCCCTCCCCATCCCATCCCTCTGGGTCATCCCAGTGCACCAGCCCCGGGCACCCTGTCTCATGCATCGAACCTGGACTGGAAATCTGTTTCACATAAGATAATTTACATGTTTCAATGCTATTCTCTCAGGTCATCCTACCCTCACCTTCTCCCACAGAGTCCAAAAGACTCTTGTATACATCTGTGTCTCTTTCGCTGTCTCACATATAGGGTTATCGTTACCATCTTTCTAAATTCCATATACATGCATTAGTATACTGTATTGGTGTTTTTCTTTNAATACTGGAGTGGGTTGCCATTTCCTTCTCCAGGGGATCTTCCCAACCCAGGGATTGAACCCGGGTCTCCGACATTGCAGGCAGACGCTTTAACCTCTGAGCTACCAGGGACACCCTTTTAGTAAATTAATGTATTCTGTATATTTAGCTGAATCAGATAGCTATAGATTACTCTCAGCTTTGAACACTGAAGATGTTTTCTTGTCAAAGACACTTACGTTCTCTTCATTTAACAGCTTTTCTTGAATCTCTGACAATGTCCTGTAACTTCCCAACTAGAGGTGGCAGGGAATCAAAAGAATACAGGAGAAGGCAGGCAGAAAATGGGCTGAGTACTTTTACAGCATGAAACTCCGCAATATAATGTTTGTTTGTTTTTTAATCAATAGCTTCATTTTTCCTTCTGCTAATTATAATTCTTTCTGGAGCCAGATCTAATGATATCCTAAAATACATTCCTTCTCAATCACTTCAAGTAAACACGTAAGTTCTAAACAGCCTTTTGAAGAAGAATTTGGATTTTCTCAGATTTTTAGAATATAAATTCTTGAAGCAACTACAATCAATATGATTTATTTTTTTTAATGAGAAAATACTTAAAATTAATTTTTTCATATTCATTTATTGCCTGATTCTATATTCAGAATGCTATATAATTTCACTGTTTAATAGAAGTACCCAAAGAAACAGATCAAATATTAGAATATTCAAGAAAAGAGGCTCTCAAAATGACCAGAGACTTTAGCTCACACTTAATCTTTTTTCCCTTATTTCAAACTCAAATAAATGCATAAGGACTTAAAAAAATATTTCAAAAGAATGTCTCAGAAATCTCAGTCACATGAAATTTTAGAATATGTACATAAATGAAGAATTTGTAATCAACTAGAGAAACACAAAGTAATGAATTTGGAGAAATAATTGTAACCTAATGCTTGATAGACACCAGATGATATGTACATGTGTGTTTTCNTTCAAAAGAATGTCTCAGAAATCTCAGTCACATGAAATTTTAGAATATGTACATAAATGAAGAATTTGTAATCAACTAGAGAAACACAAAGTAATGAATTTGGAGAAATAATTGTAACCTAATGCTTGATAGACACCAGATGATATGTACATGTGTGTTTTCCAGTTTTGGGGGGTAATTCTTAAAAATAATTTTATCATTAAAATCTATATTAAACAGGATCATATTATACCAAAGCAATTGGAATTTCAAACAGCTTGCCATCTATAGAAAAAAATCAGCAAGCTATAAAAACCAAGGAGTTATTTGTAATATTAGACTGAAACTTTTTTGATTAAATATGGTTTGATTCCAATTTTTCAAAATGTGTCTTAGGTTTTTTAAAGCTAATTAAATTATAGAAATATTATTTTACCCTAATTCAATTGTCCTTGGTAATCATGTTTTCTTGTTTAAGATTTTAAAATATGCCTCAAGATACCACAATCTTTCTGTTGCTCATTTTCCTTGTAAAATATATAAAACTTAACCTAATTTGTATAAAATATTTGTTTGGATGATTTATCTAAAATCATGAAGTAGGAGGTTCTTCAGGACTCAGTCTGGGGCTTCCTTTCTAGTTTATCAGATTTATCTGCCTCACTAATCTCATATCATCATTTAAAGCCCTCCTTTATGATAACAAGTCCCAAATTTAGATCCTCAGTTCAGATCTTTCTTCTGAGTCCCTTGTCTATCTATGCCATTGCTTGTTTGATGTGTTCTCCTGCATGACCAATGGATGGCTCCAACTTAACTTGACAATAATGGAGCACTGCTTTATTTTTTTTTCTCTTTCTTACAACTCTTACCCTCTCCAGCTTTCCTCATCTCAGCTAATGACATCATTTTCAACTGAGTTACTCAAGCCAAACTTTTTTCATTCTTTCTTATTTTAAAACATTTTAATAGGCTTTAAGCTTTAGAGGAGTTTTAGGTTCACAGCAAAACTGCGTGAAAAATACTGAGTTCTTATGGTTCTCACACAGTACTGCTGCTGCTGCTGCGTTGCTTCAGTCGTGTCCGACTCTGCGACCCCATAGATGGCAGCCCACCAGGCTCCCCTGTCCCTGGGATTCNTTCCATTGTGTATATGTACCACAGCTTTCTTATCCATTTGTCTGCTGATGGACATCTAGGTTGCTTCCCTGTCTTGGCTTAAAGGTTCCTTAAAAAACTGGAAAAAAAAAAAAAACCACTGGAAATAGAACTGCCATAAGACCCAGCAATCCCACTGCTGGGCATACACACTGAAGAAACCAGAATTGAAAGAGACATGTGGACCCCAGTGTTCGTCGCAGCACTGTTTACAGTTTTGTTTCTTTAGAGATTCCTCTCATGATGCTACTGGGACTCTCGTTTTCTTTCACTTGTCATGTTCTTGCAGTCTTCACATAAAGACCTCTGACTGTAGGTAATGATGTGCTTAAATCCAGATATCTTACCTCACATTCATATTCACAAGCTTTGTAAGTTTTAGTTTGCAGATCAGAAAGAGTCCTAACTTAGTAGAGGGATTAACTAGGGGAGTTCACCTGATACAGAACATAACTTCCTTATGGTTATGGCGTGGTGGTTCATTCTATACTTGAAGGTCCTTTAGAACTACAGGGACTCATTTGACTCTGAGATATCTTCCAGCAGGGTAGCCTCAACTTGTAACAGGTATGGATGGTTGACTACCAGAAGTATTCTTCAGTTGAGAAGAACCTGTGTAGTGGAGTACTCAAAGGTCTGGAGAGGGTTCCCTGCCCTTAGGCCATCTTTATGCAGCTCAAGGTCTTATGAGTTACAAAGAAACTGAAAGTGTTAGTTGCTCAGTCTCGCCTGACTCTGTGATATCTTGGACTGTAGCCCACCAGGTTCCTCTGTCCATGGAATTTTCCAGGCAAGAATACTGGAGTGGGTTGGCATTTCCTCCTCCAGGGGATCTTCCCAATCCTGGAATAGAACCCAGGCTTGGACTTATGTCTTATGAGTTAGACTTATGTATTAGTCCACTTTCTGGAGGTGGTGGAGACCCCAGACTTCTCCCCAGAGTGCATGTCTAGCATCTTGTGCTGGTTCAAGGATGAAGGGAGCAGTCTTTGCTATGAGCAATGAGAAAAAGAAAAAAAAAGGAATGAAAATGGTATCTCTTCAGTAAAATGAATTCAGAAATGAGAGAAAATTCAAATTAAATATCCATTCAAAAGTATCTGGGCAAAGAGAGGAAAGGTAATGTCTGTGGGGAAAGGGGGTGACATGTTGGTCTGTGAATTGGGGGCACATGAAAGGAAAACCCTCGAGAGATTTTGGGGTTGCTGATCACTCCAAATGGAACCACTCATCTAAGGGACCATGACTTTTGAGGGGAGGAAGGAACCAGGAAGTGTGCTATGCAAAATTGGACAATTTGCAAACTAATTTACAAAGAAAAAAAAAAAATAAAGGGTAAAAGCAAAGAGCTATTGTTTTCTTGATTTTTGTAAATGTTAACATCTAATTCTAAAATGCATTACTGACTAAAAGTATTATCAGATCAAAACATGGCATTAATTCAAAATGTGTTTGGAAGAAAAAAAAAATAGAGCTAGTCTTAGAGTCTAGTAACTAGGCTGTTTGAATAGTAGTATGTCAAATTCCCTGTGTTACTTGTATTATTTACATCAAAAATTCCAAAAATAGCCATCAATTGCAGATGTTTATTCCTCTTTACCTTTCTTTTGACTTCCCAAATAGATTTTTGAAAACTTTGTGTATTTTTTGTATTAAAATTAAGCTTTACCTAGATTCACCTACTTCCTTTATCATTATTAAAGAAGTATATTAAGCATGGTAACTCAAAGCAGTTTAATGTTGCAAATAAAACCAATATTGTCCTATATTGCCTTCAGCCTTGTGTAAGGACAGTGTGGTTGTATGGCCTTCTGCTCGCTTATGCAGCACTGACCGTCCATATAAGAAAAGGTTATGTCCTGTGCATAAATATCCCCCAATTATTACACTAGCCAGAAAAGATTTTATTCATTGTAATTGTTCCAAATACTAGCACAGAAACTGACTTACTGTTGTTTGATGACCAGAAGAAGGTTATCCTCAATGATATTTAAGATTTTTCCAGAGAATATCCATATATTAGTGAGAATTCTCCAGAGAAACAGAATCCATAGGATATATGTGGATACATGGAAATTGGTTTATTTTGGGAGACTGGTTCATGCAGTTTCAGAGGTTGAGAAGTTCTGGGCAAGCTGGAAGCCAAGAAAGATGACGGTGTTGTTCCTAGTCCAAACCTGAAGGCTTGAGAGCCAAGAGAGCCAATGGTGTAAGTCCCAGTTTGGATTTAGAGACCTGGGAATCAGGAGTGCTGGAGTCTAAGGGTAGGAGATGATGAATGTCCCCGCTTAAACAGAAAGCACATTCTCCCTTCCTCTGCCTTGGTAAGGGAGATCTATACTTAGTCTGCTGATTCAAATACTAGTCTGTTTCAGAAATACACTTACAGACACACCCAGAAATGTTGTTTGACCAGCCACCTGGACATCCCTTAGCCCAGTCAAGTTGACACATAAAATTAGCCATCACAACCCAGTTATATCAAGATGTAGAATACCAATAATAATTACTTACTATTCACATTCTTCATGTTATCATATTTGATACTATTATATAAATAAAACATGACCATACTGTCTTGTCAGGTATGTCCAATGTTTTACAACAAGGACACCAGAGAGAATAATTTGCAGTGACAAATTGTGAAATTTGTGAGTTAGCATTCATTTTATATCCCAAGTCCAAATATTAATTATTCAACATGAAACTTAAACACACATGCCAGCAGGCCTCCAAACACACAAACAGCATGTTAGTGAAAAATAAAGTAGTAACTAATAAAGTTTACTTATTTCTTCCAGCTATTCTTGTTTAGTGTGTTAGAGTAAGACGCCACAAAGAACTTTAAAAGATCATCATGTTTTCAGAGATTAAAATTTTTTTTTTTAATAAAGCCAGTATGCACAGCCTCCTTACTTTCCTGGGAATAGAGATAAGCTCTTGAGGGGAAAAAAAAAAAAGAGTTAAATAACCACACATAAAAGAAAGACCATATGATTAAGAGTCTCAGAACCTTGGCTTTGCCATACATTGACATGAATCCACCCTATCAGTTACCTTATTGTGGCTATATCTTACTATTGTTTGCATTAAAGTTATTTTTGTTCAAGAAAAATATGCCTTGAAGAGTTTAAACTGACTTCTTACCCTTTCTCTTCAAACATTTTTCTCCTCTCTTCCTTTCAGCCCCATGTTTCATCAGTTTGCTGAAATGCCTCTCAGAAAAGCCTCCTGGAATCTCCCTATGGTCAAATCAAACGTCTTCTCATACTTCAGCCTCAGGTCCCCTGTGCCTTGCTAACCGTTCTCTCTTGAAACTGTCCATTCATTTAGCATTTGCATATTTATTATAGTAGAAAATAGAATTTGGGGATGAAAGTCAAACTCATGGCTCAGAACTGTTTAGAATTCTTGGAGGCAGCAGCATAAAGCCAGTCACTGAGCAGGAGACGTGACACTGTCTGCAGTCCCAGACAGAACAGGACATGTGCAGTCTCACATGACCCGAGTGAGAGGGCAAGTGCGTGCGTTCCAGCTGCTCTCAGTCCAGTTCAGTTCAGCTCAGCCGCTCAGTCAGGTCCAGCTCTTTGCGACCCCGTGAATTTGCAGCACACCAGGTTTCCCTGTCCACTACCAACACCCGGAGTCCACCCAAATCCATGTCCATCGAGTTGGTGATACCATCCAACCATCTCATCCTCGGTCGTCCCCTTCTCCTCCTGCCCCCAAGAAATCCCAGGGCTGATCTCCTTCAGAATGGACTGTTTGGATCTCCCTGCAGTCCAAGGGACTCGCAAGAGTCTTCTCAAACACCACAGTTCAAAAGCATCAATTCTTTGGCACTCAGCCTTCTTCACAGTCCAACTCTCACATCCATACATGACCACAGGAAAAACCATAGCCTTGACTAGACGGACCTTAGTCGGCAAAGTAATGTCTCTGTTTTTGAATATACTATCTAGGTTGGTCATAACTTTTCTTCCAAGGAATAAGCATCTTTTAATTTCATGGCTGCAGTCACCATCTGCAGTGATTTTGGAGCCCCCCCAAATAAACTCTGNTTTCCAATCTCTTACAAAACAGCAAAACTCTTGTTCTTGAACTGGGTAAGCACAAACACATTGTGATCAATATCATTCACCAAGCTATGACATTGACGTTTATTTAGCCTTTTGTGAAAACAATCAAAGCTTGAAAATTTTCTAAGGAAAACAGATGAATCTCCATGTCATCATAGAGAAGAGAAGCCCAAAGATGGTATGAACTGGTTCCTTCAACTGGCCCGGGCCCTCACTTCTGAGAAGGCTGACTACTCCCTCTTCACTCACAGAAGGAAGGATCAACCTGGCTGCTGCTCTGGCTCAGGTCCCCTATTCCCCCTCCTTTGCAGCCTCTGCAGACAGGAGTGGGAAGTCCCTCAAAGCCCTCTGTTTGACCTTGAGCACAAACGCCATGACTTGCCACTTGCTGGTATCCACATAAGCCCAGGGACCCCACAGGCACTCATAGTGAACAGGGTGGCTGTCAGGCACCTGCTGGTACTCCAGGTATCCCTCTTGCAGCCACACTTGGTTCAGCAGCTCCCTCGGCTCCCCAAAGACACAGTGCTCACTCCCAACACACACCACTCCATCCTGCTGAGTGCTTCCAAAACTGCCTCCTCAGGGGCCGGGTCTTTCTTCTGCATGATCAGGCTGAGGACCAGCACCAGGAGGCCGGCACNCAGCAGCTCCCTCGGCTCCCCAAAGACACAGTGCTCACTCCCAACACACACCACTCCATCCTGCTGAGTGCTTCCAAAACTGCCTCCTCAGGGGCCGGGTCTTTCTTCTGCATGATCAGGCTGAGGACCAGCACCAGGAGGCCGGCACTGGGCAGGCTCTGCCCACTGCTCAGCATCTCATCACAGGTGAGGCCCAGGGTGGGGACCATGATGTAGATGTGCTCCCTGGGCTCCAACTCCTTCATCTCCATGCCAACGACCACCTGTAGGCACTCTGAGGCTTGACTGAAGACCACTGGGAAGTGCTCCTGGTTATCCCTGAGGACCTTCTTCAGCATTTCCATTCCTTCTTCAGCTTGGGAGGTCAGCTGTTTGGCCAGATACTTGAGGAGAAAGAACATCAGGTTAGCCACCATCTCATTCAGAGCTTCCTGGGGCAAGGCCTCTGCAAGGACGGAGCAGGAGACTGTGGGGAGGAGGCTAAGGGGATGCAGCCTCCCCCACCTCAGCCCCAAAGCGCTGTGCCTTCACAGGGCCCTGGACCTTGCCTGGGTCCTGAAGGTCTTCCTTGAGCTTGCTCAGCTCAATCATCTCGACCACAAGCATGATGCCTGCGATCAAGCCACAGAGGGAGGCATGGGGGCAAATGGGGACAGATGAGGCCCATGGGCCTGAACGGTGGATAGAGGGG
>SJYV01010963.1:0-15171 GCA_006410875.1 Neotragus pygmaeus | reverse complement strand
GCGTCTTTTAATTTCATGGCTGCAGTCACCATCTGCAGTGATTTTGTAGCCCAAAAAAATAAAGTCTGAAGATGGGTTTAAATAACTAAATGCATAATTATGGACAGTCATGGGATAAATAAAATTTTAATCCTAATAATTATTGTCTTTCTGTTAATTCAGCCTTGTTAATGCTTATAGACTACTTCTGTATCAGTTCCAAGAACTGAAATTTTACATAGAGTTTTTAAGGAGAAATCCAGAGTTCAGGCTACATTACACATTTCTAGAAATATTAGGAGTAATTCTCACCAAAGACTGAAGTGAAGCAATTTTAAGAGCTTAATGGATGCTACTGCCAGAATCAAACCCTCAGAAAGTATATATTATGTACAGTAGGTTTCATGGGTTCAAAACATCTTTTAAAAAAGAGGAACAAGTATAATCTTTGAATAGCATGCATTTTACCATAAGAAGGGCCAATTTGTCGTACCATTGTTAACCTCAAGTTATCATTTAAAGTATTCCGTAATGTTTATTTGAAACAAGTTTTGTTCTGTTTTATTTTAAAGTTGAAAAAGTAAAAAAAATTTATCCATGTTTCTGAAGTGATCTCCATCACACACACACATAATGACACCTGAATTTTTAAGTAAATTACTAGCATCCTGATAGTGCCTCCTGAAAGTTTCCTAAACTCTCTTTTAGTGAAAATTTAGGAATTGATCAATTGTAGTCTCATTGCTTGTTGTTTATAGCTTTTAAACACAGGCCGCCATACGTCAGTAATGAAGAATCACTCTCCTTTCTGGCCCACACTGCTGGGAACAGACAGCAGACATGCCTCTTGCTTGTCTCCCATCTGAATTACATGAGGGTGGGATTTATGCAGGCGATAAATCTAGTCAGAATAAAGCCTCTAAGTGGTAACCAATTTCGTGGTGTGTAAGTATCATTGATTCGTTAATCTGAGGGTGTTTTTATAAACTGATTTGGATTAGTGAGTGCTGATAGCAAAGCTATCTGAAGGCCTTTGAATAATGGTAAATATAGTGAATAAGGCAGTGAAAATTAACCCACTGGCCCCGTGTGTAAATTTAAATCCCAGCCTTTGAAACGAGACAGCGATCTCATTACACGTGGTCTGCTAATGTGTATACTTTACAGTGGTTTCCCAGGTCGCTCAGTGGTAAAGAATCCCCTGCCAATTCAGGAGACATGGGCTTTCAGTCCCTGGGTTGGGAAGATGCCCTGGAGTAAGAAACGGCAATCCACTCCAGTATTCTTGCCTGGAGGATGCTATAGACAGAGGAGCCTGGTGGGCTACAGTCCATGGGGTCTCAAAGAGTCAGACACGACTGGTCACTAAACCACCGTCACCAGCTGTAGAGGCCATTTCTTCATGACCGGTCACTGTTGCTCTAGGTCCTGGAGACAAGGCACCATGAAAAGCTACTGAGACTTCAGGCTGTGTGAGGATAAATCCTCTAGAACATACGAGGCACTTTTCAGAGAGGCCGACTGAAGTAATTCTCCAGACACATCTTGTATAAGGCACTGAATTTACATTTAATTTAGGGGCTTATATTTCTCTGTGATAAAATGTAATGCTGAAGATATTTTTTCTCCTCTAAAACTTCTTATTTGGAAATACTGGGACCATGCTATTTTGACTGAAAGGGTATAAGGATATTCTACTCAGAGATGCAAAATGAGAACTTTTTTCAATGGAAAAAGCAAAATGAGGGGGATGGATTTCAGTCCTTAGATTTTTTTTCTTTTTTTTTTTTAAGCAAGAGCTCCTTTAGAAATGGAACTTAAGTTATTAGCACAGAATTAGCACTTGCACCTCAATGTGTGTGTATGTGTGTGTTAGTCACTCAGTCATGTCCAACTCTTTGTGACCCCATGGACTGTAGCCCCGCTAAGCTTCTCTGGCCATGGAATTCTCCAAACAAGAATACTGGATTGGATTGCCATTTCCTTCTCCAAAGGAACCTCCCAACCCAGGGATTGAACCCTGCTATCCTGCATCACAGGCAAATTCTTTACCATTTGAGATATAGGGAAGTCCTGTTTGCACCTCAAGGATGAAGGTAGTTGCATTTCTCCATAAAGCGTAACATCAAGATAACAAGCAAACATGGGCAAGAGCATGGCACCCAGAGCAGAAAACCAAACTCAGTTTCCCCTCCAGGAATACTGTGGCAAAAACCACAGTTGCAGATTCAGCATGGAATCATGCAAGGGGGAAACAATTGAAGAGCTGCTTCCTAATAAATTTGCCCTTATGAACGATAAGAGCATGATTTGAAAAACGAGGAGAGTTGTCCAGCCGAATGGAGATTTTGGATTGTGTTGAATCTGCTGCCTGGATTGGGTGACTTGTACTCTGTTGAAATCTGAGTTAATAAGGTAGTTACATTACACCATTCCCTAATCTGTCTTCAGGATTGCTGGAGAAGGGCCAGACATCTGCCTACCTCCTGCAGCAAACCTTGAAATGACACCACTCCTCTGTGTCTTGAAATGCCCCTGGTACAGTACTCTTGCCTGGAAAATCCCATGGATGGAGGAGCCTGGTAGGCTACAGTTCATGGGGTCGCTACAAGTCAGACATGACTGAGCGGCTTCACTTTCACTTTTCACTTTGATGCATTGGAGAAGAAAATAGCAACCCACTCCAGTGTTCTTGCCTGGAGAATCCCAGGGACGGGGAAGCCTAGTAGGCTGCCGTCTATGGGGTCGCACAGAGTCGGACACGACTGAAGCAACTTAGCAGCACTCGTATGTCTGTGTTGGGAGACAGGGAATGTTTAGCTGGTCTGTGCTACAGTTTCATATCTCTTTAACTGACAACCAGCTGGGATGAAGTTTCTATTCCACTTTAGATATATGTCCTTCAAAAGTAACAAGCAATGGTTTGGATGAATTTTGAAACCTCATTGATACATTCACAAAATTCCAGAGGCAAATGTAGCAGATTCTATTTTGCCTTTAGCTTAGAATCTTGAGCTTTAATTTCTCTTTTTGGAAAATGCACATTGATCTGCAAAAGAGGAATGACTTCTGATTCCTAAGACCTCATCTGCTGATACTGATTATTCTCTTTTTGAAATTATTCTGATATAGTAATCACTTGCAAAGGAAGATTCCATCGCCCGTTACAAAAAAACTCGATGCACTGCTGAGGCATGAGACTGACATTTTTCACGAATCCAAGAAAGCCGAGGCTCATTTGTGGATCTTATTTATCAACCAAAGCTTCTTTCACAATGTGTATCTTGTAGCTGTGACTTGTCTGAGCTGTCAGTAAGCATCTGATGATGCCCGTGTGCTTCAGAAAGAGCCTTAGTGTTCAGCTCACACCTTGAAACTTCCTCCCAAAATGCCAGCCTAAAAGGGAATCCAGATTGCAGATAATCCAGAGTACTGGAAAGATTCCACCACCAGGTTTTTTCCTCCTGATTTAAATGTTGGGAAGAAAAGCAATCGGATTCTGAAGAGTTCTTTGTTTCTTCTCCAGATAACAAATCGGACTTCACACAAGTAGGGAAGCCATTGTTGACATTAGGTGACAGATCCGAAGCGATGCATCCTTTACAAAATAACACCACACTGCTAATAAAGCAATCCCAGCAGCCAGGCTTCTGCTGTGTGATTTGTTTCCATGGTGTGATGGTGTAACCCTGACATGCTGAAAAATGGCTGCACAGTCTCATCCGGCAATTGCTGCTCCGTGCGTTTTCGACAGAACGTTTGTTATCGCCGTGCTTGGCGTGTCTTCTGAGAAGCAATATCCTAAATGAAGCTGGGTGCAGAATCCCTCTTGTGCAGAATAGCATGGTTTCTCCACCATCAGCTTATCTCAAGTCTATTCAAATAGATATTCATTGCACATTTCCTATTGGACAGGATGGTTGTTCTCTTATAATAAAACCAGAGAATCCTCTACATCATTTTTTTAAAAAAACCTTTGGATGGCACAGTGTAAGGGAGATATATTAAAAGATTTTCTTGTAATAAATAGGCCTATCATAGGGTTTTGGTGTCTTCTATCTGGCATATAACAATTGTAATCGATGAACTATTATCATACTAAATTAGCTAATCTTATAAAACAGATTTTCGTGCCTTTTATACTATATTTAATCTCGGATTTCTCAGCACCATTATATCCAGAGCGTGTGGGAGTCACCAGCTCAAAGCAGAAAGGTTGGAAGCTGGTGTCCCATTTGGTTGGGAAGCTGAAAGGAGAGCCTGTCTTGAGCACACACGTTTTTCATAATTATGTTGCCTGCAGGGTTACCACCTGTCCTAATTTGATCTGATTAAGGTGAAATGCGAAAACTGTCCTCATTTCTCTCTGAGTGGAGTGATGCCAAGCTACATCTCAGGAAGGAAGAAGAGATGAATTCGTACAGAACCGAGGAGAGGGGGGCAGAATGTTAAAGCCACAGCCAGCTCTCCATACTCTGGGAAGGGGAGAAATGGCCTGCCTGCTCTTAGGGCCTTAGGTTTATAGACAGATCCTGAGGGGTTCAGCAGCAACTATCCAAACATTAGATGCAATAATACCTTACCATGGTAGGAGCTGCCCTTGGGGAATATGTCCTCTCTCAGTCGTCTCAGTACTTTACAGATAGACATGTGTAGATGACTCCCTGACACAAATGTTATCTTCAGGGTTTGGTTGGAGGATATAGTGCATGTGATGGAAAGCAGAGCAGCCGTGAAAAGATGCCACTCACATCACTGGGTACAAAGAGCAAGATGGAGAATTTCATGTACACTCTAAGGCCACGTATTTTAGGTGTTGCTGTGTAAGAGAATTATGTAGAAAAATATTCACGAAAATAGCAGTGGTGACTGTCTCTGAGTGGCGAAATTGCTGGGTTTCACTTTCTCTATGATTTTAATATTTTACAGTGAGCATGGACAAAAACTCAGAAAACTTTTTTTAAGAGAACACAGAATTATAGACATTAAACATTTCCTTAACTTCTCCTAGATAAGGAAAAAAAAAAACCTCGTAAGAAGTGATAAATATGTCTTTGCTAAGTTGCTTCAGTCGTGTCCGACTCTGTGACCTTATGGAGTATAGCCCACCAGGCTCCTCTGTCCATGGGATTCTCCAGGCAAGAATACTGGAGTGGGTTGTCATGCCCNGCGACCCCATGGACTGCAGCCTACCAGGCTCCTCTGTCCAGGGGATTTTCCAGGCAAGAGTACTGGAGTGCTGCTGCTTAAGTTGGGCCTGGAGAGTGAGCAGGACACAGTCTGCTCTGGGAGCAATGAGAACACAGGCTTTCCTTGGAAACAGTATAATTTCAATCTCAGCTCAGCCCTTCTTGGTGATGGTGGTGGTGTAGTTGCTAAGTCATGTCTGACTCTTGCGACCCCATAGACTAGAGCCTGCCAGGCTCCTCTGTCCATGAGATTTCCCAGGCACAAATGCTGGAGTGGGTTGCCATTTCCTCCTCCAGAGAATCTTCCCAAAGCAGGGATTGAACCCATGTTTCCTATATTGGCAGGCAGATTCTTTACCACTGAGCCACCAGGGAACTCCAACTCTTCTTAACAAATCATTTTAACTCTCTAAAACTCAATTTCCCTGGCTGTAACTGAGGATACTCTGAGGATACAAAGTACCTGACATACAGTGGGTACTCAATAACTAACTATCAGGGAGCACTGTAACACCATCTGCTCATGCATGAGAAGAAAACTGGAGGATGCAGTCAGTCGCTGGGTCTCTTTCCCTTCCAGGTCTCTTTAGGACCTAGGTCCTCTCACTGTGGAAGGCACACCACTCTTCCCAGGTGAGATCATGATGAGATTGGAAAGGGAGGTGGAACTTGCCTGCCCCTGCCCAGTTTCTCCTGTTGAGGTATCTCTGTCCTTGCCCGAAGATGTGGAAATAATCCACTATCCAGCCATCCCTTCCTGTACCACCGTGATCCTGAGAGTGAGACAGAAAATGCAGAAGACTGTCAGCCATGATGCAAAAAAAAGCACAGTCCAACCCCTGCCTCCTGTCTTGTTGGGGGAGGGAGAGGTCACAGCCCAGGGGTAAAAGGGCCAGACAGATTAAACATACTTGGTGACCTATTGCCTTTCAGCCAGTCTCATTGTAGTTTGGTAGTTACATGCTCAGTGTCTAATACCAGAGAAAGTGAAAGTCATTCAGTCCTATCCAACTCTTTGGGACCCCATAGCCTGTAGGCTGCCAGATTCCTCTATCCATAAAGTTCTCCAGGCAAGAATACTGGAGGTGGGTAGTCATTCCCTTCTCCAGGGGTCTTCCCAACCCAGGGATTGAACCCAGGTCTCCCACATCACAGGCAGATTCTTTACTGTCTGAACTATCAGGGAAGACTGGTTCTAATTCCAGTTCTGCTCCTAACAAGACCTTAGGTCAAAGACACAGCTTTTTTGGAGCTCAGTTTCCTCGACAGTACTTTGAGGTTGAAGTGAGACATAAACTGGCCTCAAATAAAGAGTCTGGCAAATTTCAGTAAACGCGATCTTCATTTAAGTGAAAATAGTACCTACCACAAACGGTGGTTGTGACGATTAAAGAAAACTTACAAAATGGAACATAGTTTCAAAAGTGTGTACATCATATTATTTTTCGAACTTTTAAGTTCTGGAGTTTTCCCCCAGATTCTGTTTCCTTGTTATAAATATTACATGAGTAGCCAGCGAAAACACCCAAATATGGCGCACACCGATGTGGGTCCGTGTGCCTGTACTGAACGAACACACATGCGCACCTACAACCACTGGGACCACTGAAACTCCAAGATGTGTTCACAGAATAACCCGCATTCAGTCCTCCTCTCCCCGTATCACTGATATGTATTAATAGTCATAAATACTGGAAGCAAAAGTTTTGAAAAAAATTGGAGCCGTCAGCCTGTAATAGCCTCGGAATCTTTGATCCCCGTAAGGGGGATGTGCAACTAAGTAGAAGCGAGGGCTGGATAAGTTGGGAGGTTTCCTTCCAGTCTGTTCAAAGAAAGTTGCATTACGTCCCTGGACCGAGGGCACCTCGCCTAGTGGGCCTCGGAGGGTCGGGCTTTGAGAATTTGGGGCGTGAGATCACCCCAAAGGGTGAATCCGTGACGCCAAAAAAGACAACGAACCCGATTTCTTTGGCAGAGGCTCGCAGAGATTTGAAATAAGATCATTCTCAAATTCAGGCATGGAAGGTGAGCTCAGAAAGTTCGCGCTCAACACCTGTCTCCTGCCTCCAGCAATTCTGGAGTTCCATCCAGAAAGCTGAGAGGGTGCCAATCGGGCAGCCTCCGTGGTGGTGAGGGCGCTGGCATGAGACGCCCGGATCTGGGAAGTCAGCCCGCCACCTGGGCCAAGCTCTGTGGGCGCTGATAGCCGGGTCCTACGCGGGGCTCGGGTACCTGATCAGTCTTCCGCAGGGTGGGCGGAACCACGCGGCTCCGGAAGTACCGGCGGGAGTGGTAGTCCTGCTGCGCGTTGTAGGGCGGGATCGCCGACCAGAGCTTGGGCCTCAGGTGTTCGTAGGAGCGGGCCATGGTGCTCACCGCCACCCCATCCAGAATGAACCCCTTCTCCCGCCGCAGAGGACACGCGCAAAGGTGCGCCATCCAGACCACCGCAGCCTCCGAGGGCTTTTCTGACAGTAGCGGAGTGTCCTAGCTGGAGGCTCCCCGGCACATTGTGACGTGGACTTAAACATCACGTAGGCGTCACAGTAGGGGACACAAACCCTATTGTCTTCATCCAACGGGGTAGCCTCACAGGGATGTGGGGGTAGTTGCTTGCAAGGTCCCGAGGTGAGGGATGTCTAGGAGGGAACTATGCAAGAGGAATCAGAGATTGAAGAGAAGCGGGATGACTCAGTGTGGCTGTGAGCGCAGTCGGTCCCAACTCCCCGCGCTCCTTTTAAAAACAAGGTTCTCTGCTCCTACGTTGTTATATATATTTCCCAAACCCAGTTCCTTGGAAAAGCCTCAACCCTGAATGGATCAGTTCAGACAGCATCTACTTCCCACTCGCATTTTACAGAACAGTAAGTAGACACCACCCTTATGGTAGAAAGTGAAGAGGAACTAAAAAGCCTCTTGATGAAAGTGAAAGAGGAGAGTGAAAAGGTTGGCTTAAAGCTCAACATTCAGAAAACGAAGATCATGGCATCTGGTCCCATCACNGAAGAGTTGACTCTTTGGAAAAGACCCTGATGCTGGGAGGGATTGGGGGCAGAAGGGGACGACAGAGGATGATGAGATGGCTGGATCATCGATGGACATGAGTTTGGGTAAACTCTGGGAGCTGGTAATGGACAGAGAGGCCTGGCATGCTGCAATTCATGGGGTCGCAGAGTTGGACATGACTGAGCAACTGAACTGAAATTGAAGCAATGTTGGGATATTTCCTAATTCATTTAGTGGCAGATCCAGAACCAGAACTTACCTCCTGACTTCTAGTACATCCACTTTAACTTCTCCCCTCCCTACCCAATTCATCAGCTAATATACCTCCTCCTGATAAATTAAAAATCCATCAAACAGTAAGTTGACACATATTACCATACTTTTCCCCTCTAGTTAATTTTGTGCATAGGATATAGAAAAACACGAACAGTCATTTTCTCCAAGTAAAGTGATTTTTCTTTCTAGTTTACTTCCCCAATTTCCCTTTATATAGATGCTTTACAAAGGGCCTTATACAAATTCCTCTGCTCCTCATACAAACTGAGGTGCTATTATTTCACAAATGAAGCAACAAATTCAGGAATTCTTTTATTAGTTTATTGTGGTGGTTGTATCACTGCTAAGTCATGTCTGACTGCTGTAACCCCCACGGACTGTATCTTGCCAAGCTCCTCTGTCCAGGCAAGAATACTAGAGTGGGTTGCCATTTCCTTCTCCAGGGGATCTTCCCAACCCAGGGTGGAACCTGGGTCTCCTGCATTGCAGGCAGATTTTTACCCAGTGAGCTATGAGGGAAGCCTGTTTATTGTACAAAAGCACATGTATTAATTAGAAAAAGGTTGCATTATACCTGCTTCCCTGGTAGCTGAGTTGGCAAAGAATCAGCCTGCAGTGAAGGAAACTAGGGTTCAATCCCTGGGTCAGAAAGATCCCCTGGAGAAGGAAATGGCAACCCACTCTAGTATTCTTGCCTGGAGAATCCCATGGACAGAGCCTGGCAGGATACAGTCCATGGGGTCACAAGATCCAGACCCAGGTTACTGCTGCTGCTGCTAAGCTGCTTCAGTCGTGTCAGACTCTGTTCAACCCCATAGATGGCAGCCCACCAGGCTCCGGTCCCTGGAATTCTCCCAAGAGAAAACTGGAGTGGGTTGTCATTCTCCACTGCATCAAAGTAAAAAGTGAAAGTGAAGTCTCTCAATCGTCTTCACGACCCCATGGACTGCAGCCTACCAGGGTCCTCCATCCATGGGATTTTCCAGGCAAGAATACTGGAGTGGGGTACCATTGCCTTCTCTGTTGAATGTCACCTAAACCAACTCTCATTGCTTGGGGGAGGAAAAAGGGTATCAGCCTGCTGTGTTAACATTCTATCATTTTTTATTCTCAAGCTAGGGTTTGGAATATGTTTTGATAGCAAAAAAAAAAAAAGACTTGTAGATATTAACAACTTAGTCATGAACAATTACCATGTGTTAGGTTTTATAAATATAAATATAAATGCATTCATGCACCAACTTACCCAAAGAAAACCTGTAACTGCAAAGTGCACACTATATACGTGTGCACCCTAAAGGGTGTCCCTATTCACATCATTCCTTGAAGTCCATGAGTGTCTAGGATCTGACCATACATTGTACCTTATCTAAAATATCTTTCTAATTGCAGGGCAGTTACCTGGGGTAACCTGTAACCAGACAGTATATATCATTTGTAATTTAAGAACTAAAAAATTCAGGTAAGGATTAGGTGGTATCAAGAATAACATGTAGAAACAAACAAGAGGGCAAGCATTGGGAGCAAATAATTTTTATTTTTTTACAAATACACCAAAGATTCATGCAATGCTGCCAGCATTGGATGCAATCCTGGGCCACAAGTCTGCACATTCCTTTGCAACTGGTCCTGTGATGGCAGAACCTGCATAAAAGAATGAAGCGACACATAAGCTCAAAGGGTCCTTTCCTTGCATATTTCTTGAGTTGAATCATCAAATCTCACAAGCTGAACAAAGACGTGGATTCTTTCTTACCTTTCATTTCGCCTTTATTGTTTACTATGACCCCTGCATTATCTTCAAAATAAAGAAACACACCATCTTTTCTCCGGTATGACTTTCGTTGTCGAATTACCACCGCTGGATGTACTGAAAGGTAAAAAAAAAAAANGTAATTTTTTTATATCCAAGAAGCAAGAATGAGTTATGGGAAGGAAATGGTCTTACTTACATTGGAAATGTATACATTTCTGTAATTTTTTTATATCCAAGAAGCAAGAATGAGTTATGGGAAGGAAATGGTCTTACTTACATTGGAAATGTATACATTTCTGTAATTTTTTTATATCCAAGAAGCAAGAATGAGTTATGGGAAGGAAATGGTCTTACTTACATTGGAAATGTATACATTTCTGTAATTTTTTTATATCCAAGAAGCAAGAATGAGTTATGGGAAGGAAATGGTCTTACTTACATTGGAAATGTATACATTTCTGTAATTTTTTTATATCCAAGAAGCAAGAATGAGTTATGGGAAGGAAATGGTCTTACTTACATTGGAAATGTATACATTTCTGTAATTTTTTTATATCCAAGAAGCAAGAATGAGTTATGGGAAGGAAATGGTCTTACTTACATTGGAAATGTATACATTTCTGTAATTTTTTTATATCCAAGAAGCAAGAATGAGTTATGGGAAGGAAATGGTCTTACTTACATTGGAAAATAGGACATACAACAAAATCCTAAAAAATGATCATCTCTTGGAGGCCTAAGAGTCACGTAACAGAAATTCAACTTGTATTTCTTATTTAATTAACTCTAGATTTAACTTTTTGAGAAACTGCTTTCCAGGGTCATAAGTAACTTTTTAAAACCTACCTGCTCTAAAGTGAATACTTTTCCAGATATTCAAAGCATTGACTGCACTTGATAGAACTAGAGTCAGACAGACCTGAATTCAAATCTTTACTGACAGTAGTTTGGAGACCTTGAACAGGTCATGCAATCTTGCAAACTAGGGATAACAGTTAAAATTTCTTTATTTAAGATGTGGTGGTTCAGTCGCTAAGTTGTGTCCAACTTGTGCGACCCTGACTGTAGCCGAACAGATTCTTCTGTCCATAGGACTTTCCAGGCAAGAATACTGGAGTGGGTTGCCATTTCCTTCTCCAGGGAATCTTCCTGACCCAGGGATCAAACCGGGGTTTCCTGCCCAGCAGGCAGATTCTTTACCGACTGAGCTACCAGGGAAGCCCCATATTTTAAGATGAGACTGGAAATAGGGGATTTTTAAAGAACAGGGATCCTGGCTATCCTTGAAGCGTGTTCACAGACAGTCTTTTGAGTTTTCAATAGTGGGATACACACTGAGTGACAGGTAACGCTGACTGACTCTCCATTGGACCTTTATGTATTTAGCAATTCTCACAAATGAGTCTAACAAATAAGGTCATATGAATTCAGGATTCTGGATTTCCAGTCCTATCCTTTCCCACATTTCTGCACGTTATAATGTGCAGTCTAAAACCCATCTGTAACTTTTAGATGACCCTCTGTATCTGCTGATTCAACCTCAGGTTGTATGGTACAGTAATATATATTTAGCAGGAAAAAAATCTGTGTTTAAGTGCACCCGTGCAGTTCAAACCCATGCTGTTCAAGGGCTAACAGTATCATTAAGAAGAAACAAGGCCCACAGAATAAAGTAATAGAGCTGGAAAGTCAGACCTAGTTTTAAAACAAGAAGTGTTCTCTGGTCTGTCCCACAACTGATTGAGACAGACAGCACGCCCTGCTGCCATCTCACCCACAGTGATGGACAACTGCTCTGCCCTTCCCTGACAGCTTTCCAGGCCACAGACCAGACCCAGCAAATGTTCTAGGAGGACAGCCTGTCCAGTTGCATGCTGACCCTGATCAACACAATGCTTTCTCAGTGCTTAACTGCGATGGTTATTCCTTGCCTACCAAGTCCCCAAGTGCATACTGGAAGTCAACAGAGCTGGAAAGTCAAGTGCATTGAATATCAGAAGCTGTAAAGCCAGACAATTCAGCACTGTCTCAGCCCCAACCCCGAATCCATACATGTAGTAGGAAAATTTTGGGGGGTGGTCCAGTTAGGCAATGAGCAGCCTCAGGTTTCAGTTTCTATCAGAAGAGATTTAGAAGTAACCACTGAACTTTTTGCTCAGTCACAACCCTGAGTTAATCTCATCTATGTTATCATTAGAAAGTGAAAAGTTAAGCCGCTCAGTAGTGTTCAACTCTTTGCAACCCCATGGACAGTAGCCTATAAGGCTCCACTGTCCATGGAATTTTCCAGGCAAGAATACTGGAGTGGGCTGCCATTTCCTTTTCCGTATGTATCATTATTCCCTTTCAAATTAGTTCCTCAAAAGAAACTTGCCTGGGGTGATTCAGGTCTTAAGGCTGCCGCTCTCACCTGGTACCACCTTGTCTGTAGCCAAGGAATCAGCAACTAAAGACAATTATCAGCTCTCACAGAAGAGACAACTCTAAATGTCATATACAAAAACCACCACCTGGATTCAAGGTTATTTGGGAAAGGAGAGAGAATGGAGTAAGGAGAGGTGTCAAGAAGTAAATGAGCAGAAGATGACTAGAATTAGAATATTCCAGATAGGGGACACAGCAAGAATCTGAGGCGCAAAGGAAAGAATGTAAGTTGGAATAAAAAAACAAGAACTAAAAGACAGCTTGGGAAGGAATCATGTGGATGGACTTCAAATCCCAGTAGGACAGGGCTCTTGCTTCTATTTAAGGTGTAGGTATGTGAGACAAGTCTGTTAACTATTGTAAACTAGATCATGCTTTAACAGAATGGCAAAATGACTGTTCCATTTTTCCAATAATGAGAGACATCTTTCAACTGTCCAGAGACCAAAAGGAGAATTCCATCTCTCTACTCACCCTTCTTTCTGAGCTCTGGTTTGCCTTTCTTGACTGTGGCCATCACCATGTCACCCACACCAGCAGCAGGAAGTCTATTCAGTCGTCCCTTGATCCCCTTCACAGAGATGATATACAGATTTTTGGCTCCTATAAAAGAATGTAAACAAATATGGAGACTACTTTTGAGGGCCAATCAGGCAGTGCTGCGATTTTCCAACACCACCTCCTCCACTCACACTCCCAAGCAGTTAGTCCCCACTAGGTGGAACACCTTGTCACACCACCGATTGAAGCAAAACAACACAACATGCTGCCGCTTCACCCAAAAGCGGTGTTTTTCACTCTGCCCTTTCTTGACGGCTCAGCGGGTCATCAGCAAAAGGCCCACTGAGTGCTTTTAAAAGGGTGAGTATGGCAGGGGGCAGCCGAAGGTCTCACCTGTGTTGTCAGCACAGTTGATCACGGCTCCAACCGGAAGACCCAAGGAAATCCGGAATTTCGCACCAGAGGACCCACCACGTCCTGTAAGTAGAAAGGGAAACAGGAGGTCACTGCCCAGTCATGGTTTGGAGTCCCTTTCACATGCTTAAAGTAGTTCACTCGCGTATGCTTTGGGAAACGGCACAATGTAGATTCGTTCTCTTTAGGAATCCACACACTCCCTGCCCCATGTGCCACCCAGTTCTCAAGGCCAATAGCCAAGTCCTCACTACCACATTAGACTGAGATTAACTGGCCTGGAAGACTCAATTCTCGATCCAACTTTTGCACCACGCCAATTCTTCCTGTAGGGTGGGAAACTGCACAAGCCGCCCACACTGGGACTTAAGTCAGTCCAACTCCAATCCCGTTACTGCAGTGATGACCCGGAATGAACCCGCAGAGTTCGATCGAGAGTCACGACTGGATCCTGCCAACTCAACCCTCCAGCCGGCCCCGTCTCTTTCAAGGGCTCTCCCGGTGCTCCCCCGATGAACCCTCCAAGCCCTCTCGGGCCTCGAGCAGAGCAAACCGCCCCAGCTGCCCACGGCCGCCGCTGCCGGCAAGGCCAGCTGCCACAGCGCAATAGATGGCGAAGGATCTTCCAAAGTCAAAATCTCACCTCGCTTCGACATCTTGAAGGCCGGAAAGGGACAAAAAGGAAGTAGATACAAAGGACACTGGGATATGAACTCCGACGCCCCGCCCAATCTGGGCACGTGATCCGGAGTTTGCTCAATCTGCCTCTTTCTCCAGGGCGCTGTCTTATTCCGTCATAAACGCGGGACGTCACCTAGAGCTCGCGATAGAAAGTGAGCGGTGTAGGGGTTGAAGGCTGCAGAATGAATGATACCGAGAGTATATTCAATAGGAGCTCGGGAGTAGTTGTTTAGGACACAGAAACATTGGTTTAATTGATCGGACAACCTTTTCTGAACACTATGTGCCAGGGACTTAGATGGACACTAAAGTGAAGTGAAAGTGAAGTCGTGAAGTCGTGTCCGACTCTTTGCGACCCCGTGGACTGTAGCCTACTTAGGCTTCTCCGTCCGTACGCCGTCCAAGCAAGAATACTGGAGTGGGTTACCATTTCCTTCTCCAGGGGAATCATCCCGATCCAGGGATCGAACCCAGGTCTCCCGGATTGGAGACAGACGCTTTAACCTGAAGGCATGGGCGTTGAGGGCGAAGGTTAAAGAGCTGGAAATGGTTTCATTAGGATGTGATACAACTGAGAGGTGCCATTGTAGGGCAACAGATAATTCCATATTGTGTATGCTTAGTCCCAAACCCAGTTGTATTTTCTATATCTTGCTATATCCATCATTCTTTTCCCTGCCTCAGGCTTTCCCATTCTTCAGGCTTCCGGTTGATGCATTCATTCAAATATTAAAAGACTACGGATTCCAGATCCTGTCCTGGGCACAGGCTAGACTACATCAGAACAAAACAGATCATTCTTGCCCTTATGAAAGTTATATGCAGTCAGGCTGGTGATGAAGGTGGATATTAGATACTGAACCATAGACGTAATCCGAGAAGGAAATGACAACCCACTCCAGTACTCTTGCCTGGAGAATCCCATGGATGGAGGAGCCTGGTGGG
>SJYV01010962.1:174226-202014 GCA_006410875.1 Neotragus pygmaeus | reverse complement strand
GCATTGATCACTGAGGAAGGCTTTCTTATCTCTCCTTGCTATTCCTTGGAACTCTGAATTCAAATGAGTGTATTTTTCCTTTTCTCCTTTGCCTTTCACTTCCCTTCTTTCCTCAGCTATTTGTAAGTCTTCCTTAGACAACCATTTTGCCTTTTTGCATTTCTTTTTCTTGGGGATGGTCTTGATCCCTACCTCCTGTACAGTGTCAGGAACCTCCGTCCATAGTTCTTAAGGCACTGTATCAGATCTAATCCCTTGAATCTATCTGTCACGTTCACTGTATAATCGTAAGGGATTTGATTCAGATCATACCTGAATGGTCTAGTGATTTTCCTTACTTTCTTCAATTGCAGTCTAAATTTGGCAATAAGGAGTTCACGATCTGAGCCACAGTCAGCTCCCAGTTTTGTTTCTGCTGACTGAATAGAGCTTCTCCATCTTTGGCTGCAAAGGATATAATCAATCTGATTTCAGTATTGACCATCTGGTGATGTCCATGTGTAGAGTCTTCTCTTGTGTTGTTGGAAGAGGGTGTTTGCTATGACAAGTGCTGCCAACAAATTTGAGTGAAATCCCAAAGGATGGATTTCATACTAACACAACAGACAGCTGCCTTTTATAATTTTAAAGTAAAAATTCAAACCGTGTGAATGATTTAATTTTACTCTTCACACAGGGAGCTAACAGAATGAGAGGTNCTGCCAACAAATTTGAGTGAAATCCCAAAGGATGGATTTCATACTAACACAACAGACAGCTGCCTTTTATAATTTTAAAGTAAAAATTCAAACCGTGTGAATGATTTAATTTTACTCTTCACACAGGGAGCTAACAGAATGAGAGGTCGGCTTGGCAGTATGGACAGCTTTGAACGCTCCAACAGTGTTGCTTCAGAGAAGGTATGCAAGTGGAGCTCTCCTTTTTTCTGCTGTTTCAACTTGGCAAAAACAAACACAATATGGTATTATGCCTGCTTTATGACTTCTTAAAAATAACTCTTGAGCTTTTATTATTTCAAAGAAGATTCTGTATATTAGCTCGTTTCTGTCAACTAAAAAAAGATCTACANTATTTATTCAACAATACTGCACAGTTTTTTTAGTCTCAGGTTTATTTTATACCAAATTAGCAGAGATATCATTTCTATTCATGAGTAATCTTATTTTTTAAAACTTAATGTCACGAAAGTCAGATTTGTACTCTTGTGATACCTTTATATAAGTGGCCACATCATAATTGTTATTTAATAGTTATAAGAAAGGAACAGGTAGAAATTTCTGACTTCCAAAAGAGAAAGGAAAACATTCAAACTCAAGAGCAGCTGTAATTTTTATCCTGCTTTGGAATGCTTAAATTCCATTGTGGGCTATAACAAAGAAGTGGTTTTATCTCCACTTGTTCAAGTTTATTCATCCCTTAAAAGGGGAGGAGAGAGTTTCTGTTAATCTTTCTCAAAAATAAGTTATATGAGCAAACACATCGAAAGTATTTTGAACTTCTCAGAAGAGTCAGTAATAACTAATAGTGTCATTATCATAAAATATTGAAGTATTTTATCATGATATCAAGTCTAATGAAAATCCAAGTGTGTTCAAAGGCTCATTTTGCAGTATTATACTATTATTTGGTTATTATTAGTTGTAAATAGTTCCAGACAACAGCCTAGCTGGATAAGGAATTTAATCTTGATCAGCTATGGGTTTCCTCAAAATGCTTTTTTGACAGAAGGAATGTATTTTAAGTTATTAGTGTCTCTTTTTGAGAGTTTTCTATCAAAATTTTTTATTGAATTATAATTTTAAGATACTCAGGGTCTACCAAATAATTTTTAAAAAATGGAAAATAAAATTGTTGCCCTGTTGCCCTGTTTCTCCTGTGGCTCTGAGAAAATGCAGAGGGTTCAGGTCTGGCAGAGAGACCACCAGCAAAGAACAGCTGTCTTATGAAACAGCAGGAGAGAGTGCTCCAGGAAGGACAGGAGGAACCCCACCTCGAAAAAGTACCATGGATGAGTGTGTGTTGGGAGGGTGAAAGGCAGGATGACTATGAATTTCTGAAACTCTTAAATAAAATGGCCCAGCAACATGAAATGAGAAATCACTTCCAATATTATGTAAACCCAAGGAAATGCAACTCAAGATATTCTTTAACTTGACTACTCACTAAATGAACATAAAGTGTTTTTTAAGTGAATGTTAAAAATCACCAGTATTTTCTTTAGGCAACAATTTCATGAACACTGGTGGACAGCAAAATGAATTAAATGTATTATTTTCTTATTTTCAGTGATGCTAATGATGCTGACCATTTACATTAAGGGAAATTTCTTCCCACTGAAGACTTATCACTTCGTATTTTTTTTTCTTTTAAATCTTAAAAAAAAAATGTTGCTTAGAACCATCTTCTTCCTAATGCCTTCTGAGAACACACTCCTTCTCTGATGGACAACCCCTTCATTTATCTTATGCACCTCTGTCCAACTGTTTCTAGTTCTGTTATTGCACTCAGTTGTGTCCAAATCTCTGCAATCCCATGGACTACAGCACACCAGGCTTCCCCGTCCTTCATCATCTCCCAGAGTTTGCTCAAACTTATGTCCATTGGGTTGGTGATGCCATCCCACCATCTCATCCGCTGTTGTCTCCTTCTCTTCCTGCCCTCAATCTTTCCCAGCATCAGGCTTTTTTTCCCATGAGTCAGCTCTTCATATCAGGTGGCCGAAGTATTGAAATTTCAGCTTCAGCATCAGCCCTTCCAATAAATTTTCAGGGTTGATTTCCTTTAGGATTGACTGTTTTGATTTCCTTCCATCCAAGGGGCTTTTAAGAGTCTTCTCCAGCACCACAGTTGAAAAGTATCAATTCTTCAGTGCTCAACCTTTTTTTCTGGTCCACTCTCACATCTGTACATGACTACTGGAAAAACCATATCTTTGACTATATGGTATATGTATGTTTCTGGTATATACCAAATATATTCCTGTCTTGCATATTGCTATGTGTGTATGGAACTTGGCCTTCATTGACTTCCAGTTTGTCATTGGATCAAAGGGTTTCATGTGACCATTTTATTTGAAGAAACATTGCACCTTTTCCTTTGCTTAGCATGTGGTCAAATAAATAGTGTTCCTGAGGTTTCTACTCCACTTTTAAAATTGGAATATAATTGCTTTACAGTGTTGTGATAGATTCTGCTGTATAGCTTCATAGAGTCCTGTACTCTGAGGACCTCAGCTTGGGATATGGCAGAAGTAACTCTTGTGTAGGTAAGTCTCCTCGTTGCTTTGTCTTCACACACACACACATTTACACACACATTTATTTATAGCTATGTTTCATTGCATTCTCATGAATGTTAATAACAAGCATTTATGAATGGGCTCCCCAGGTGGCACTAGTTGTAAAGAATATATCTGCCAATGCAGGAGACATGAAACTCAGGTTAGATCCCTGGATTGGGAAGATCCCCTGGAGGAGGGCATGGCAATCCCCTCCAGTATACTTGCCTGGAGAATCCCATGGAAAGAGGAGCCTGGCGGGCTCCAGTCCACGGGGTCGCAAAGAGTTGGACATGACTGAATCGACTTAGCATGCACACATGAATTTTTCAACCAGAATATGTACTTTGTCTCTCCATATAGTCTTCCTTGGCAATTGCATCCAACACTAATATCTCTGTTCACTCTGCTGCTCAGATGTGTGCTGAATTTCTCGGCAATAAGATCTCTGAAAAGGGAGCGCCCTTAGCGCAGAGAGGTTCAGGAAATTTCCCAGGCTCAGAGTCTTTAAATAAGCTGATGTGTAGAAAGATGTTAATATAAAGCAGGTGCTCTGAAAATTAGATATTATTACAGAAGACATGTATTATATACAACTTCTTATTTAATCAATTGATTTAGGATAATTTTGTATTCTATGCCCCTTTACAGTACTTATTGAAGCACTTATTGTTACTTTCTTGCACAGCATTTGCACTTTAGCAAAGCGGACAAAGTAATTGATAATTGTTTGAATGAAAGCAGGAAGGCAAGGGTCAGGGAAAAGAGTTAGAGGAAATATGCTGTGCACAGAATAACAACAAAATCCCACCGAAGCATAAGGTTGGTATTGGTTAAGAACAGGAACTGGGTGGGAGATGAAGGCTCTTGGAATAGCTTCCCAGTAATATTATAGAAGAAAGCTGAAAAACCTATAAAATCACAGTTTTATAAAACTAAAAATGTGATCATCATTTAGTCCCAAGACTGTGATGTCTGGACATTTTATATTCTCATAATTTTCTATTAAGGTATCAAATACAAAATGATGCACAATTATAAACAATCAAGTATAATTATTTTCTAAAAGGCATAGAATTCATTAAGAGAAAACAATATTAATGGAAACTGCAATGCACAGTTATGGCCAAAAAAAAAAAAAAAATTCTACAAAATAGATTCCAGGAACATTACAATAAAATGTTAGACAAAGTGGGAACCAGGAAGGGAAATGAGTTTTAACAGAAAGAAAAGAAGTTTACAACCTTTTGTGGCTCAAGGGAGAAAAAGCTCACCCACATTGCTCCCTTTAAGAGTTTTTCCAGATTTAACTAGCTGCGTGGAGGTTCCCATATGGCTATTAAAGAATTATACTATCAAATAGAAAAATAATAAGTATATTAAAAACAGTATATAATCATGCTATTAGAAGGGAAGGGCCATGTCGTGAGCACATTATGTTTAAGAGTTTAGAAGAGCAGGTACTCAATAAACGGCATGCACAGGGCAGGCTTTGAAAGCTTACTTTCTAAATCCAATATGTAACTAAATAAATAATGCAGCCTTGATAACCCTCAAAATAGAAAGTAAATGGTCCATTAAGAGAACACATTAAGCCATCTTACTGACTCATGCATGGACCCTTCAAGTGC
Source organism: Neotragus pygmaeus (assembly GCA_006410875.1). NCBI lineage: Eukaryota > Metazoa > Chordata > Mammalia > Artiodactyla > Bovidae > Neotragus > Neotragus pygmaeus. Next base: position 197,106 of record SJYV01010962.1, on the reverse strand, counting down.
CCATTATTAGGCAAATGCTCCCATCAATCGTATTACCTACATAGAAAACAGTCTTTTAAAATACACTTTCAGGCCATAAATTCCCCATTCTTATTCAGCTATTGACCAATATTTCTAATTTGATGTTTCAGAATTTTATAAAAATGTTACTTCTTCTTTTTTTTTTTTTTTTGCCTTAAAGTTGCATTTTTAAATGGTAAGGTTTATTTTTAGGAAGCATTAGCCCTAGAATTAGCCTGAACAGAAATATCCTTTGGGGTTCATGGCTCTCATTCATACTGTCACCATGAGAGGGATAAAGCTGCAGGATTTTTTTTTTCAATTACACCATATTCAAAGACAAAAGAAAGCTGAGGGCCGAAGAATTGATGCTTTTGAACTGTGGTATTGGGGAATACTCTTGAGAGTAACTTGGACTGCAGGGAATTCCAACCAGTCAGTCCTAAAGGAGATCAGTCCTGGGTGTTCATTGGAAGGACCTATGCTGAAGCTGAAACTCCAATACTTTGGCCACCTGATGGGAAGAACTGACTCACTGGAAAAGACACAGAAGCTGGGAAAGAGTGAAGGCAAGAGGAGAATGGGACAACGGAGGATGAGATGGTTGGGTGGCATCACTGACATGATGGACATGAGTTTGAGTAAGCTCTGAGATTGATGATGGATAGGGAAACCTGGCATGCTGCAGTTCATGGGGTCACAAAGAGTCAGACACAACTGAGTCGACTGAACTGACAAAGATAAATTAGCATTGTGAGACATTATTATTTTTTAAATTATTTGACTATAGCTACCTTACAGTGTTGTGTTAGTTTCTGCTGTACAACAACGTAAATCAGCTATATGTATACATATATCCCCTCTTTTTTTGGATTTCCTTCCCATTTAGGTGCCTCTGTGAGTGTGCTATGTCACTTCAGCTGTGTCTGTGGCCCTATGGACTGCAGCCTGCCAGGCTCCTCTGTTCATGGGATTCTTCAGGCAAGAATACTGGAGTGGGTTGCCATGCCCTCCTCCAGGAGTTCTTATTTTGGTGTCTACAGAACATTAAGTAGAGTTCCTTGTGATATACAGCAGATTCTCCTTAGTTATCTATTTTATACATGTTAGTGTATATATTGGAGAAGGCAATCGCAAACCACTCCAGTACTCGTGCCTGGAAAATCCCATGGACGGAGTAGCCTGGTGGGCTGCAGTCCATGGGGTCACTGAGGGTTGGACACGACTGAGCAACTTTACTTTCACTTTTCACTTTCATGCATTGGAGAAGGAAATGACAACCCACTCCAGTGTTCTTGCCTGGAGAATCCCAGGGACAGGGGAGCCTGGTGGGCTGCCGTCTATGGGGTTGCACACAGTCGGACATGACTAAAGTGACTTAGCAGTTAGCAGTACCAGTAGTGTATATATGTGAAGGACATTATCTTCCGTCAAATATCAAGGATACAAAACAGACTCTACGGTTCATTTGATATATGCTGTACAAGGATGCTATCTCTGTCTCCTGAGTGGAGAATTCAGCTCATACTGACCTAGAAGATATGTGATTCCAAATGTATTGGATTTCAAGCAGATTCATACCCAGGCTGTCTAAATTGGATTTATTTTTTTTTTTTTCAACTTCTAGATATCTAAATTGGAGAAGGCAATGGCACTCCACTTCAGTACTCTTGCCTGGAAAATCCCAAGGATGAAGGAGCCTGGTAGGCTGCAGTCCATGGGGTCGCGAAGAGTTGGACATGACTGAGCAACTTCACTTTCACTTTTAACTTTCATGCATTGGAGAAGGAAATGGCAACCCACCCCAATGTTCTTGCCTGGAGAATCCCAGGGACGGGAGAGACTGGTGGGCTGCTGTCTATGGGGTTGCACAGAGTCGGACACTACTGAAGTGACTTAGCAGCAGGTAACTAAATGGGCGATGTCCTTCAGTGTGAGTTTCAGGCACACCTCAAAACTTAGGTGCTAAAACTGTCCACTCTACCACCATCCAACCTTGAATTCAAAGCTGCTCTACTTTGGTTGGAGAACTTAGACTCTGTGACATAGTTTCTTCTATTTCCAGCATAGAACACTTTCCAAAATTGTTTCTCCTCAACTCTTGGAGATCAAATGTTTTCTCTACCTTTTTGATCTGTATTTTGTTGCAGAGAAGGAGCCAGTTCTGACTCCATCTTGAAACTGTTTCTTTGACTTGTTTTATTATTCTAATTGCTTTTGTTATTTTTATAAAAACAAAAGCCTTGTTACTTTTGTTACCATTGTCATACAAAATAGCTGACTGTTAAACTAAAGTGCCTTTGTTCAGAACCCTGCCCACCTGCAGATGACAGGAAAGAAGAAATTAACATATCTGCCTGAGGTTTGCCATTCTGTTTGCAAGATTAATGGGCTTTTTACCCTGCTTCCTCAACTCCCTCCATCTCTGATCTATTAAAGAACCTGACATCCGGACCCAGATAAGATGGTTATTTTGAGGTGCTAGCCTGCCATCTTCTCAGTCAGCAGGGTCCCTGAATAAAGTATCTTCCTTGCTTCAAGCCCTCATCTCTCAGATTCACTGGCCTGTCATGCAGTGAACAGAGTGAACTTGGACTCAGTAAACTTTTACTGACTTTGTCACATCAGATAGCTTTCCTTTTGGCATAACTTTTTCCCTGCTCTTCTCAAGCTAGACTTTTTGTCATCTGGGTTCTTTCTCTAGTCATAGATTCTCTCTTTTCTTTCTTTCTTTTTTTTTTTTTGATGTGGACCATTTTTAAAGTCTTATTGAATTTGTTACAGTGTTGTTTCTGTTTTATGTTTTGGCATTTTGGCCACAAGGCATGTTAGATCTTAGCTCCCTAATCAGAGGTCGAACCCCCCATATCCTGCATTGGAAGGCTAAGTCAACTGGACCTCCAAGAAAGTCCCATCTAGACACAGATTCTCATTATTCCCATGCACTCAACACATCTGGACTAACATGGACTATTATTACAGGCTTAGTCAAACAATTTGTGGTAGTTCTATCAGCATTCCCCATTGATGGCTAGGTAAATAATGGTTTTTTTTTTTTTAGGTCTGTAGAAAAGAGGTCAGTGTAATACACATTTAATTTGAGAAGGGTTTAGTCATTACATAAGTCATTATTCAGATAAAGCTGCTCAGCAGTTAATACATCTGGGAGTGAATTAAGTGTGTGTCATGTGGAATCTGTTTGACACAATTTTTAATCTCTAAAACATTTGTGAAGAGGAAGTTGATGATATTTTTTCCTTCAGCTAAAAGAGCAAGGAGCAAGGTTAAGTGAAGGTTGTGTGCAAAAGGATGGGGAAATTTATCTGGAAGAAGTATCCAGGGAAGGAGGAGAGGGGGAAACATGAGAAAGGAAAAAATAAACGGGAATGGGAGGAAATAAAGAAGGCGAAGACAGGAGTGAAAAGGAGAGAGGACTGAGTGGGAGAGGAGGAGATTGGGGGAAGGAAGGAGAAGGGAGAAAGGAGAATGGGAACAGCATTAGTTTCAGGAGGGGCATTCTTAAAGTAAAATAGTCATTTTACTTGGTATAAATTATATGCCAAATTGGTATAAAAATTATATGCCAAACATTGAAATCTTTATTCTATATCTGTAGAATTAGAGAAGAGCTGATACATACACACAGACACAGACACACACACACACACACACACACATCTATAATATTCTCTCTATATTATTATATGTGTTATATACTATTCAGAAATAAATTTATATGTGTCTTGCACATGTTTTCTGAAAAATACTGGAAAGAAGTGAACTTTAGCTATTCCCTGATAATTACCCTTTCTCTCCATCCAATCCAGTGTCTACTAAAACCACAATTATGCATTTAGAGTTGTACAAACAGACATGCAGATACACCTTCACATCATCTCATCTTCTCTTTCTACAGCTTTCACAGTAAGATGTAAATCTGCATTTTAGGTTGACTCCAAGTGGCACAAATAAGTCTACATTGTCAGAACTCTGCAATGACAATTCAAACTTCTGAGAAATACCATGGTAACCAGACTATCAGTTTGGTGAAGATGTCAACACTCCAAAATGCAAAAATTAGCAACAGAAGCAACAGGGAATGATTGGAAAAAGTGAAGAAATAAATTCATATCTTGTCAATAAAATTATTTTTGTTGTTTTAGAATTTAATAAAGTTTACACTTTTTTGTTAGTCATTAATAAAGCTTATACTTTGTTAATAAAACTTATACTTTTTCAAGTGCATATTTGCCATTTGTCTTTTTAGTCTTTAAATTTCTTTATCTATTTTTCTATGGCAGTATGTGTATTTTCTTTGCACATTATTTTGAAATTGAAATTTAATTTTTACTTAATTAATATGTGTCCAGTTTTAATATTTACTTAATTCAATAAATCTTAGAAGGAACAAAAGCGGTCCTTAGCCTTGCCCCTTCTTATCTTTACTTAAGCTACTCTGAAGTCCATTATGTAATTTTAGTTATTTCTTTTAGGATTTACCTCTGTATATCTAAATGATATATTAAACTGATATATTTTGAGGGTTCACTTTATACACAATCTATTGAACTTCTATTATGAAAGTTATATAGTTAGTTCATTTATACCTTATTTCTCCACCAACACATAATTCAGTACCAACTCTCAATATTGTTAAGGAATAATTTTAATTAGAATTTATTTGTTAAAAGTTAAGAACTATGGTTCTCTTATTTAAAATTGAGTCTTATGTTTTCCTAACTTGCACCCAAATTTTTATTTTCTCTGTAGTCAACAATTCTGTTTTGTCTTTTTTTTTTTCCCCCTGTTTGATTTTCCCTGTACCTATCACTAACTCTTCAACATACTCTTCATCACTTGTGTAAAATTTAGGTCTATATCAAGCAATTATGTAGTCATAGTTTTCCCTGAGAGATCTTTGCTGAGTTCTGTAGTCGACTATTCTGATTGAAACTGGCCTCTCTCTGAGTATTGATTCACAGCTTTCACCTGGAAGTTTTCTTTACCATAAATCAGTATTTATTTCATAGCGCATCTATTTCCTGAAGGCCCTGAGTTGCTTGACATGCTTCCCTTGACAGCATAGCTTCTATTGGCTATCTTTAAAAGAGAATAAGGGAGATGATTTTTTGTTAAGCTAACATGTCTGAACTTGATCTATACTTCATAATTAATTAATAGCTTGATGGGGTATGGAAGCCAAGCTCAGAGATGATTCTTTCTTGGAATGTTCACAATGCTTCATTATTGTTTGCTGTCTAGTATTATTAGCGAGACATTTAACACCATGTTCAGTCAAATGTTTTCTGTGCTTACTTTTTGTTTTTCTCCTTTCTGGGAACTTTTGGAATCTGTTCTTTCTTCTTGGGGTTCTAGTATTCAAAGCAACAGTGGTGGAATAGTTACAAATTTGCCAAGAAACATGAATGAATGTATTTTAAAAGCCAAGATAATCCCAAACAGGATACGTTCAAACAAACTCACATCAAGAATCATCATAATCAAGCTGCTGAAAATTAAAATTAAAGGGGAAAAATGTTGAAAATAATGAGAGAGAAAAATAGTAAGAAAGCAATTTGAATAACTGGTCTTATCAGAAGGAGGCCAGAAGGGGTTCAATGTTTTTCAAGGGGTGAAGGAGAAGAACTCTTAACTTCAAATCCTATCCTGGGGAAACAGTCTTTAGGAACCAAGGAAAAATCAAGGCAGGCTTAGATGAGGAAAACTGGGGGGAAAAAATTAGCAGGGCTAAAAAAGGATTGAAGAAAGTCATCTGAATAGATAACAGATAGAGGACATGATGAAGATAGAGTCTTGGAACATTCAGAGGAAAGAAGAATAATGAAACGAGTGAAACAAGTCTAAATACATTTTACTTCTGCTAACTTTCCTAAATATGTTTTATTGTTGAAGTAAAAACTATGACACTGTTTGATACAGTTCTAAATGTATATAGAGGAAATATTTAAGATTATTATACATGGGATGTTAAAGGAAGCCATGTTTCTGCCACTCAAACTGCCACTCAAAGCCATGTTTCTGCCACTCAAACTTTATATTGTGGATAAAGCCTGCTTTCTCATTGTCAAGGACAGACATTTAAAATGAGGAAAAAAGGGAACTCTCTTGCATTGCTGGTGGGAATACAAACTGATATCACCACTATGGAGAACAGTATGAATATTCCTTTAAAAACTAGGAATAAAACCACAATACAACCCAGCAATACCACTTCTAGGCATATCCTTGAGGAAACAAAACCTGAAAAAGATACATGTACCCCAATGTTCACTGAAGCACTATTTTCAACAGCTAGAACATGAAATGGAGAAGGAAATAGCAAACCACTCCAGTATTCCTGACTGGAAAATTCCATGGACATAGGAGCCTGGTGGGCTACAGCTCATGGGGTGGCAAAGAGTCAGACATGACTAAGTGACTAACAATAGGACCTGAAAGCAATCTAGATGTCCATCAGCAGATAAATGGATCAAGAAGCTGTATTACATATATAAAATGGAATACTACTCAGCCATAAAAAGGAATCCATCTGAGTCAGTTTTAATAGGTGGACAAAACTTACTTCACATTATACAAAGTGAAGTAAGTCAGAAAGAGAAAAACAAATATCACATATTAGTACATAGATGTATATATATATATAAAATCAGAAAGATGGTACTGATGAACCTATGTGCAGGGTACAGTGGAGATGCAGATGTACAGACCAGATTTATGGACATGGGCTGGGGAGAGGAAGGAGAGGGTGAGATGAATGGAGAGAGTAGCAAGAAAGCATGTACAATAACATGTAAAATAGATAGTCAATGGAAATTTGCAGTATGACTCAGGGAACTCACACTGGGGCTCTGTAAACCTACAGGGGCAGGATGGGGTGGGATGGGAGAGGGAGGTTCAAAAGGGAAGGGGCATATATATATCTATGGCCAATTCATGTTGATGTATGGCAGAAATTAAACCAATATTGTAAAGCAATCAATAATCAATTAAAAATAAATGTATTTTCAAAGAAAAAAATAAAGAGACAGTTCAGTTCAGTCACTCAGTCGTGTCCAACTCTTTGCAACCCCATGAATCACAGCACACCAGGCCTCCCTGTCATCACCAACTCCTGGAGTTCACTCAGATTCATGTCCATCCAGTCGGTGATGTCATCCAGCCATCTCATCCTCTGCTGTCCCCTTGGCCTCCTGCCCCCAATCCGTCCCAGCATCAGAGTCTTTTCCAATGAGTCAACTCTTCGCATGAGGTGGCCAAAGTACTGGAGTTTCAGCTTTAGCATCAGTCCTTCCAATGAATACCCAGGACTGATCTCCTTTAGAATGGACTGGTTGGATCTCCTTGCAGTCCAAGGGACTCTCAAGAGTCTTCTCCAACACTACAGTTCAAAAGCATCAATTCTTCGGTGCTCAGCTTTCTTCACAGTCCAACTCTCACATCCATACATGACTACTGGAGAAACCATAGCCTTGACTAGATGAACCTTTGTTGGCAAAGTAATGTCACTGCTTTTGAATATGCTATCTAGGTTGGTCATAACTTTCCTTCCAAGGAGATTTCCCAGGCAAGACTACTCGAGTGGGTTGCCATTTCCTACTCTGAGCGATCTTCCCCACCCAGGGATTTTAAACCTGGATCTCTGAGTCTCCTGCACTGGCAGGTGGATTCTTTACCACTGGGCTACTTGGGAAGCTTAACAAGAAAGGATAATTACAATGTATCCACAAAATGGTGACTTTCAGCTTCTATGAATTTTTCTCTGTATATATAAATTCACAACTATAAGGAAAAGTTGTCCTTTTCCAATATCTAGCCACCAATATGTTTTTTTGTTTAAATATATATTTAAATCAATGTAAATACATAAATGTTCATTTTAGTTTATTCACTTTAAATATTACTAGTTTTATTATTTTGCGGTTTTAAAATGTCCCAGGTTTTGTCACTGATTGTTTTTTGAAGTTAGCCCCTCAGTTCTTTAGACATGGAACTTTCCTTTTTAAGTAGTTCATTACTTTCTACCACCAATGATTGATGTTCCAAATTCATCTTGCACTTTTTCTGCTTAGACCTAGAAGCATCTATTTCCTATTATTAGAAAACTACAAATCTAAATAACAAATTTGCTCATTGCTGAGTGGGTATGATTACTTTTAGAATAACATGAACTAGAAAATAAATATATGTATGTACATATTCACACATGTCTATATCAACGTGTCTGTACATATTTAATTTTTTTAATGTAGCTTCATGTTAGTATAACTGAAACTGGCACAACACCACAAGTTTTATACTAGTCTTGTCTCTTTCTTTAGAAAAGGCAGAGGAACCAGAGATCAAATTGCCAACGTCCGCTGGATCATGGAAAAAGCAAGAGAGTTCCAGAAAAACATCTATTTCTGCTTTATTGACTATACCAAAGCCTTTGACTTGGCACAATAAACTGTGGAAAATTCTGAAAGAGATGGGAATACGAGACCATCTGACCTGCCTCTTGAGAAACCTATATGCAGGTCAGGAAGCAACAGTTAGAACTGCACATGGAACAATAGACTGGTTTCAAATAGGAAAAGGGGTACGTCAAGGCTATGTATTGTCACCCTGCTTGTTTAACTTCTATGCAGAGTACATCATGAGAAACACTGGACTGGAAGAAGCACAAGCTGGAATCAAGATTGCCGGGAGATATATTAATCACCTCAGATATGCAGATGACACCACCTTTATGGCAGAAAGTGAAGAGGAACTCAAAAGCCTCTTGATGAAAGTGAAAGAGGAGAGTGAAAAAGTTGGCTTAAAGCTCAACATTCAGAAAACGAAGACCATGGCATCTGGTCCCATCACTTCATGGGAAATAGATAGGGAAACAGTGGAAACAGTGTCAGACTTTCTATTTTGGGGGGCTCCAAAATCACTGCAGATGGTGATTGCAGCCATGAAATTAAAAGATGCTTGCCCTTTGGAAGGAAAGCTATGAAAAACCTAGAAAGTGTATTAAAAAGCAAAGACATTACTGACAAAGCCCCTTATAGTTATAGCTACAGCTTTTCCAGTAGTCATGTATGGATGTGAGTTAGACCATAAGAAGGTTGAATGCCGAAGAATTGATGCTTTTGAATTGTGATGTTGGAGAAGAGTCTTGAGAGTCCCTTGGATTGCAAGAACATCAAACCAGTCAATCCTAAAGGAAATCAGTCCTTTGGAAGGAAATCATTCATTGGAAGACTGTAGCTGAAACTGAAGCTCCAATACCTTGGCCACTGATACAAAGAGCTGACTCACTGGAAAAGACCCTGAGGCTGGGAAAGATTGAAGGCAAAAGAAGAGTGAGGCAGAGGATGAGATGATTAGATAGTGTCACCAACTCAATGGACAGGAAGTTGAGCAAACTTTGGGAGATAGTGGAAGACAGAGGAGCCTGGTGTGCTGTAGTTCATGGGGTCACAAAGAATCAGACATGACTCAGTGACTGAACAACAGCAAAAATGTTTAAAAATAAGCAAAAATAAATCACTAGTATGACTTCTGTCTCTAGCTTACAACCTGATTGTTCATTAGCTATGGTTTAAAGTTTGTTAGTATAAATATGTTGAAATATTTTGAGCTCTGTATTAAAGAAAATAGTTACACTGCATGAAATAAGTTTAACATTCTGAATTTGATCCTATAGGATTTAAAGTTAAAATGTCATGAAAATTTTTTACCACAGTTACATTAATTTTAAATTCAGATTTAGGTTTATCTGTAACTTATAAATTTAAACTTTTATGATGTCTTCCTGTCTCTTATGTAAACCTTTAATAACTGAATAAAAACCAAGCACAGATTAGGAAGTACTAAAATAAAACAGACCCTTATCATCATATCTTTTCCAAATAAAGTTATCCCAGTAAAAAATCTATACAGGCAAACCCTATTTGGCAAAGAAACTATGTATAAATGTTTGTGTTTTGGACACAGAGTAAATTATAAACTGTGTAGCAATGTTTCATGATTGGCAAAGAACAGAGTATACTGGGGTTTTGAACATTTTACATAGTTTTGTTCACATTTATCCTCAATTAGGCATTTGGTACATGTGAAGGCAATATTGGAATTGAGATAAAATATTTACACTTTGTGTTTTGCGTAAGGCTAAAAAGAAGATAACATCTTACTGGGCAGTTTGAATTGGCTGGAATTTGACCAGTTAGATTGAATAACTTTGCATGAAAATCTTTATCTAGACAGTCAGAATTTAGATGGGTAAGCTGCCTGATTAATTCCAGATTTCAAATATTTTCTTTCCAAATTTTCTTCCTGCCAAGATAATTATCAGGAACAATATGGATGAGTACAAATGGTTTTGGAAAATTTTATGTTGTTTAGGGTTAAAAATAAGTTCATGATATTTAAACTTCAGCTGTACTGGGTAAATGTATCCTTTGCCATATACTAATTTTTAAAACATCTTTGGAAATAATTCTTGCAAAGTTTTGTCACACTCAGTGTCATTTGGAAGATGAATTCCAGTTGGCTCTGTTTCATAGCACCTGCAGTTTTCGGAAATAACTAGAGTTTCAGTTGACACGTCCTAGATATCAATTTATGTTGCAAGTTAAAATGATTAAATCTGTGTGCTTGTGAGCAAGGTGCCTTTGTTAAGAATATGTAATGATAAAGAGCAAATAAAGTCAACCAGTGATTTAAATCTCTACTCTACAGGGAAAAATATATAAAATTAATGTTTGGAATTTGACCTCAGCTGTTAAAAGAAAATGAATTTTAAGAATATGTAGAAGCATGTATCTTAGCTTTTTTCAATGCTGTTGATGTTTCATAAGCTAAGTAAAAAGTTACTCTTTGCAGTATTGTACAGTATGTATAAATCAAGAAGTATTTTAGTAAATTAATATTTTACAACTAAAGTTTGTAACATATAATGGACCCTTATTGTTTAACAAGTTGTCTTTTTGAGTTAGAAAAAAACAATGATGAAGACTTTTTTTTTTAAAGATGTAAAATGCCTGTAGTTTGGGCCCAAATTCCAAAGTTTTAGTGCGAGAAAGAGTTCTCTTGAGGTTACATACACCGAACTACACTGATTTAATTCCAGCTTTGGGTCAAAGCCACTGAAAGATAATGTCCAGCAAGGAGCAAGATAACAAATTGATAAAAGACTGAAAATAATAGAATCACAAACCAATCATAAATTTCTGCATGCAATCATACACCTGGGTCACTACTTTTGTTGTTCAGTGGCTCAGTTGTGTCCTATTCTTTGCAACCCCATGACTGTAGCATGCCAGGCTTCCTTTTGCTTCACTATTTCCCCGAATTTTCTCAAATTCATGTCCATTGAATTGGTGATGCTATCTAATTATCTCATCCTCTGTTGCCCCCTTCTCCTCCTCTCAATCTTTCCCAGCATCAGGGTCTTTTCCAGTGAGTCAGCTCTTTGCATCAGTTGGCCAAAGTATTGGAGATTCAGCTTTAGCCTCAGTCCTTCCTATGAATATTCACAGTTGATTTCCTTAAGGATTGACTAGGAATTATTATGACATTTAGTTATTACTTGTCCAAGGGATTATTACTTGAAAACTTGAGGATATTAGGAACTGGCCCAGAAATCTATATGGCTGTTCAGCATTGGGGGTTTAGGATGAGATCAGAATATTTGAAGATATATTTGGGAATTTTGTCAAATCTTGAGTTCACCTGAATTTAAATACTTTTGGGAAATAACAATGGACTGTCTACAATTAGAGAGGAAAAAAATTTTAATGTAGACATCTTTGACCCTAGATCTTCCTTAGCACAGAGCAAAGGACAGCTGGAGAGACAACTTAGGTGACAAATTCTTGACTTTACTGGCTTATGTCTCTACTGCAAACTTAGAAAGTATAAAGTTTACTGAAAAAGATAGGTAGAAACATAGATGTCGCTAAAGGGCTAGTGTGTCCTCAGAAAAAGGAGCATTAGTCTCCAGAANAGACAACTTAGGTGACAAATTCTTGACTTTACTGGCTTATGTCTCTACTGCAAACTTAGAAAGTATAAAGTTTACTGAAAAAGATAGGTAGAAACATAGATGTCGCTAAAGGGCTAGTGTGTCCTCAGAAAAAGGAGCATTAGTCTCCAGAATGTTTCAGCAATGAGACAGAACTTGAGGACTGCTTGAGGGGACTAGTAAGAATGTCTCTGTCCAGAGAGGCGTGAGCGACTTCTATCTTGTTCATTATTACACTTCCAGGCTGTCATGCAGTACTTGACATTTAGATAGCATACAGCAAAAATGTGTTTAAGAGAAAGAAACTTAGTCATTCCCTCTGTCCTTACTTTACATTTTGGGTCTCACTGCAATTTTAGTACTTACCGTAGTATGCTGATTTGTCTGACAGCATGCTATGTTTGAGAGAGAATAGAATTCCAAGCGGGACAGATATGCCTCTCAATAACTTCTACTCACTTCTAGATTGAGGATTTAGGAAATTTACTTTACTGCATTGGGCATCAGTGTCCTCATCTGTGAACTGAGATGAATAAAACTAAAATCATATATGAGAACTATAGTATCATGCCTACATAAAGTAGAGTGAGTAGCTGGAATAACATGCATGATAAATTCAGGACAGAAAACAGAATAGATTAATTACAATTTAGGGATAAGGCTGAAGAAGTTGACCAAAACAAAAACACGGTCTTAGAAATGTAGCAAATGCCAAATTCACTAAAAATTCAAGTTTCTAGTTTATGAGGACAAACTATCAAATCCCCTGGAATGGTGATTATTCAGTAGTTATTTCAGCAATACTCTAGCACAAGAGCAAGGTGGACCATTTCTGCCACTTGCTAGTGCTTAGTATCCATTCCCCCAGCAAGGCTGGAGTGTTAGATATGGAAGCTAGATTGGATAGGGACCCAAGCAGAATCTCTATCCTATTGGTTCCTTGTGGAGAGTAAAGAGAAAACATGGCAGGAGCAACGTTGGAGTCCAGTTCATCAGACCCAAACCTTTTTGGCACCTGGGACTGGTTTCTTGGAAGACAATTTTTCCACAGATTGGGGTCAGGGGGTAGGGGGAGGTGTGGTTTCGAGATGATTCACGCGCATTACATTATTGTGTACTTTATTTCAGTTCTTGTTGCACCTCAGATCATCAGACATTAGATCCAGAGGTTGGAGACCCCTACAGTAAATCTCTACAGGAGTCTGAATCCCAGAAGACTCACTAGTCCATTACAGAGATTTAGAAGTGTGACTGTAAGCAGTGATTATGAGACCAACCAATAGAATCCAGGGTAGAGCCATCACCTCTACCTGCCAAGTAGAGAATAAGAAGCGTGGGAAGTGAGCTAACGTTGCTGACATGGTTTCTTCCTAGGTCACACTGGGCTCTCTCTGTCAAGGGCAAAAATGAGAATAAGCCTGAGATAACAGGAAGGAGAACTGGACAAATTGTGTAATTCAAATTCCAGAGGAAACCAGAAAAAGAAAAAAAAACCCAACACAGATGTCTCTGCACATATAGGATATCTTATAATTTAGGCTCATATTTCTAACATATTTGGCAGAAAGTCTCCGGAAGAAAGTCAAATCTTAAAAGATATACAAAATCAGGGAAGAAAGTCTAACATTCAAAGAGATAGTTTAAAATATGACTGGCCTTAAAATGTGACAGGCACATTGAACTGAATTTGACCTTCTTGGCAATTTGTAATGAAAGATAAATACTTTCACAAAAATAGAATTTTTGTTTATCTAAATTAAATGATAAACATTATTCTTCCTGAAGTCTGCTCTAGCCTAGATCTTTAATTTTCAACTATAAAATATGTCTCCAGATATTTTTATCCAAAATCTTTCCTTCATTCCTCTGAATATTCATTTCCTCCTTTGCACTCTAAGGAAAATTAATAATAGGACTGACTCACTTTGTAAAATAGCTCAATCATTGTTGGATATGTGTATGTATAATCTCACTCCATTATAACCTTTATGACTTGGAATATATTTATCTCATAACTCACAGAAGATATCATTTTATTTTCTCAATTAATCTTTTCTTTTTCAGATTATGAACGAAACTATGTTCCAAATGTTAAGGTTAAAGCTGTGCTTGTTTATAAAAAATAATTATGTNTCCTTTTAAATATTTATTTTAGTTTATTTATTTGGTTGTTTGTACTGGATTGTAATTGCAGCATGCAGGATCTAGTTCTTTGATCCAATCTGAGTCCCCTGCCTTGGGAACACAGAGTCTTAGCCACTGGACTACCAGGGGAGTCCCCCAAATGGTGAATTTTAGTCAACATTTTATAGTGGGTACATGAGTGGGAACTTTCGTATTAAATTCCTTGAAAGACTTTGTCTGTCTTCCTTTTTAGTTAGCTCATCTAGCAGGTTGCTGAATATGTGCTTGGGTACAGGTCAGTTCAGTCGCTCAGTCGTGTCTGACTCTTTGCAACCCCATTGACTGTAGCATGCCCGGCTTCCCTGTCCATCACCAACTCCTGGAGCTTGCTCAAACTCATGTTCATCCAGTCACTGATGCCATCCAAGCATCTCTTTCTCTGTCATCCCCTTTTCCTTCTGCCTTCAATCCTTCCCAGCATCAGGGTCTTTTCCAATGAGTCAGTTCTTCACATCAGGTGGCCAAAGTATTGGAGCTTCAGCTTTAGCATCAGTCTTTCCAATGAATATTCAGGACTGATTTCCTTTAGGATTGACTGAGTGGATCTCCTTGCAGTCCAAGGGACTCTCAAGAGTCTTCTTCAACACCACAGTTCAAAAATATCAGTTCTTCAGTTGTTGGGTACTATTGATGGAAGAGATATTACCTTAAGTCAAATAGCTCTTAAGTGTAGAACAAAGACATGAATCCAGGCCTCCTGACACCAGTTCCACAGCCAAAATATATCTTAAAGTGCTTAAATAACTAATCCTTTGCAGGAAAGTTAAGTAAATTTGAGTTTGACTCAATAATCCAGAAATCACCAGAGTGTGGTTCCTTTAGAGAAGTAGAACTTTTGACATCAGTAAAAATGGGGCTTCATATTGAATTCAGGGTAGGGCTCCACATGGACTTTTCTGCCGCCTGATCATATTTCTTAGTACTCTCTTAATATTTATGGATAGAATGCCAAAAAAGTTAAGTTGTGGTATAAACCTAAAAGGATTATACCTTAAGTATTAAGCCTTTGCTTATCTTGTCAAAATCTTCAGTTTTGCTGGAATTCTAATTACTAAACTATTCCCCTATGCAGATGGTCACAGGGAGGAAGTTCCTTCTTCCTTGACCAAAGTAATTTATTAGTTTGTTGACAGATTACACAAGGCTGAGCTCTCTGCTTATCACAGCTAATGTCTGGAATATGCCTGAGGAGTGTGTATTTTGTACTTTTAAGGTCATCATGTTACCACAAGCTCTAGCCTGTTTGTTTGAACAAGGGCAAGAACATGCACACAGATCATTCAGTAAACTTATTAGTCACAGGTAGGGTGGTTAAGGAAGATAAACAATCTACACAGTACCTCAGGAAAAGGTCTCCAAATTCCTAGCCTGTCTTCACATTCCAGTGCCAACATAAATTTTATACAAATTTGTTTATTTGCCCTTAGTCTTATAAACATGCAAATAGTTTAGTTTCTTTATTACATATCTGTATCAGAATAGATTTAATTCATGCATAATTATTTGTTAAAGTTAAGAAGTGAAAATGTATCTGAGACTATCACAATTGCTACTCATAAAATGTCTCATACTTTTCTTAAATTATATACAATATTTAAGTGCAAAAATGTAAATTGCTGATTTCTTAAATTTGCTACTTATTGTAAAAGGATCATCAACTTTTACATGTCCTCAATCAGTGATTTTTCTAGTCTCATATAGTGTTAACATTTGAGATTCAATATTCAGTCTAATCACCGTTCTCATAAAATTAAAAAAGCAAAAAGGGTGAAAAATTCCTTCAAAGAATCAAATAGATACCAATCAAAGTTCAATTAATGCCTGATACTGCTCTAGAAAAAAAATCAATTAAGCAATCAGTTTCTTTGTTCACAACGCAAGAATACCAGAGTTGTGGAGACATTATATCAACAAATAAGAAAAAAAGATCATTTATATTAAGGAAACATCTCAAGATTAAAAGTAGTAATTCCCTTTTTTTCCTTCATCTTTTTATCCCTAAAATTTAAAATGTAAAACATTAATTATTGAAGAGCCAATGGCAAGTTATAATTTGCCAGCAACTCGGATGGTAGGGGAATTTTTCTCTTTGGTTGAACAATTGCCTACTTCTATTTGGTCTACGAGACACTCAAGAGACTAATTTAGTGACTAGAGTAAAAGAATTTTTGCCTTGAGACTCTTTATCTTGAGTCACTGCATTCCAGGGACTCGGGTCACCAGAGACACATTTTTACTTCCCATTTTAAAAAATATTTATTAAGAACAAGTCTTGTCCTGTAGTTCAGCATTTTAAAATTGTTTCAGTTCAATACCTTGGAAAAATTGTTATTGCTTATATTATGTTATTTTATATCAAAGTTTTTGAATTTCTTGATTATTTACTTCTTGCATTTTATACCTTTACTTTAAATCTTCTATCTGGAAAATTTACATTCTTTCTACTTTTTATAATTCTACCCTGCTGAATTTAGTCTATATTATTTATTCAGTTACCTTTGTCTGTCACTTCATTGGGCCCTTCAGGTGGCAGTAGTGGTAAAGAACCCACCTACCAATGCAGGAGATGCAGGAGACAGGTTTGATACAGGTTTGATCCCTGGGTCAGGAAGATCCCCTGGAGGTGGGCATGGCAACCCACTCCAGTATTCTTGCCTGGAAAATTCGATGGACAGAAGAGCCTGGTGGACTACAGTTCATGGGGTCTCAAAGAGTCAGACACGACTGAAGTGACTGAGCATGCATACACCACTTCATTATTTATCTTTCTTTTTACACTTTGTTATCTTCAAAATACTTGCCTTATTTGATTATTTAACTGTCTAGTTTAATATCTTAATATTTTATTTTATTATTTTATTTTCTTTTGTTATAATGGTCACAAAAGGTAGCAGTAGAAGAAAGAAGTAGTACAGAGCATTTGCTCATTCATTGTGAAAAATTATACTATATGACCACAAAATACTAGGCACAATATTCAGGAGAAACGTTAATTATTGAAGAACCAGGCTTTGGAGTTTACATCATCAAAATAATAACAACAATTNAGAAGTAGTACAGAGCATTTGCTCATTCATTGTGAAAAATTATACTATATGACCACAAAATACTAGGCACAATATTCAGGAGAAACGTTAATTATTGAAGAACCAGGCTTTGGAGTTTACATCATCAAAATAATAACAACAATTTGGTGCTGTTACTCTCAGCCATTTCTCTGAGATTGAGCCCCCATAACACCAAAAATGAGATTGTTTTCTCAGGATGACCTGAGTATAACAGCTGATGCATCTAGAGCTTTGAGACCAACACTTCCTTGATTCTCTCCTGACAAGAGAACAGATGTGCAAGGGCACGTGTGCTGGGTCATTGATTAGTCTGCTAAGGAGCATGCATTTGCCAACTTATGTTTTATTTGTGAGGACCCTGACAACAAATTTCAGGGAGTCCCGTCTGTGTGTATTGTGAGTGTCAAAGCTGAACACAGGTCCCTCTTTGCCTTGACTCTTAGAATAGTCGTCGCTGTTCTTGCAATTTTGTAGCAGGAATTTACAGAATAAATCTGGTGTGCTAAAATTCAACCTTGGCCACCTCTTTCTTTTCTAATCCTGATACTCCATTTGCCCAAATTTCTTTACTAATTAGTGTCCTTTGTGTTGTTTTTCATCTTTTATGCCTTTTGATAGGTGCTTTAAATTAGTTTTAAGAGTGAGACAGGGGACTTTTTATCATACTATAAAAAAGTTTTTAACAGATTGCATATTTTTGAGCAGAAACTATGCTCCATCTGCCTCTACTGGCACTGGGTACTACATTACCTGACAGAAAAAAGTTGTGAATTCTACTGTAATTGATTCCAGAACAGTTCTGTGTTTTTATTGTCATACAGAAACCAAGTGTTTAGGATTCATAGATACCCTCGTTTGTGATTAAAAAAATCGTGCAATGAGCGTTGTTTCTAAGGTTTCTGTCCAGCAAACCATTGTGCTCAAGGCAACAGCTTAAACCAGCTTCCGGTTCCTATTCTTCTATCTTGTCTCATGGCTCAAGGTCCACTAATCTAAGGCATTTTACCCCAAGGCGTTATCTTTCATAAGTCAACTGATAATCATGAACTTTTTGCCCACTTAGTAATGTGAGGTTTCCCAACAGCTTTCTCTGTTACCTTGGAAAAAATGTTGAGCATTTTTCCTGTGACTAAACATTTGTTAAGGAGAAATGTATAGTAAAGAGCAGACTGCTGCCAGGTTACAAGGAGGGAAGATAAAAAGGAGGTTTTCAGGAAAATCTCCATCAAACCATTGGTTTATACTCAAAGTAGCAGTGAATTTGAGTTGTTGTTATGGAGCAAAATTATGACTTTATTATATCCTTAAATGTAGTGCTATATCTGGGGAAATATTCAATTAGGCTAACTATAGGGAAATGTCTAGAATTTAACCTCTTGCTGTCCCTCACCTTGAGCATTATAGGGAAATTATTCACATATGCTCAGCACAATGAGAAGACTCTTTCCTTCTTCCTGAGCACAGCAAAATGGCGACTGCCACTGACGGCACTGGGCTTCCCAGGTGGAGCTAGTGGTAAAGAACCTGCCTGCCAGTTCAGGAGACATAAGAGATGGGGTCGATCCCTGGGTCAGGAAAGTCTCCTGGAGGAGAACATGGCAACCCACTCCAGCATTCTTCACTGGAGAATCCCATGAACAGATGCCCCTTCTCACAAAGAGTTGGACACAACTGAAGCAACTTAGCGTGCAAGCAGGCACTGAGGCCCAAGCCAGAGAACTTCTGAGAATGAGCTGAGTAAGAGTTTTCTTCTGACAGAAGGGTCAGGCATATATCTATATTCTTCAGAATGCCATTCGAATTTAAGCTTAAATGCATCCATGTTGACAACAATTTGGAAAACTGTGTGAATTTTTTGGAAGTTCTCACAACTTCAGGTGGAAAAGTATTGAAAGTCACTTATTGCACTAAAATTTTTTATATGAAGCTGGACACTATATCCTAGAAAGAAATGTTACTGCCTACTGATACTCCTTTTAATTCTGCCTTAAATACAACATTGGCTATGAACCAAGAGAAAACTACACAACAAAAGTCATCACTGACCAAAGGTTATATTCACAATAATTTAAAAATATCATTGTTTTAGGGAAATTTAAGTGATATTGAAAACAATTTAATGTGGAAATATTTAAACAAAAAAAGATTCCCACTGGTTTTCAGTTCACATTAGTTTAAATTTAGTCACCACAAATCACTTCATTCTAAAATCGTTTCTTTCAGCAATAAAAATGATTAATCCCATTATCAAATATTTCACTAGAATGAGATTAAATGGCATGAAATTTAATTTTTAAATTAAAGTATAGTTGATTTAAAATATTGTATTAGTTTCAGGTGTACAGCAAAGTGATTCAGTTTTATATATATATATATACACATACATAAATTTTTTCTAACTATTTTCCATTATAGACTATTATATGATATTGAATATCCTTTATGCTACACAATAAATCATTATTGCTTGCCTATTTTATATAGAATAGTTTGTATCTGTTAATCCTATAGCCCTAATTTATCTTGGTCCCCCTTTGCTCTTTGGTAACTGTAAGGTCCGTCTAGTCAAGGCTATGGCTTTTCCTGTGGTCATGTATGGATGTGAGAGTTGGACTGTGAAGNTACATATATACAATGGAGTATTACTCAGCCATTAAAAAGAATTCATTTGAATCAGTTCTAATGAGGTGGATGAAACTGGAGCCTATTATACAGAGTGAAGTAAGCCAGAAAGAAAAACACCAATACAGTATACTAACTCATATATATGGAATTTAGAAAGATGGTAATTTGGGGTATTCTAATCATTGTTCTCTGTATTTTGTTAGATGCTTACTTGAGAAAGCTGAGTTAAAGCTTGCTAATTACTAATCTCAGCTAATCATGGAGTAGATTAGAAAAACTGAAGAAGGTGAAGAAGATGGAAGAGAAGGAGGTGAGGTGAAGTCCCTCAGTCGTGTCCAACTCTTTGCGACCCCGTGGCCTGTAACCTACTAGGCTTCTCCATCCATGGGATTCTCCAGGCAAGGATACTGGAGTGGGCTGCCATTTCCTTCTCCAGGGGATCTTCCCGACCCAGGGATCGAACCTGGGGCTCCTGCATTGGAGGCAGACGCTTTAAACTCTGAGCCACCAGGGAAGCCCTGAGAAGGAGGAGGAAGAGAGGAAAACAGTGAGACAAATCTTCTTTAAGACATCATTCTTGGGAGAGCTGTTTTGAGAGGAACCCAGGAAGATTAACTAGTCTGTTGAATACCTTAATATGCATAGGCAGATAATAAAGTGGTCAAGTAAACAATCTCAATTATTCTTAAGGTCCAGAACACATTGTTCTGTGAGTTTTCAATGTTTCTCACATTTTCAATACCCCAGCAGGTATTTGGGCTTGTAGCTCAGCTAGTAAAGAATGTGGTGCAATGAGGGATCGATTGGTTCAGTCCCTCCGTTGGGAAGATGCCTTGGAGAAGGGAAAGGTTATCTACTCCAGTATTATTGGCCTGGAGAATGTTATGGACTGTATAATCCATGGGGTTGCAAAGAGTTGGACATGACTCAGCATCTTTCGCTTAAGACTTAACCATGCATTTTACCAATTTTATGTATATTAAATGTGATTGGTATGAAATTCAAACATGGAAAGTTTGGAATAATAATGATATAAAATGATCAACTAGAACATTTTACTATTGAGCTGATTTTACTTTTTCTTATTTCCATATTTTAAATATGTTTTTCACATTTGTTCATTTAAAACTTTTGTAGGAAACACCATCTTTAAGGAAGATAGCTAAACTTTACTATGGGCCAGCTTTAATGTCCTTATTTAATTTCTGGTGGAGACTACCCTAAAAGATATTTACTTTTAAAATGAAGTTATATCGGGAGATCAACAATTAACCTTAGTGTTCCTATAGGGTTTTCTTTGGTGGCTGGACAGAATTTTAACTTAAAATTACTGATATATTTCACTATGATAAATTTTATTCTCTAAATTCAATAATGTAGAGATTGAATTAATAACCCACGTGAGCTGAGATCACTGTTAAAATATAGATTAAAGAATTCTAATACTGATAAATGCACTAGTTATATGTGAACATGATAGTTACAGGAAATACTGAATGAAAAATTAACTGAGACTTTGTTCTCATCAGCAATCAATTCAATTCAGTCGCTCAGTCATGTCCGACTCTTTGCAACCCAATGAATCACACCATACCAGGCCTCCCTGTCCATCACCAACTCCTGGAGTACACCCAAACTCATGTGCATCGAGTTGATGATGCCATCCAGCCATTTCATCCTCTGTCGTCCTCTTATCCTCCTGCCCCACATTCCTCCCAGCATCAGAGTCTTTTCCAATGAGTCAAT
The DNA here is from genome assembly GCA_006410875.1 of Neotragus pygmaeus. Classification (NCBI taxonomy): domain Eukaryota; kingdom Metazoa; phylum Chordata; class Mammalia; order Artiodactyla; family Bovidae; genus Neotragus; species Neotragus pygmaeus. Next base: position 175,470 of record SJYV01010962.1, on the reverse strand, counting down.
TCTTCGCATGAGGTGGCCAAAGTATTGGGGTTTCAGCTTCAGCATCAGTCCTTCCAATGAACACCCAGGACTGATCTCCTTTAGGATGGACTGGTTGGATCTCCTTGCAGTCCAAGGGACTCTCAAGAGTCTTCTCCAACACCACAGTTCAAAAGCATCAATTCTTCAGCACTCAGCATTCTGCACAGTCCAACTCTCACATCCATACATGACTACTGGAAAAACCATAGCCTTGACTAGATGGACCTTAGTTGGCAAAGTAATGTTTCTGCTTTTCAATATGCTATCTAGGTTGGTCATAACTTTCCTTCCAAGGAAAACACGTCTTTTAATTTCATGGCTGCAGTCACCATCTGCAGTGATTTTGGAGCCCCAAACATAGTCTGACACTGTTTCCACTGTTTCCCCATCTATCTGCCATGAAGTGATGGGACCAGATGTCATGATCTTCATTTTCTGAATGTTGAGCTTTAAGCCAACTTTTTCACTCTCCTCTTTCACTTTCATCAAGAGGTTTTTTAGGTCCTCTTCACTTTCTGCCATAAGGGTGATGTCATCTGCATATCTGAGATTATTGATATATCTCAGGCAATCTTGATTCCAGCTTGTGCTTCTTCCAGCCCAGCATTTCTCATGATGGACTCTGCATATAAGTTAAATAAGCAAGGTGACAATATACAGCCTTGATGTACTCCTTTTCCTATTTGGAACCAGTCTGTTGATCCATGTCCAATTCTAACTGTTGCTTCCTGACCTGCATATAGGTTTCTCAAGAGGCAGGTCAGGTGGTCTGGTATTCCCATCTCTTTCAGGATTTTCCACAGTTTATTGTGATCTACATAGTCAAAGGCTTTGGCATAGTCAATAAAGCAGAAATAGATGTTTTTCTGGAATTCTCTTGCTTTTTCAATGATCCAGCAGATGTTGACAATTTGATCTCTGGTTCTTCTGCCTTTTCTAAAACCAGCTTGAACATCTGGATGTTCATGGTTCACATATTGCTGAAGCCTGGCTTCCAGAATTTTGAGCATTACTTTACTAGCATGTGAGATGAGTGCAATTGTGCGGTAGTTTGAGCATTCTTTGGCATTGTCTTTCTTTGGGGTTTGAATGAAATTGACCTTTTCCAGTCCTGTGGCCACTGCTGAGTTTTCAAAATTTGCTGGCATATTGAGTGCAGCAATTTCACAGCATCATCTTCCAGGATTTGAAATAGCTTAACTGGAATCCCATCACCTCCATTA
>SJYV01010962.1:154309-171922 GCA_006410875.1 Neotragus pygmaeus | reverse complement strand
GAGGAGCTACTCCATGTTCAAGGTCAGGAGGGGCCACTGTGAGCAGATACCCTTATCCAAGGTAAGGAGCAGTGGCTGTGCTTTGCTGAAGTAGCCGTGAAGAGATACCTCAAGGTAAGAGAAACCCAAGTAAGACTGTAGGTGTTGTGAGAGGGCATCAGAGGGCAGACACACTGAAACCATAATCACAGAAAACTAGCCAATCTGATCACACAGACCACAGCCTTGTCTAACTCAATGAAACTAAGCCAAGCCGTGTGTGGCCACCCAAGACAGGAGGGTCTTGGTGGAGAGGTCTGACAGAATGTGGTCCACTGGAGAAGGGAATTGCAAACCACTTCAGTTTTCTTGCCTTGAGAACCCCATGAATAGTACGAAAAGGCAAAATGATAGGATACTGAAAGGGGAACTCCCTGGGTGGGTAGGTGCCCAATATGCTACTGAAGATCAGTGGAGAAATAACTCCAGAAAGAATGAAGGGATGGAGCCAAAGCAATAACAATACCCAGTTCTCATCATAAATAGTGGTTATTTGCATCCTAAATGATAAATGATATGCTGAATGTGGTATTTTGAAGAGGAAAATATATAGTGAGAGAATATTCATGCGATTATCAACACTCTTTACAAATGCTGAGTAGAGATGAAAAGCATAGTAAGGATTAGTAACATGGTCTTTATATTACTTAGAACATCTGATCCGACTGACCCAGGCTGAGCCCCAGTACTTTTTTGGAAGAAAGAAAGAGTAACATTCACATAATTTTTTAAGTTTAATATAAATTTTATCAAGATATCACAGTTAGTCATTTAAAACAAAATGAATATATTATGTGTATGCAAAGTTAATGCAGCTAACGAGTTTAAAAAACGCAGACCAGAGAAGAAAAAGCAACCGCAGCACTCAAAGGCACTAAAGTAACTTTGCCAAAAAGAGCAGGAAATGAGGTGAAAATATGATTTCTCAGAACATTGATAGAAAACTTACCTGGGGCATTGGATATCCTATAACACTTGTTATAAGGACTTGAGCCAACATGATCTAAATCTCAAAGCACAAGATAAGCATAACTGAGAGCTAGGCTAAATTTTGACAAATTCATTTATTAAATTGGGCTTATTGGTTATTTGCCTAAAATTCTCTTAGGAGACCAGATTGCAAAATACTTAGTTGTTAAATTCAACAATTTATCGAATGGACAGGTTTAAAGTTAGGAAAAGTATTATATAAAATGGGAACATTTGTCTTACGAGCTTTCAACAAATCAATGACTCTCTGAGAACATGTTTATATCATATGTTCCTTTCGTTCTCATTCATAAATGCCAAAAATATATATCTCACCTAATCTGATTTCAGAGCAGGCATGAAAAGACTGCGTTCCACACTTTATTTAAAAACTGTTATAATAAAGATGTAAAAAGCTAAAACCCTATGCTTTATTGAAAAAAAAAAGTATTCATAGAGAAAAATTATGAATGAAATAAAATATTTTTTTCCTGAGAAATACATGCATTTTAGGTTTTAAAATACTGAAGTATAATATATATGTAGAAAAGTACACAGATCATATGTGCAGCTTAATGAATTTCTGGAGTGAACATACCAAGGTGAACTGGTTAGTTTTCACACTAATACACAGATCTGCCCTTATTATTTCAGTTGCACTGATTCCATGGAACAATGTGGAAATAACTGGTATTTTTACACTGACTCTTTCAATTCATGAACATTGTACACCTTTGAATTTAATTCTTCTTTAACTTTTCTAGCAAAGTTTATTTAATTTTTCCATGGAGGGACTGGGCATGCTGTAGATCTTAATTAGATATTTAACATCTGTGCATGTGTGCTAAGTCACTTCAGTCATGTCCAGCTCTTTGCAACCGTGTGAACTGTAGCCCACTAGGCTCATTTGTCCATGGGATTCTCCAGATAAGAATACTGGAGTGGGTTGCCATGCCCTCCTCCAGGGAATCTTACCAACTCCCGGACCAAACCCATGTCTCTTACGTCTCCTGCATTGACAGGCAAGTTCTTTACCACTAGCACACATGGGAAGCCCACTTAGTATCTAAGTATGATTTTAAATGATTTTTTAAATTGATTTTCTGATTTTAGGCAGGTAAAGAGAAATACACATGTCTTATCATATTGATTCACTCAGTCAGTTTCACTTCATAATTGCAATAGATTTTCCATAGATTTACTTGGATTTTCTATATATAATCAGCTGTGAATAACAACAGGATTTTTTTTCTTCTTCTTGTTTTAATGCACTGGCTGGTTGTCTCATACAGTTATCTCTTTGCCAGTCTCAGAGTAGAAAAGATTGTCATATTTCACTATTAAGTTAGAATTTGGCTGCAGGCTTTTGTTTCTATCCTTAATTAGAATAACGATGTTCCCTTTCATTCCATTGTTATCCTAAAGAGAATCCTTCTCAGGGTAAGGATTTTGTAACTCTGTGAGAGGAAAGCGTTTCAACAATGGAAAAGTTTCCATAAAATCACACACAGAAAAAAATAATTTGAGAAATTGTAAATTGTAAGTAGCCTGTTGCATGCAGTGTGTAAAGAGTAGACTGAGCTAAGAGGCAGGAACAGGATCATAAAGAACTTTGCAGTTCATGCTAGGTGTTCCAAGATCAGTGAGAACCTTGAGAAAGCAGGCTAATTGAGTCACATGTTGTCTTTTTTAAAATTTTTTTGTCACTAGGCCTCACCTTGAATGATAGAAACAAATAATTAGGATTCCTTTGTAAGTACAGTACAATTTGTTTATACTACATCCACTTGGAGTCGACAATCTTGGCTTTGATAGTTCCACAAATTTCTCAAACCTTGAGACTCTAGAAACTCTAAAAAGTAAACATTCTATAACATATTAACTTTATTAAGGGCATGGGATTTCTTACCATATCTTTCATTTTTGTATCCTCAGTTTCTAGCTCAGTGCTTGGAACAATATTGGTGTTAAACATTTTTGAACAATTAATAAATGAATATAAAGGAAAAATAAGGCATAACTTGCCCTCTCCTTCCTAAACCCAATATATACGTTTCCAGGCAAATAGTCAGCCACCCAACCCCTTTTCCTAAGCCTTTCCTTCATGGAATTTGACATTGTCACCACACGTTATATTTTTCTCTAAGGGTTTCTCATGTTTACTTAATAACTCCAGGTTTTAACTTGCCAAGGATATCAATCAGAATTCATATCCAATTTTCACCTGTATCTGTAATATGGAAACTAATCTTTTTTTCACCTTAAAATATATTAACAAATATATATACAAATCAAATTCATATTATTATTGGTCCAGCCTCATCAAGAGGAAGATGTTTTAGAGCCTTTTATAATTTCAGACTAACAAAGATTATTATACAACTCAAATAATCCTTTGCTTCTTAATGGTTTCCAGAAGTCATTATTCTATGATTCCTACTGATTTTAATTATAGCAAAAACAGTTTTAGTATTGGAAAGATGACATGTTACTCAATATCATTTCTTTAGTGCTCCTTGTAACTTGATCTACCATTACCACCACAGCTCTGAGATCTTTATTCAATTATTAGATGAGTTCAATCATAGTTTAATGCATCCCCAAAATCTTCAAGTCTATGGAAAATATATAACTACTGCAGTACTCTAAATTTCAGCATATGTATTTACTTGCCTTGTTCATTAGCCACACAATAACACAAATATAAACCATAGTATTTTAAATTTTGAAGAGATGTGTTAACCATTCTGAGGAAAAAGTGAGGTTCAAAGGGTTAGATAATTTGCTTATGGATATAGAAGCTCATTCTTGAAGTTAATTTCAGTTTTGCCTGAGGTTCTTTATTTATTTCTTTGAGATTTTAAAAATAATGACCTTTTTAAAAACTCTTTATTGAATTTGTTACAATATTACTTTTCTTTTATGTATTTGGCCATAAGGTATGTGGGATTTTTGCTCCCTGACCAGGGATTGAACGCATACCCCCTACATTGGAAGGTGAAATTGTAACCACTGGACCTCCAGGGTAGCCCCCTGTCCAAGGTTCTTTTTGTTTCAGTTTATATTATATTCTAAGGCCAGAGATATAGCCACCATTAATGGGAAATGGGTAGCAAATTAAAACTCCAATATTAACCTAAAAATATAAAATATATGTCAGAAGAAGCTAAATGCATTAACTAGTCTTGTAAACTTTCAATCAACTTTTAATTATTAAGGGTATTAGAGAGGAATACTGAGTGGGGTTCCTAAAAGGATTTTTCAAATTTTTTTGTTAAGGAAAAAAGGATTTTTCAAATTTTTTTGCCCCCAAAAAGTTTCTTTTCAGATATTCTAATTCATCCATCCACCTTACTTTGTTTCGAACTCTGTATATTCATTCATTCATCAGTACATATGTTTGGGGTAACAATCATGGATAGGTCTTTTTGTTCTGTGAGTAGTTTTAAACTAATGGGATAAATGAGATATGCACAGAAAGAATAAAACAAGAGATTTTTAAATGTCTGGAAGAGGCACATACAGGTGAACATGAAATTCAAAGAAGATAATGAATAAACACAATCAAGAATGACATCACAGAAGAGAAAGCTTTTGGTTTAGTCCTTGAGGAAAAGATCAAACTCAAGCATTCATCAAGAGGGTAATAATGTTGCAAGCACAGAGAACCTGGGGAATAAAGTCATGTTGGCAAAAATGTAACAGCATGGGTAGATGGCTGGGTTTCACAGCCAGAGGTTTTGTTTCAGTGTATCTGGAATGGAGCCTGCTGCTGCTGCTTAAGTCACTTCAGTTGTGCCCAACTCTGTGACCCCATAGATGGCATCCCACCAGGCTCCCTCGTCCCTGGGATTCTCCAGGCAAGAATACTGGAGTGGGTTGCCATTTCCTTCTCCAATGCATGAAAGTGAAAAGTGAAAGTGAATCTGGAGCCTAGGGATCTGCATCTCTTAAGTATTCATCTGATTATGACACTGCTGCTCTGAGGACTACATTTAGAGAACCACCACTCTATTCTATGAAGAGAGATTCCCCCCATAGCTCAGGTGGTAAAGAATCCGCCTGCAGTGCAGGAGACCCTGGTTTGATTCCTGGGTCAGGAAGATCTGCTGGAGAAGGGATAGGCAACCCACTCCAGTATTCTTGGGCTTCCCTGGTGGCTCAGCAAGTAAAGAATCTGCCTGCAATGCAGGAGACATGGGTCTGATTCCTGGGTTGGGAAAATCCCCTGGAGAAGGGAAAGGCTACCTACTCAAGCATTCTGGCCTGGAGAATTCCCTAAACTGTATAGTACATGGGATTGCAAAGTCGGACACAACTGACCCATCCTGCATGGCCAAGCACCCCTGCACAACTGAGTGACCCCAGAGAAGGGAACAGCTACCGAGTCCAGTATTCTGGCCTGAAGAATTCCACGGACTGTATAGTCCATAGGGTCACAAAGAGCTGGACACAACTGAGCCACTTTCACTTTCACTTCTATTCTAAAGTGGTTTCTCCCGTTGTGCAAGAACCTGCAAACCTATGACTATGCCCAGCTTTGGATTCAGGAGTAAGGTCGTATGGACTGAACGAAGTAAGAATCCACAAGAGACATTTTAGATACTGTTAATGAAGGGCAGGGATCTAGGCAAACAGAAATATTCCCCAGTGTACTCTAGCTCACTGCTCTTTGTATCACTCAATTATTAATAACAAATTACACAGACTTGTACTCCTAACTTTAGATACTTAGCTTCATTGAAATGTGGCATTTGGAACTTAAAATATAATAATATCAACCATAATTTGGAAGGGTATAGATATTTCAGAACATTTCCATCTACAATGCACAGTTGTTGGGGAGAAATTGCTATTGATTTCAAAATTCTTCCTGAAAACAAAGTTAGTTTAGTATCCAGATACTGTACAACTCAAGGAAGGTAGCATTCACTTTGTTACATGAATGGAAACTATGAAGTTGTGCAACATGGTTGATTCTTAATTGCATTCAAAAGTTTCCGAAAGATACAGCTCATTGAAAGTACAAAGTGAAAGTGTGAGTTGCTCAGTCCTGTTTGACTCTTTGTGACCCTATGGACTGTGGCCTGCCAGGCTCCTCTGTCCATCAGATTCTCCAGGCAAGAATACTGGAGTGGGTAGCTATTCCCTTCTCCAGGGGCCCTCCCAACCCAGGGATCAAACGTGGGTTTCCAGCATTGCAGGCAGATTCTTTATCGTCTAAGCCACCAGGGTAGATACTATTTTCTTGGATTTGATATTTAATTGTTATAATAGCTTTCTTAGAGAAAATAAATTTTTATGAATCTTGAAGATATTTCTTCCTTGGCAGGAATGATTTCTGCTAGTCTGGATTGAGGCTGCTCTAAGAAGATTCAATGTAGACCTGGGTTCTTTCATGTGCATTGTTTTCAGAAACATGTTAACTACATTCCAGGAAGTCTGCATTGTCCACAAATCCATAATCTCTCCATGAGACTGTGATGCCCACTTTGTAGCATTAACTAAAGGAGTTATGGCGCGGCAAATTTTTCATAATTTTGGACACATAGTCACGGTCATATTCCAGCAACAGACAGAAAGACTTCTAGCAAATTTGCTACCAGCAAAAATGCTTACAGAGAAAAAATATTAAAGCCCACTTGAAGTTTGAGCTTGTGAATACTTAGCGTCCAAACACAGAGAAAGGATTTCAAATAGACTGACCATGTGAGGGGTATTTTCATGTGTTTTAATTTTATGGGAAATGGCTAATTTGAGAATAAACAGAAAACAAGAGAATAATTCTTTAAGCAGACATGCTATCTTATAAACCGGTCCTTGTGAAAAAAATGCCTCGGAGCATATTTAAGGGCTTATTGTTCTGTTTTCTGTGTATATGAGGTATGATCATACATATGGGGAACAAGTTATGAAATGGAAAATGCTCCCTGGCCTGAGACTACAGACAGAACTGTTCTGGTTGCTGCTTTGGCGTGGTGACAACATTTAAACTGTTTTCTTAGTGCAACTGGAGTTAAGGCTCTCAGTTTCTCACAAAGGGTAAAGTAAAGATGATCACACTGTGCTTGTTTGATTTTCCAGTTTTTAATTAGGAAATCACAACAGCGACTTGTGTGTTCAATTACACAATAATTTGAAGCACCTTTCCTCAGTTTATTTTTTATTTGCTTTTAAATGTTACTTAGTATCTAGTTAAACAAACAAGTAAAACATGTGAATATGTGTATCAGTGTCCAAAAGACATAGATGAGTAGCAATGAAATAAATAACATAACTTTTTCCTTGGCTCTAGGCTTGTTGATTATGGACAGAAGTTAAGAAGTGTAATTTTCTTAAAACACTACATCTCTATTACTTGGAGAAGATTTATCCAGTTGTTAACATATTTAATCTAATTTCCCCAAACTTGGTGTAGCTTATGACTGGGTGGTATATAGAGAAGAATGAGGGGATTTCAGCTTAAATCTAGTCACTTGCTTTTGCTATTAGTTCACTGAGTTTACTGGGAGAAAAAAAATCTGCATGTACTAAAATATGAAGTTATATTTTGTTTTATTTAGACATGCTTTTAAAAAATTGCTTGACTAGGACATCAATAAGATGGCAGGATAGAAGTTTCCCTGCTCATATTCCTTCACTCCAGCAATAATTTGGCAGTCTTCCATGAACAAAAGTGCCTTTGTGGGAACTTTGGGATCCAGGTAGGGAGTTGTGAAACCCCAGGGGAGCCCTTGACAGAAGAGCCTCATTTAAGGCCAGCCCATGCCCAGATGATGGGCTTGTAGAGTGTGGTTCTGGCTACAGACCAGCAAATAGTCACAACCTTTGTGAACTTGGCTATAGCCCCATTTGATTTTGGTCCTGCCACCAGCACGATCCACCAAGGGACCTGGGAGGACCCACACCTGCCTGTGCCTTGGATAATAGGCTCAACAGCCTCAATCTCAGCTATGCACCCTGAAGCATTCCATGTTCTGACTCCAGTCCCTCTCCAGGCCCTGGATACATGTTGAAAAGAGATGTAAGTAGTAACATCAATAACATAAAACATGGTGGAGAGTAAAAGGGCAGAGTTTTTGTGTGCAAAGGTAAGTTGTTTTCAGTTTAGAATATACTGTTGCAGGATATCTTATGTAAGTCTCATGATAATCAAAAAGAAAATCTATGATAGATATAAAAAAGATAAAGGAATGAAAACAAAACCTTGAAACCCCATCAAATTACAGATTAAGGTAACAAGAGAAGAAAGGGTCAATGGAACTACAAAGCAGTCAGAAAACGTTTAACAAAATGACAAGGGGAAGTACTTACCTATCAATAAATATTTTAAATTTGTACTATATTACAAATGTATAGTAATCAAAGTGGTGTGGAAATAGAATAGGGTCCAGAAAAAATCCACGCACACATATTTGATTGACTGTCTTTGACAAGGGTGCTGAGAATGAACATCATTTAAGGTGAGCCCACACCCAGATGAAGGGCTGGTAAACTGGTTCTGGATACAGATCAGGAAATAGCCACATCCCTTACAAACTTGGCTACAGCCCCATTTGGTTTTGGATGAAGTGAAGTGAAGTCGTTCAGTCATGTCTGACTCTTTGCTACCCCATGGACTGTAGCCTACTACGCTCCTCCATCCATGGGATTCCAGGCAAGAGTACTGGAGTGGGTTGCCATTTCCTTTTCCAGAGGATCTTCCTGACCCAGGGATCGAACCCAGGTCTCCCGCACTGTAGGCAGACGCTTTACCGCCTGAGCCACCACATACAAAAGGATGAAATTAGACCCTTATCTAACACCATCCATAAGAATAAACTCAAAATAAAAAAACTTAAATGTGAATCCTCCTACGCTGTTGATAGGGATGTAGACTGGTACAAACACTATAGAGAACAGTATGGAGATTCCTTAAAAAACTAAAAATAGAGCTAGCATATGATCCAGCAGTCCCACTCCTGGGCATATACCCGGAGAAAACCATAATTCAAAAGGTCATGTATATCCCAATGTTCACTGCAACACTATTTACAATAACCAGGACATGAGAGCACCCTTTTATATGTTGATGGAAACAGAGGGATGGAAAAAGAAGAGTAGCGTACTCTTCATACTAAGTGAAGTAAGTCAGAGAAAGACAAACATGATATTTCTTACATGTAGAATCTATAAAAGGGTACAAATGAACTTATCTACCAAAAAGAAGTAGCATTACAGATCTAGAAAACAAACTTATGGTAACCATGGGTAAGGGGAGAAGGGATAAATTGGGAGATTAGGATTGACATATACACACTATTATATATAAAATAGATAACTAATAAGGACCTACCATATAATAGCACAGGGAATTCTACTCAATACTCTGTAATGGCCTATATGGGAAAAGAATCTGAAAAAGAGTGGATATATGTGTATGTATAACTATTTACTTTCCTGTACACCTGAAACCAACACAACAGTATAAACTGACTATACTCAAATAAAAATTAATAATAAAACCTACCAATGTCAAAAAAGACTTAAATGTGAAACCCGAAATTATAAATATCCTAGAGTAAAATATAGGGAAATCTCCTGACATCAGCCTTGATAATTATTTTTGGGGGCATGTGGCTCCAAAAACATTAGCAACAAAAGCAAAAAATACTATAAACAAATGACATTATATCAAATTAAAGAGGTTCTGCACATAAAAAGAAAGAATACAATAAAAAGATAACACATGGAATGAGAAAATATTTGCAAACTCTCTGCTAAAGTGTTCATATCCAAAATACATAAGCACTTCATGCAGTCTGAGCAAACAAACAAACAAAAAAAATCAGCAAAGAACCTGATCTGACATTTTTCCAAAGAAGACATGCAAATGGCCAAAAGGTATATGAGACTGTTCTTTATACCACTAATCATTCCAGAAATGCAATCAAGAACAATGAGATATAGCTTGGCTATTATCAAAACAAGGAAAGGCACAGACTGGTAAGGGTGTAGAGTAAATGCCACCCTTGTACAGTGTTGTTGGGAATGTAAATTGGTATGTGTGTGTGCTCAGTTGTGCCCAACTCTGTGGCACGTGGACCGTAATCAGCCAGGTTCCTCTGTCCATGAAATTTTCCAGGCAAGAATACTAGTGTGTGCTGCCATTTCCTACTCCAAAATTGGTATAGCCACAATGAAAAATAATATGTAGTTTCCTCAAAAAAATTGTAAAATATAACTATTATATCATCCAATAATCCCACTTCTGGGCATATATCCAAGGGAAATGAAATAAGTATCCCAAAGAGATATCCGCACTCCAATGTTTATTGCAGTATTATTCCCAATAGCCAAGATAAGGAAATAACCTAAATGTCTATCTGCAGATGGATGGATATAGAAAATGTGGCATAGATACAAAATAGAATGTTATTCATTTATTAAAAAAAGGAAAATCCTGCCATATAACAACATGGACATTATACTAAGTAAAATAAGATGAACACGGAAAGGCAAATATTAATGATGTCACTTATACAGGGAATATAAAAACATCACACTCCAAAGTGAAGAGTAGACTGGTGGTTGCTAGGGGCTGGGGACTGAGGGAAACAGAAATTTTGGTGAAAGGACACAAACACTATAAGATGAATAAAATCTAGGGATCTAATATATAGCATGGTGACTATAGTTCATAATACTTCATTTATTGCATTCTGAAGTTTGTTAACACTTCAGTAGATCTGATGTGATCTCACAACACATACACACACACACACATACACACACACATGCAGTAACTATGTGAGGTGATGGATATGTGAATTAGCTTAACTGTAATAATTTCACTATACATATATATATATATATAATTATCATGCTGTAATCCTTAAATATTTACAGTTAAATTTGCCAACTGTACCTTAATAAAGCAGGAATAAGTTGTTTAAACAAAATATTATATTTTACAGTTTGGTAAAATTTTCTTCTACTTGTTTGATTTCTGGAAAATTTTTCTTCATGAATATAAATCTTTCTCAAGACATACTAATTTAAAAGGAATAAAATGGCAAGAGCAAATTTAATTTTTTGAAAATAAATGCAAAAAAGATGAAAATAGTTTTATTTTTTAAACCTTGCCTTTCAGTTTTTCATATGAGGCATACAAAAATATTGTGATGCTTAGAACATTTCAAAGCTAACTTGGAATTACAAAAATTAGGTTCTTTGATAGGAAAATGTATGTCTCTATAGCATTTGCCCAAGCTTAAGGAAAAACAAAAGTTTAATTTCCTGGTATTGAAAGCTCTTTTGTAAATAAATATTTTATTATTTGCCATTGTTGCAATAATGTTTAACTGTGGTATGATTAACAGAGTTGTGTGTTATTTTTGTGAGATACTTTTGCATAATAATTTAACATGCAGTTTTATTGGCCTGTCTTACTTTATATAATGTAATACTTAAAACTGTGATGTGATTAAATCTTTTTAAAAAATATATATAGTTAGTTAAGTACTATAGAATTGAAGTTTTCTTTGGTTGTAATACTGCTAATTTTTTAGATTTTTAAATTTGAAATAGGCACTGAATTTCTTAAGTTGAAATGCTAAGAAGATGAAATTTTCCTCTCCCTAGGTGGGTTCTGAGGGTAGGAAATTGTGTAAAGCTTCTTTCTCTGTTGCTGGTTACCAATATTTACTTCCTGTTTATTGTATATTTGTTGTTGTTATTGCTTAGTCTCAAGTCCTGTCTGACTCTTTTGTGACCCCATGGACTGTAGCACAGCAAGCTTCTCTGTCCATGGGCTTCTCCAGGCAGGCATACTGGAGTGGGTTGCCATTTCCTTCTCCAGGGAATCTTCCCAATCCAGGGACTGAACCCACATCTCCTGCATTTGCAGGCAGATTCTTTTCTATTTGAGCCACCAGGGAAGCCCCTTACTGGAATCAGAAGTAGATATTAAAAAATAATAATAATATGCACTTAAAATGCAGCACACTTTGAATAATTGAGATGTTCTGATATTTACATTGTGTTAAATTATAAACTCTCCCATTCCTTTTTCTTTTTACATTGTGCTTATTCTCCTTTTCTTAATAGTATTTACATTATCAGTTATATGGAGGCTTTGAAAAACACAGGTGAGAGGGAAATAAGGAACCCCTGGACACTTCTCAGTATTTGATAACAGAAAAACCTGAAGCACTGTAGGTGTATAGGAAAGAAGTCATACATGTTACCCTACAGGTAACCTGCCATATCATCTGGAAATGGGTGTTCCCATCAGAGAAACAGTTAAAATAAGGATATTCGATCACTGAAGTACATTTATTTCCATTTGCATTACTTTTAGAGTAAATTGGTATTGATAGCAATAATGGCACTTAGTTTTTTTAAATTAAGCAGTTCTGTATTTTGATATGTTCTTTAACAGTGATGAATAATTTGGAGTTGTCTTCACCGCCAATGGAAGTAAATGCTGACTTCAAAAAAATAGCATTCATTTGGTCCTTTTGTGGGTGTTGAGTTTTTGTTTTTAGCGTATTGGAAATCAAGTACTGTTGCTCATTCATATCTGTGCTTGTCTAGAAGACCTATTAATATACAATATAATTCATAATAAAGTATATTCTGCTTCCTTTGGCTTTTTTTTTCTAACAGACACTGAGGAACAGCATTATTGCTTTTTTAAGAGTATGTATCTTTCATGTATGAAGGCATGGATATCTTCTCTAATCATCCCTTATAACTTGTGCTTTATCTTAACATATCTCTGGATTCCACAGTATTATTCCTTTCTGCCCCATTCTGTCAGCTAAAACTTCTACCAACCAATGCCTGTCTTCACCTTCAAAATCTAAGCCTAAGGAACAGCGAGGGAGATGTATAATGGTGAAGACAGCACCATCCATGAGGGATGGAGTTGATTCTCATGAGGAATTCAAACTGAAGCAGGATTTTAAATACTGAGCAGTAACTTTAAACATTATTACTAATCAGGAAAATTTATTTTCCTTTGGAAAAATGAAAGCAACAACATACCCAAGGCATAGGTGAATTCCACCACCTACCTATATATTTGCAGTAAAAATGATGTTGTTCCTAAGGAAATGTCAGTAGAACATAATGGGTCTGATAATATGTGTATAAGCTGAATATTCTCCTTTAGAAACAGAAGAAACAGATTTATTGAAATGAAATTCACTCCTCATTTCCACTCCTCTCTCCTCACATTTAGTCTCAGAAAATTGACAGACGTTTGGGAACTAACTGAAGCTGTTATGGAATCGACACCCATCATGGATTCTTTCTCACCACAAGTCAATGGAAAAAATCAAAGAAGGTAATTTTCTTCTTTCCTTTCTTCCTCCCACTTTTTTCTTTTTCTTTAATAAGTCTTACAGTGACCAAGAAAGATCTTTTTAACCAAGAGGTCATTTATGGGATTATGTTTGATATGACTTCTGAAATTACAATTTGGCTTTAAAAGCCAACTCAGGAATGTAATTCTTGCTGTGGTAGATCGTCTCCAGTTTTCCAAAACACATATTTAAAATCATCTCTTTGGTCACTGTTCTCCAGCATAGCTATAAGAAATCTATCAAGGTCAAGGGAAAATGACTGATGCTCTTTTCTAGGGTTTAAATAAGCCTACAGCAGAACAAAGTTTTGATGCCCTTAATCAGTCAACAAATTTCTTTTTATCAACTTGAAAGAGGAAACCAGTAATCCAGATGTGCTGGGAAAGTTATAATCATAAATTGATATGTTTCTGATATGCTAAAGTGAGTACTAAAGACTAGTCATTTATACTTCAAACATAGGTAATGGATAGATTTTTGAAAATATTTCTGGAGAAAGCCCACTGAAGACTGAAGTTAAATAATTTAAGGGGTTTGTTACAATANATTGATATGTTTCTGATATGCTAAAGTGAGTACTAAAGACTAGTCATTTATACTTCAAACATAGGTAATGGATAGATTTTTGAAAATATTTCTGGAGAAAGCCCACTGAAGACTGAAGTTAAATAATTTAAGGGGTTTGTTACAATACATATAGAAAAGAGCACATATCACACACTTACACACATCCATTTTCTGTTCCAGCAAAGGTGTAATGATGATATAACAGAAAGCTATGGAATATAAAACCATAGTGCCTAGGGAACAGACTGGAAGTTTTATAAACATGAAGTATTAAGTTAAAACAAAAATGACTGTGGATAGCACTGTAGGTCATTTACCAATTATATATGCAAACAGTTTTTTTCCCCTCCTCAAGCAGAACTTCTAAATGAGCTTCCACTTCTGGTTGAAAAATCAATCTGTGTATCATTCAATATTGTGAAATCAGAAATAAAGTAGCATCATTTTTAAAATTTAGCTTATCTCATTAGGTAATCAAAATATCTCTCACTTTTGTTGATCTAATGATCTGCTTCATCAAAGTATGTAGTGGCCAGTATCCATTTTTGTGTAGTTTCTGGTGATGTCCACTTCCTACCTCCCTCATTGTGTTTACAGTGATCATACTGTTTATCTACAGCAAAAGATCGTCAGGATCTCTCTACTTAATGGAGTTTAGTCTAGAACTGCTTGCTGTAAACAAACATGAGAAAAGGACACTTGCTTTACCCAAGAATGCAGACTAGTGTTTGAAGTTTCAGTTTTATGAGCTTAGCATGTTTTTTTCAAATGAATCTGAAATTGGTAAAAACAAGCTTTAGATATTTTAATTCATGCTTTATAAATGTGTGATAGCTAACAATTTCCTCAGATATAATTTTGATTTCTCATAAATACATTTAGTCTTTTCAGTATTATTGGGACAACAGGAAAATACATTTTGAGAAATTGAATCCCACTTACATATATCTCATAAATACATATGTATATCTCTCAAATACATATTTCTCACGGGCCAAGTACTGTCATAAATGATGTAAGAAAGTCAACTGAACTATAAAGCAGAGATGGTGTTGGTAGAAAAAATAAGGGTGGTGGAGGAAGTTTTAGAATCCCACAACTAGAATTAGAATCAATTTTGTTATCTGAAACAGAATAATAAGACTTATCATATTTGTTCTTTAGGGAAAAAAGACCTGCATGCAGCAAATAATGTGTTCACCTCATTGAATGACAAAAGGAGTGTCAAATAAATGCCATGGAAATATGAAGGACGCAGAAATTTAAAGAAAAAGGGGCTTGAGTCAGGAATGTCTTTATGAAAGTTGTATGACTTGAGCTGGCAATAATGAATTGAGCAATAATAGGAAAACACAGATAGGAATACATTTGGAATAGTAAAGACTTCAGGATATGCAACACATTTGCAGGATTGTGACTAGGAGTTAATGCACTCAATGTAGATTAAATAGGCATTCTGAGTATCTTATCGAATATTGTACTGAAAGTGAAAAGCAGAATGGCTGTCTGGGTATAGAATGTTTTAAACGTATTCACTGTTTATCTTTTTGATCATGTGGCTGATTGGGAGCTGGGCTTGTTGATGCTGCCCAGCATTACAAAGACAGTTTTAAACCCCATTTGGTTAGCCTAGGAAAAGATAAAAATTCAAAATTTGAAGAATAGTTTCTACTGAATGTACATTGCTTTCAAATCCTTGTAAAGTTGAAAAAAAATCATAAGTTGCACCATCATAAGTTTATGCAATGGAATAGTATTAATTATAAAAATTAACAAAATCTTGCCATTTGTGACAACATGGATGGACTTCGAGGGTATTATGCTAAATTAAATAAGTCAATGAAGGAGATCTTCCCAACCCAGGGATCAAACCCACGTCTCCTGCATTGCAGGCAAATTCTTTACCAGCTGAGCCTCAAGGGAAGCCCAAGAATACTGGAGTGGGTACCCTATCCCTTCTCCAGTGAATCGTCCCGATCCAGGAATTGAACCAGGGGCTCTCCTGCATTGCAGGTGGATTCTTTACCAAGTGAGCTATCAGGGAATGCCAAATAAGTCATGCAGAGAAAGACAAATACTGCATGATCTCTCAAATGCAGAAACTAAAATAATAATAAAAAAATAAAGAAAACCAAGTTCATCGATGCACAGACCACATTAGCAGTTGGCGGGGTGGAGGCGGGGGGTGGGAGGAGGAGAAATATGTGAATGGGTTAAAAAAAAAAAGAAAATGAAAAAAGAGAATTCATATTTTAAAGAAATAAATATCTGGTTTAAATACTCTGAGAAGAGGATAGTTAGCAGCAAAGTTGATTCANGGAGGCGGGGGGTGGGAGGAGGAGAAATATGTGAATGGGTTAAAAAAAAAAAGAAAATGAAAAAAGAGAATTCATATTTTAAAGAAATAAATATCTGGTTTAAATACTCTGAGAAGAGGATAGTTAGCAGCAAAGTTGATTCAGTAGAGAGCTATGACTGGCTGCTTTTTATATTAGGAAATACCTAATGATTGTCGGATCTAATATTCTGTTGCCTCTGAGGTCTAGAGTTAAGAGAGATCACTGAATTTCTTGAACAAATGACTACGAAGAAGAAGTGATCTATGAGGCAAATAGGAAGTAAACACATATTTAAGGCTCAAGCAAATTGCTCAATATGTTACCTGGGGAGTCAGTTAACGTCTCAATTTTCACACATGTCGGCAACTTGTTACAACAACAAAAAGCATGAAAACACATTTAATTTACTTCATTGGGTTGGTAGGAGCTTAACATAAAAAAGTTAAGAAAGCTCTTGGAAAAAATTAAAGTTTGCTACAAATAAAAAATTTCTTAAATTTGACCAATCATTTTCATCAACCTCACTTCATAACCCTCTTGCCCCTAACTTTTAGCTGAGCCTACAGAATGTTCATGTGTGTGCGTGCATGCTAAGTTGCTTCAGTTGTGTCCAACTCTTTGTGACCCTGTGGACTGTAACCCGCCAGGCTCCTCTGTCCATGGGATTCTCCAGGCAAGAAGACTGGAGTGGGTTGCCATTTACGTCTGCACCTGTACCTGTACAGCTACAGTCTACAAAGAAATGCATCACAATTGCCTTTGTTCTTGTCTGTCTCCTCTACTCAGAAGATAAATTCAGAGCACAGGCAGGTTTTATCTTGAACATTCTTTTGCATTGCACTCAGCAATGTTGGAGAAGGAAATGGCAACCCACTCCAGTGTTCTTGCCTGGAGAATCCCAAGGACGGGGGAGCCTGGTGGGCTGCCATCTATGGGGTCACACAGAGTCGGACACAACCGAAGTGACTTAACAGCTTAGCAGCAGCAATTTTTTTTTTCTAATTTATTTATTTATTTATTTTTAAATTTAACTTTACAATACTCTATTGGGTTTGCCATACATCGACATGTTTTATTTTTTTATTTTTATTTTTTGAATCTGTCACCGTGGTTCTTTTATTTATTTTTTTTAATTTAAATTTATTTATTTATTTATTTTTAAATTTAACTTTACAATACTCTATTGGGTTTGCCATACATCGACATGAATCCACCACAGGTGTATGAAAATGAGTATACTACCCAAAGCAATCTACAGATTTAATGCAATCCCTATCAAGCTACCAGCGGTATTTTTCACAGAACTAGAACAAATAATTTCAAGATTTGTATGGAAATACAAAAAACCT
>SJYV01010962.1:94423-152586 GCA_006410875.1 Neotragus pygmaeus | reverse complement strand
ATGACCCTGTATGTGAGACAACAAAAGAGAAACAGACATAGAGAACGGACTTTTGGCTTCTGAGGGAGAGGGAGAGGGTGGGATGATTTGGGAGAATGGCATTGAACCATGTATACCATCATGTAAGAAACAAGGTGCCGGTCTATGTTCAATGCAGGATGCAGGATGCTTGGGGCTGGTGCACGGCGATGATCCAGAGAGACGTTGTGGGGTGGGAGGTGGGAGGGGGATTCAGGATTGGGAGCTTGTGTACACCTGTGTTGGATTCATGTCGATGTATGGCAAAGCCAATTGAGTATTGTAAAGTAAAATTTAAAAAATAAATAAATAAATTAAAAAAAAAAAAAGAGTATGCCGACGTAATGAACTAATGGTCTGCAGTAGTAGAATTAAACTAGTTTCTGGAGAAACAAAACAACATAAAACTAAGTGTGGGAACAGAAATGAGGTGTTTAAGAAGTGAGATGTATAGAATGGGTGTTTTTTTTAAAATCTAAGATGCATCATTTATTGCATTATCAAGAAATAGCACTTTCATATTTCTAAGTATTAGTTTCCAAATTCATAAAATGGACACAATAATAATGTCTAGCTCAATGGGTTGGCAGAAGGTTGAAATGCAGTTACACAAATGATGCTATAGAATACTGTTCATAAAGTATAAACTATTATTTTTATTAACTATAGTTTCTCCATAAATGTTATTTAGGATTACAGAATGTATACTAAATATTTCCCCCAAAATGACGTGTACTAAAAATAATATAAACTATTTGGTAGCATGAAGAATATGTCTTTAGAGATAACAAATACCTGTCACTAATCATTTTTAAAAGTATGATATTAGCTTCAATCCAGTTCAGTTCAGTCACTCAGTCATGTCTGACTCTTTGTGACCCCATGGACAGCAGCTTTCCGGGCATCCCTGTCCATCATCAACCCCTGGAGCTTACTCAAACTCATGTCCATTGAGTCGGTGATGCCATCCAACTCTCTCATCCTCTGTTGTCCCCTTCTCCTCTCACTTTCAATCTTTTCCAGCATTAGGGTCTTTTCCAATGAGTGAGTTCTTCACATCCGATGGCCAAAGTATTGGAGCAGCTTCAGCATGAGTCCTTTCAATGAATATTCAGGACTGATTTCTTTTAGGATGGACTGGTTGAATCTCCTTGCAGTCCAAGGGACTCTNCTTTTCCAGCATTAGGGTCTTTTCCAATGAGTGAGTTCTTCACATCCGATGGCCAAAGTATTGGAGCAGCTTCAGCATGAGTCCTTTCAATGAATATTCAGGACTGATTTCTTTTAGGATGGACTGGTTGAATCTCCTTGCAGTCCAAGGGACTCTCAAGAGTTTTCTCTAGCACCACAGTCCCAAAGCATCAGTTCTTTGGCTCTCAGCTTTCTTTATAGTCCAACTCTTAAATATATACATGACTACTGGAAAGCCATAGTTTTGATTAGATGGACATTTGTTGGCAATGTAATCTCTCTGCTTTTTAATATGCTGTCTGGGTTTGTCATAACTTTTCTGCCAAGGAGCAAGTGTCTTTTAATTTCATGGCTGCAAACACCATCTGCCGTGATTTTCGAGCCCCCCAAAATAAAGTATCTCACTGTTTCCACTGTCTTCCCATCTATTTGACATGAAGTGATGAAAGACTAGAGATCTCTTCAAGAAAATCAGAGATACCAAGGGAACAATTTATGCAAAGATGGGCACAATACAGGACAGAAATTGTATGATATTACCTTAGCACTTGCATTATTTCAATGCTGTAATCGGATTACTGCTATATTTTTGTAGTGCCTGGAACATAATAAGTATTTATTACATAGAAATAGCTGAAGCCCTTTCATTGTAATATTGACACCTAGACTATCATAGTTTTATACAATGTTTAGAATGTTCTATATAAACATTCTATACATAGTTTCCTTCACTAGTTAAACCTCATTTCCTCTTTACGAAATAGGTTATTTGTATAACCCTGTTACTTCTAATGTTTCTTTTTTCTTAATGATTGTATATTGAAATTAAGTCAAATAATCTTCCATAAAAAATGGAAACTGTTAAAAAAAAAAACCAGGTCATTTGATGAATCTTTAGTTGGAAGAAAATCTACTTAAAAAATACAATATTTTCTCTTTTGATCCATCAGTACAAGTTTCTAGAAGATGTGTCTCCCTTTAGGATTATGATACTCCTACTTTTTGGAATTTTAGGAGACCTCCAGCTTGTGTGTGCACTTGTGCACATGTGTGTGAGTGCTATGAGGAAGCAAATTCATGAAGACTATGCGATTTGAAAGAAGAATAGATGCTTTGACTTTTGTTTCCTCTAAGAACCAGGATGTTGCCTTTTAAAATAGTAGGTTAAGAAATATTCCTGCAGCTGTATGGGATATACATCATATAATCACAAAGCACATAAATGAAACGTGAAAATGTTCTTCAGGCAAAAATATCAGAGATGGAGCAGAAGACGTGTTTAACAGCTGGTAGAAATAGGTTCTTATTGGACATTATTACAGTAACATTGTCTAAAAAGCACAATTTATTTGTTTTTCATTATCTAATAAGTGTATATTTTTGTGGCTATATTATCCTAAAATTTCAAGATCATCTAGTTGAATGGTTCATCGTGTATCTGATGCCTCTATACATTTGAATAATAAATATATTTCATAAAGGAAGAATGACATTAGAGTGCTGTCTCAATATCAGTGAGTGGGTGTGTGTGCACACAGTATAAATACTATTCCAGATGATTTTTATTCCTACATCCAGGGGATTATGACTCCCTCTCACCATTAAAATTCACTGCTGTGGTTTGTAGCAACATTGCTAATTGTTCACTCAAGACACAACACCAACCCCCATTTCCTCAAAATGTGAACTCCAGCTAAACTAATATATCTTTTAGCTTCTCTCATTGCTACAGGTGGCCAAATCACATCTTCTTAGTGAATAAGATTTGTTGAAGTTTGGTGGATATTTCTGAAAAAGTTGTGCTTTCTTGAGTTTGGACAGACACCTCTTTTTTCTTCTCTTGATTGCAATTATATATTAGGTTGGAATGGAAATAACATCTAACAACCATGAGGATGAATGTGGCATGATAAGGATAACTTTTGTGAGGCAAGAAGGAGTCTGAGTCCTTGAGATTTTCTCAAGCAGCCAAATCTCTGCTGGAATGCTCTATCTGAGAACTTCCTGTTATTTGAAAAAATAAATCTGGCCACAGGATCAGGTTTACTACATCATGCAGATGAAGACATTCCTAACTGTTACATAATTCTCCACTATGTTTATAGATATTTTATGTTTATAGATGTGGAGTGATAGTCTCAAAGTGTTTTATTATTTATTATATGATCTGTATACTAATGACTCCTATATTTGCACCTCTGTCTTAAAAATTTTAACTGAATTTCAGACTCATATATCTAATCATCTGGATGTCATAGTCTCATGACTCCCTGGAATCATGTAAAATTTAACAAGCCAGCATGGAAGTTTATAGTTCTTCTTACTAAGCAGCTAATCTAGACGGTTCATTATTGGCTATTCTTACCAACTAATAGAAGCAGCTAATCTAGATGGTTCCCTATTGGCTATTCTATTTATGTTCTTTTGTAGTCCCCAAGTTGTGAGATTGTTCAACATTTCCTTTACTCAAAATTCATATCCATAAACTCACCTGTTGACTTTTTCTCTAAATCACATTCTGATTAATAATCACTCATGCCCTTCACTGCTACTCCCTTGCTTCAAACCACTATTCCTTTCTTATGAATTATTAGTAAGTCTCCTAATTTGTCTCCTTATTTCCAGCCTGTCTCTCTAATGTACTGCAACAGAGAAATGAGAGGTCATACTAAAGAGTAAGTCAGTAATAGCACTTCTCTGCTCTTAACCATCTTATTTAGAATAAATGTCAAAATATTTGTAATTATTCACAAGGCCTATGAGATATCTGTCCCCCTTCTAGCTCTGCCACATTTCCTAACTTTCTCTACCTATTCCACTCCTTTCTAGAGAAATCTATTAGTTGGTGCCTTCAAAGTGTTAAAAAAAAATGTGTTACTTCTACTCTTAAATTTTCGAAGATGTCTTCATTTCAGTTATTTCAATCTCTCTTCAGTGTGGAGAAAAGGGAATTCTTCCACACTGTTGATAGGAATGTAAATTGGTCCAATCACATAGAAAACAGTATGGACGTACCGCCACTGTTCACAGAAGCACTATTTATGATAGCCAAGACGTGGAAGCTACCTAAACGCCCATCAACAGATGAATGGATAAAGAAGATGTAGTACATACACACCATGGAACATTATTCAGCAATAAAAAAGAATGGAATTAATGTAATTTGCAGGAAAATGGATGGATTTAGAAATTAACATATTAAGTGAAGCAAGTCAGAAATAGAAGGACAAATACCATATATCACATATGTGGAAACTAACATATGACAAAACTAAACTTATTTATGAAACAGACTCACAGACACGGAAAACAAACTTATCATTACCAAAGGGGAAGAGGGCAGAAGGATAAGTTAGGAGTTTGGGATTAAAATATACAAACTGCTATATGGATAACTAATAAGAACCTATTGCATAGCACAAAGAATTATGTTCAATATCTTGTAATAGCCTATAATAGAAGAGAATGGAAAAAAGAATATGTATGTATAATATATACATAAACTTATATATGTGTATAAATAAGTCACTTTATTGTATACCTGAAACTAACATAACACTGTGAAACAACATTTCAATAAATTGTTTTAAGTTAAAAAAATATAATGATAACATTATGAAAAAAATAATCCATTTTCTAAATCTTCATATCAAATTCACATTTTTTACTTCAAAGGGAGAAACAATTGACGTACCATGAACATATTTGGATGTCTTTCCTCCAGCCATTTGGCAAGAGCATTTGAAAGACAGTGGAGGTTAGGACATCTATAACCTAACTTACTCAGTCTTCTCCTTAACAAATACCTTCATTTTAGAAAAATATCAGGAATAAAGGATGATGTTATATAAGCAGACAAAATATTTTTCTCTTGGTGACTTTTATCTAAAGGAAAGAATATAAAATATCATATTTCTCAGAATGTATTTGATAAAATTAAATATCTTAAATGACCATAATGCCATAACTGTTCTTTTCTGTTCTCTTGTGTCCCTTTAATCAAGTTCACAGATTTTCTTTTAATTTTTATCCCAATAAAGATGCTTGCT
This sequence comes from Neotragus pygmaeus, assembly GCA_006410875.1. NCBI lineage: Eukaryota > Metazoa > Chordata > Mammalia > Artiodactyla > Bovidae > Neotragus > Neotragus pygmaeus. Next base: position 147,328 of record SJYV01010962.1, on the reverse strand, counting down.
TTTTCATCCTAATTTTATAGACAAATGGGATTCCAAATTAAACAAAACCAATAATTTATTGTCTTATATATAGAGTGAAGTAGAGTGATATAAAATATTTCACTTATCTTTACAATAAAGAACTGAAAAAAGTTTATTCACTAACATGATACATTTTAATGAATATACTGTTTTCTTTTAAAGCAACTAAAAAAGAAGATTTATTAATAAAAAGATGGAAAATTTGGCTCTAAGCATTATAACTTTTCTAGTAAATTTGAATAAGGAAAAATCTTAATGTTCAGAATCTATCAAGAGCTCTCTGTTTAAGATGAATAAACAAAAGACACAACATTTTTAAAAAGGAAGTCATTGGAAGTAAAATTAGAGAGCGTAATGGAAATCAGAAAGTTTTGACTTTATGCAAACTATTTAAATTTCTTGAGCTTTAGTTCCCTTATGTACATAATGGAATGATTTGACTCATAGTGTTCTTATGTAAATATAAGACAAAATACTTAATTCCTGCAGTTGATTCAGGAAACATCTATCTACTTTCTACTAATGTGTGTTGCCTTGCAAAGTCTGCAAAATTAAAACAACCCAGTTACCTCTGAAATTCTGAATATGATGTAATGTTGGCTAACCTAGAAGCAATTGTTCAATATTTGGAAAAAAGTAGTGAGGCAGAGGTCACCCTTCTGCTGTTGGTAAAATGTTGGCTATCCACCATTTGGTGGACACTTGATTGCTCTTTGGCAGTCATAGCAGAATTTCAGTATAAAGTAACCAGCTTTGTGTGACAAGAGGTAAAGCTATCATTGTTGTTGATCAGTTGCTAGGTTGTGTCCAACTCTTTGCAACCCCATGGATTGCAGCATGCCAGGCTTCCCTGTCCTTCACTGTCTCCCAGAGTTTGCCCAAATTCATATTCATTGAGTCAGTGATGCTATCTAACCATCTCATCTACTGCTGCCTGCTTCTCCTGTTGCCTTGAATCTTTCCCAGCATAAGGGTCTTTTTCAATGAGTCAGCTCTTCACATCAGGTGGCCAGCATCAATTCTTCCAATGAATTTTCAGGGTTTATTTCCTTTAGGATTAACTGGTTTGATCTCCTTGCTATCTAAGGGACTCTCAAGAGTCTTCTCTAGGACCACAATTTGAAAGCATCGATTCTTCAGCATTAAGCCTTCTTTAAGGATCAACTCCCACATCCATAGAGCTAAGCTGGTGACAAAAAAGTGTGGCATGGAGTGGAGGAGGTGATAAAAGGTGGGCATGGATATGTTTAGCTTTTATGAGATTCCTGATTATGGCAGTGGCCTTCTGATTCTGCCCCTGGAGCTGAAGGAGTAAATTCCCAAACCCCTGCTTGGTTCTCAATGATAGAAAAGACACTAGCTTGTTTATCAGGTTGGCAGTCATTCTTAAAAACTCAACTTAGAGTTTATATACAGTCAGCAAAAATAAGACCAGGAACTGACTGTGGCTCAGATCATGAACTCCTTATTGCCAAATTCAGACTTAAATTGAAGAAAGTAGGTAAAACCACTATACCATTCAGGTATGACCTAAATCAAATCACTTATGATTATATAGTTCATTTCAGTTGCTCAGTAGTGTCTGAATCTCTGTGACCCCATGAATCGCAGCACACGAAGCCTCCCTGTCCATCACCAACTCCCGGAGTTCACTCAGACTCACATCCGTCGAGTCAGTGATGCCATCCAGCCATCTCATCCTCTGTCGTCTCCTTCTCCTCCTGCCCCAATCCCTCCCAGCAATAGAGTCTTTTCCAATGAGTCAACTCTTCGCATGAGGTGGCCAAAGTACTGGAGTTTCAGCTTTAGCATCATTCCTTCCAAAGAAATCCCAGGGCTGATCTCAGAATTGGACTGGTTGGATCTCCTTGCAGTCCAAGAGACTCTCAAGAGTCTTAAAGTGAAGAGGAGCTAAAAAGCCTCGTGATGAAAGTAAAGAGGAGAGAGAAAAAGTTGGCTTAAANAGGCCTGGCATGCTGCAATTCATGGGGTCACAAAGAGTAGGACACGACTGAGCCACTGAACTGAACTGAAAATACATTCCTAATTTTTCTACTATACTTCAAAAAAAAATACATAAATTCCTTACTTTTTAATGTGATTGCGAGGATAAGTTGCTCTGAAATGAAACCTGGATCAACACAGCATGGAGTAGATACTGATGCATAGTTAGCAATTAATGGCCACAGAGATCATCTAAAAACTAAAATTCTTAACTAAGTTCTGGATGAACTGATCATAATGAAAAATTTCCAAGTATTTTGTTTTCTTTTATCAAATCTGACATAATATACTAAAATAGAATTGAACAGCAGATGTAGTTAAATGAATTCTTCTCTGAATATAAAGCTGGGCTCATCACTTCACATGTGCAAGTAGGTGTTCTCTTCAACAATCTAGATAAGGAAGTGATCTAGGTAAAGTGTATATAGTCTATTGAAAGCTTTCTGAAGAATGCCTTGTTATTCTGTTAAGTTGATATAAATATTTAAGTGACATGCTCTGAAAAGTATATAGAATGAGAAAAATTGCATCCAAAACCAAATGTAGTATAGAAATAAAACAGTAATAAAAAGTTTAAATCAAAGCAATTTATAGATTGAAACCAACTATGTTCTTTTCTTTGAAGACAAAACATTTCTTTACATTTACTTATGGGTTCATATGTGTAGTCTACACTTGATTGCTCCCAAATTATTTGAAAAGTCTCAAAACAACACTGAATGTGTTTAAAAACACATGTTGCTGTTAACGTCTTTTGGGAAAACAACTGTACTAAGTCACCTTGTGGTCATTGAGAACCAAGTCAGCTTAAATAGTAATAACCAACAGATGTATAATAAAGGCAGGAAAACTGAAAGTTTTGGCTTTTGCCTCCAGCAGAGTAACAGGAAATGAACAAACAGTCCAGGACATATGGGCAGACTAAATATTTCTCTGTAATTCTTTGACTAAATCAAGAATTATTGCACAGGATACGTTTCATGTTGTTCATTTAAAGCAGTTCTAATCACCAATATTGTAATGTGTTGTTTCTATAGGTGATATTTTTGCGTCAAGTATTTAAAGACAAATGGCTTCTATTGTCTTATGTATTTTCAGATTGGAACTCAAATTTAATAGGTTCTAAGAGTCCTTAAAAGGGAGAAAATATATAGTATTTAGTTTCTATGATGAAAATATAATTTTAAATCTTGTACATTCCTATAAAAACCTACATCCTGAATTATGGATTGAAAATTTAAAATTGGAAGGGATCTTGTAGTTACTCATGATGGTTTTTACAATTTTAAAATAAGGAATTAGTTAAGGGATTTAACTAGGGTCTTAAACAATAAGAAACTTATTGTTTCTTAATTAATAATTTCCCTAAGTATGCAAATATACATTTGTCTTTTCTTTATCTCTATTTCTAACTCCATCTAATCTTTTACATTAAGTATATGAGATATAATTTTGTATAGTAAGACTCTCAAACAGCAATGCATGAGCAATTTTTTACTTTAATTACTAAAGTCAGACTTTTTGAGATCAAGGCTCTGCAATGAAAGAGAAAATCTTACAGATAATATTTGAAACCTGGATAGATTCCCCACTGTTCTGTTCATGGGCTAGTACCAGTCTTCCCGTCATTCTTGTTTATACCACTAGGGTGACAAGACTGGATGACAAGTTTAGATCTTTTGTCCTGAACCAGAGTAGGGATGGGCTTTCCAAGTGGCCGAGATGGTAAATAACCTGCCCACACTGAGGGAGACTCAGGTTTAATCCCTGGATTGGGAAGATCCCCTGGAGAATGGAATGCCAATCCACTCAAGAATTCTTGCCTAGAGAATTCCACGGACAGAGGAGCCTGGTGGGCTATAGTCCATGGAATCACAAAGAGTCGACATGACTGATCAACTAACATGAAAACACACACAGAGTAAAGATAATCAAGGGAAAGAAATGGGTGGTCCATGTGAGGTAGTTAGAAAGAGCTCAGAGAATATTGGAGGAAAGACTAGTTTTCTTTCTGCCGCACAATTTAGGTACAACATGGAAGGCTCTGAATGGGCAAGTAGGTAACTAACTCAGCCCTGAGGACCCTCAACACTGCATGGTGAGAGATGTTCCTCTGACCTTGGTCTGCTTCCGTCAGACTTCTGGTTCTGATGGGCAGAGAAGGTGCTCAGGAGTTCCCAGTTCTGATGCCACTGCTCTCCATTACCCTCCTAGGGCCCATGCTTTAATTTTCATGGGCTTTAGAACCCCTTTAAGTGCATAGTTTCTCTTTCCCTCTTTATGACCTTCATCTCAGCTCTTCAATGAGCAGATAAAACGGCTCTGCTTCTCTCATTCTTTTTCACCTTTTCCCTCAGTGTTTCGCCTGTTCTCCAGCGTTTCCCTTTTGGTTTTAGAAGTCATATTTGTAAAAGTTTAGACTATTATTTGTTTGGGGGAATTATTTTTTTACGTCTGTGCTACTAATACTGATTTGTCTTCAGATAAGTGTTCTTGATGCTGAAATGGCTTGTTGTTGTTTAGTTGCTCAGTCATGTCCAATTCTTTGTGACCCCATGGACTGCAGCATGCCAGGCTTCCCTGTCCTTCACCCTCTCCCAGAGTTTGCTCAATCTCATGTCCATTGAGTCAATGATGCCATCCAACAATGACTATGAGATGGAAATGTCAGAAAAACAAAGCATGGCAATTAATACTTCAAGATACATTTCCCTGCTCATATAAATGGAAAGATTTTTATTGCTAGGCTAAAGTCACTGAGGATTATAAAATTTCTACTTCAGCCACAGAAGGCATTGATCTTTATTTCTAGGCATTCTGCAGCAGGGAATTTAGTGGCAGTCATCAGCAGGGTGTTCATCTTCAAGGACGTGGCACTTTCATGNAGTCACTGAGGATTATAAAATTTCTACTTCAGCCACAGAAGGCATTGATCTTTATTTCTAGGCATTCTGCAGCAGGGAATTTAGTGGCAGTCATCAGCAGGGTGTTCATCTTCAAGGACGTGGCACTTTCATGTTTCCACAGATTTGTGAACAAGCTTATAGAAATAAACATAGACTATTGGCTGGAATCTAATTTTTAGAAAAACTGTGCACATTAATCACTACATGGAAAATCATTTTTTATCAAAAGATTACCAGTTCTTCATGATTATTTTACTGGCATAGATGTATCAAGGGTTGACTGAGCTTGACAAAAGCTAGTGTGAGTAACAGAAATAGGTCAGAGGACAATGCAGAGGTGGTTGGTCTGTGTGAAAGACACAAATGAGTACTAAGACATCCTCACACCATTGTTACCTGAATAATTTACCAATACCTTTGTGAGTCAAGTGTCAACACCATGATATACCTCCTCACTCTTTCATCTTCCCACTTATTGAATGCCTACAGTGCCAGATAGTAGAGGTCTCCCATGCATTGATCCACTGAATCCTTATAAGACTTATAAATATATAGAAAATGTAAAACTTCCTACGTGTTAGAGACTAATGACTGGAGCAAAAAGTAATCAAGATCACATGTGCTGTGTCGCTGTGTTTAGTCACTCAGTCTTGTCTGACTCTGCGACCTCATGCACTATAGCTTGCCAAGCTCCTCTGTCCTTGGGGATTCTCCAGGCAAGAATATTAGAGTGGATTGCCATGCCCTCTTCCAGGGGATCTCTCCAACCCAGGGATCAAACCCAGGTCTCCTGCATTGCAGGTAGATTCTTCACCATCTGAGCCACCAGGGAAGCCCAAGCATACTGGAGTGGGTAGCCTATTCTTTCTTCAGGGAAATTTCCTGACCTAGGAATCAAATAAGGTCTCCTGTGTTACAGGTGGATTCTTTACCAGCTCAGCTACCCAGAAAGCCCTGAGATCACAAAAAATCCAATTCTCAACACATTCTCTAGACTTCAAGTAGGGCACTATTTGTACCATATCACAGTGCTATTTGTACCGTATCACCCCTGGGATTGCTGGTCACATGAGAACCTGTGCTGTATGATACCTGTCCTTGATGTGAGGGTTGCTTCAAATAATAAGAGATGGCATGTACTGACCACTTACCACATACTTACCACATAATTTGCATACATTATACTTATTTAATCTTTAGAGTAATGGAAAGAGACAGTCACTATTATCTGCTAGAGGAAACATGTCTAAATAAGAGTCAGACACAAGCAGTCTTACTCTAGCGCATACTATTAAACACTAAGCTGTAAGTATTATATTGTATTACATTGTATTATATCATATACACATATATATTTAACATTAAGATGTAGATTAAAAGATAATATCCAAAATGCCCTCTGACTTTCTATCCTTTCAGGAAGCATCTGTATCAGTTTGTGCACAGTAATATGCATTCTATCCAAAAAAAATTTTTAAACCAAACTCATGAGTGAAAAATTGTTAATTTCAGTAGAAAAAGTTAGATCAGTATTCATTAACTTAAAAAGCTATATATTTAATATTGTATTAAATTCAACTATACTTTGAAAGTGTATGGACTCTAGAAGTAATTGTACTAAATCCAGATGTTGTAGATTTTACAGCTTTGACTATAAAGGTATTTAGTAATAACCTACTTCTATATTTCCTTAATACTGTGAGAGATAATGATTAATTATTGAACTGCAACATACTCTGTTGCTGAATGGGAACTCCAGAAAGCCAATATTGAGTCAGAGATTATCCTGTGGGAGTTTTTAAGGAAACACTCTTGGTCTCAACACTTGGAGAAATAAAGTTGGTGACAGAGAGAACTTGGTCTCTGATGCAGACGCAACCATGATCTCAGCTGATCTCAAGAGGGATACTGAAGCCAGACCAGACTTATTGAATATGACAATAAGACTGAACTTTCACACTCCTACATCAATCAGTCACTGGATACAGGTTGCTCCAAGAGAGAAGCATGGCCAACAAGCAGAATGGCACTCTACAATGAAGGGAACTTTTCAGGAGGACTGCGAGTTAAGGACTAGTGCCATTCATGAAACTAGAACAGTAAGGTTAGGTTACTCATTCCTTTAAGCTGAATCACAAACAGGGAAAGTGCCAAATCTAGGAAAATATTAATAATAAATGTGAAAAGAAACAACCTTCTAAAAGAGGAGGGGCAGGGACTTGCTGGATGGTCCAGTGGTTGAGAGCTTGCCTGCCAATACAGGGGCCACAGATTCAATACCTGCTCCAGGAGAATTCCACATACTGAGGAGTAAATAGATCAGTGTACTACAACTACTGAGACCACGTTCTAAAGCCTGTGCTCTGCAAAAGAGAAGCCACTGCCACCAGAAGCCTGTGCACCACAAGTAAGTAGAGCAGTCCCTGCTCTCAGGAACTAAGAAAGCTTGTGCACAGAAATGAGGCACAGCACAGCCAAAAATAAATAAACAAATAATAAAAGAGGGGTAGAGAAACATACTGNCTGCAAAAGAGAAGCCACTGCCACCAGAAGCCTGTGCACCACAAGTAAGTAGAGCAGTCCCTGCTCTCAGGAACTAAGAAAGCTTGTGCACAGAAATGAGGCACAGCACAGCCAAAAATAAATAAACAAATAATAAAAGAGGGGTAGAGAAACATACTGTCCTTAAAATAGAATCAGTTCAGTTCAGTTCCGTTGCTCAGTTGTGTCTGATTCTTTGCAACCCCATGGACTGAAGCATGACAGGCTTCCCTGTCCAACACCAACTCCTGGAGACTACTCAAACTCACGTCCATCTAGTCGGTGATGCCATCCAACCATCTCATTGTCTGTTGTCCCCTTCTCCTCTCACCTTCAATCTTTCCCAGCATCAGGATCTTTTCCAATGAGTCAGTTCTTCGCATCAGGTCTCCAAAGTATTGGAGTTTCAGCTTCAACATCAGTCCTTCCAATGAACACCCAGGACTGATNTACTTTGCTAGCTTGTGAGATGAGTGCAATTGTGTGGTAGTTTGAGCATTCTTTGGCATTGTCTTTCTTTGAGATTGGAATGAAAATACTTTTTCCAGTCCTGTGGCCACTGTTGAGTTTACCAAATTTGCTGGCATATTGAGTGCAGCACTTTCACAGCATCATCTTTTAAGATTTGAAATAGTGCAACTGGAATTCTATCACCTCCACTAACTTTGTTCGTAGTGATGCTACCTAAGGCCCACTTGACATCACATTCCAGGATGTCTGGCTTTAGGTGATTGATCACACCATGATCAGGTGGTTATCTGGGTCATGGAGATCTTTTTACTACAGTTCTGTGAATTCTTGCCACCTCTTAAAATTGTCTGCTTCTGTTAGGTCCCTACCATTTCTGTCCTTTATTGTGCCCATCTTTGAATGAAATGTTCCCTTGGTATCTCAAATTTTCTTCAAGAGATCTCTAGTCTTTCCCATTCTATTGTTTTCCTCTATTTCTTTGCACAGATTAGTGAGGAAAGCTTTCTTATCTCTCCTTGCTATTCTTTGGAACTTTGCATTCAAATGTTTATATTTTTTCTTTTCTCCTTTGCCTTTCACTTCTCTTCTTTTCTCAGCTATTTGTAAGGCCTCCTCAGACAAACATTTNAGATTAGTGAGGAAAGCTTTCTTATCTCTCCTTGCTATTCTTTGGAACTTTGCATTCAAATGTTTATATTTTTTCTTTTCTCCTTTGCCTTTCACTTCTCTTCTTTTCTCAGCTATTTGTAAGGCCTCCTCAGACAAACATTTTGCCTTTTTTCATTTCTTTTTCTTGGAAAGGGTCTTGATCACTGTCTCCTGTACAGTATCACCAATCACCATACATAGTTCTTCAGGTACTCTATTAGATTTAACAAATTTTTAAAGCATGACCTGGTGGCTCAGCTGGTAAAGAATCTACCTGCAATGGACATCCCAGTTTGATTTCTGGTTCATGAATATTCCCTGAAGAAGAGATATACTACCCACTGCAGTATTCTTGGGCTTCCCTGGTGGCTCAGCCGATATAGAAACTGCCATCAATGCAGGAGACCTGGGTTCAGTCCCTGGGTTCAGAAGATCAATCCTTGGGTTTGGAGGATCCCCTGGAGAAGGAACCAGTTACCCACTCCAGTATTGTGGCCTGAGAATTCTATGGACGATATAGTCCATGGGGTCACAAACAGACATAACTGAGAGACTTTCACAATTTTAGTAATTGCTACATGGCAACTATCATATTAATAATTACCTCAAATCACAGCCATTAATGTACTCTAAAAGTAGATTACATGAATTTGATTAAGATTGCAAAATTCACACAGTCTCAAATTAGGTTCTTCAAAATACTTGAAAATTGCAAAGTTAAAAGAGTTCATTTACATTGGAGAAGGCCTTGTTCAAGTGATCAGAATTAAAATAACTTTGATGGACAACCTGATATCACATAATATCTCACAGGAGTTAAGAATATTGCATCACTCCTGTGGTATTTCCACCAGAAAATGCATAAACTGAAATTATATGAAACATCAGACTAATCCAAATTGAGAGAAATCCTACAAAGTGATGGGCCTGTAATTTTCAAAACTGTTAAATTCATGAAGATCAAGAAAGGTCAGAAGAACTATTCCAAAGTGATGGATACCAAAGAGAAATGACAACTAAGTACAATGATTCAGTATTCGGTCCCTCTGGACAGTTGGTAAAATTTCAATGAGGCCTCTTGGTGAGGTATACATGAGAATTATTTGTACTTTTTTGCACCTTATATGTAAGTTTGAAAATATTATAAATAAAAAGTAAAAACTTGAATAAAGAAAAACAGATTTAATCTTCTGAACCCTAAGATAAATATTAATAATTACAAAACAAAGGAAACATAGTTTATATGTGCAAAATTATTTAAGAATTTGTTGATTATTTGTAGTTTGTCACACCATTGGAGTCAAGTCTGATTCTAAAAGGAAAATAATTTATAATGCATAAGAAATGGATAAGCACTCACTTTCAATTCCATTTTCAGACTTAATTTCCTCTGACTCTCAATCTGATGGCACCTTGAAATACAAAANTTGCCACACCATTGGAGTCAAGTCTGATTCTAAAAGGAAAATAATTTATAATGCATAAGAAATGGATAAGCACTCACTTTCAATTCCATTTTCAGACTTAATTTCCTCTGACTCTCAATCTGATGGCACCTTGAAATACAAAATGTATATGGAGAAAGATTTTGTTGCTAACTTGTTTATGAGTATTATTTCCTGTGATACTTTATGATCTATTACATCACTGATACAATCAGCACAGAGCTTTCAGTATTTGAAGTTATTTAAAAATTTATTTAAACTGAAATAGCTTCCTATTAGAGTAATGCAGGAAATAAGCATTATAATGCAAATGATTGAAACAGCAGAGAAAAGCTGAGAAAAGTAAGAACCAAAAAAAAAAAAGCCACTGTAAATGAAGATAGTAAATATGTATATATTCACGCATAACCAGTCAACTTAGAGAGTTGAATGAATCCTTAAAAAAAAGAGAAGTTAGTATTTTTCTGCTAAACAATTTTATTTGTACACTAAGCATTCATATTATTTTTGTACCTTTGTTATACTGGACTTTTGCAAAAACTGGCTTATTCTTCAATTGTTAGTAATTGACTAGAATCAAAATAATTTATTCATAATCTGGACTTTGATCACCCTTACGTGGGATTTCTTTCTGGACTTCTATTGAGCATACTGTATGAGTTATCACATTTAATCTTCAAAATGAATGCTTTATTATCTCTGTTTTACTGAGGAGGACTGGAGCTGATAATGGTTATGTAGGCTATCCAAGAACAGACAGTAGTGGAGCCCAGAATTGTATATGAGTAGAATAATCCATGAATAGTTCCCTTAACCCCTCACCAGGAAAGACTTACTTATGCTAATATGAAAGGGAAATCATTGTACATTTTTTTTATTATTGCATGGATCTTGGTGAGTTTTCATTAGTGTCTTTTGTTTACATTTACTTACTATTCTACATGTTATTGAACATTCTAAATATATGTTATACTCAATATAGATACTGATTTCAAGAAATAAAAAGTGGTATAATTTGAAAGATATAAGAATTTATTAAAAGCATAGTAAATGTAGAAATATTCCATATTTAGATATATAAAATATATGCATGTATTATGTATACTGTTACATAATACACAATGAATAATGTACAATGATATTTAGTATAATTGTTATATCACGTGCACATGCATGTCTGTACAGAGTCACTCAGTCTTGTTTGGCTCTTTGTGACCCCATGGACTGTAGGGTGCCAGGTTCCTCTGTCCATGGGATTTTCAGGCAAGAATACTGGAGTAGGTTGTCATTTCCTTCTCTAGGGGATCTTCTCAACCTGTGGATTGAACCTGCGTCTCCTGCATTGCAGGCAGATTCCTTACTGCTGAGCCATCGGAAAAGCCTATATAATACATATTGTTTTATTATATGTACATATATGATAACATATCTGTATACATTATAAAGATATGTAATTTTCAATACATGGAATGTTGTGACATGTACATTTTACATTTGTGTGCTTTTTAAAATAAAAGCAATATCAGCTGTTTTCTTACACAAATTTGGACTGGTAGGAGTGATCTAGATAGAGAAGCAAATGGCAGAGAAAAAGCAGAAACTAGAAAATCATTTTGTGACTTACCAAGGTTTGGTTGTAGGATTCCGCCTTTTCCCAGCCCCCACTCCTTTAGTGAGGGCTCAGTGGGTAAAGAATCTGCCTGCAATGAGGGAGACCTGGGTTCGATTCCTGGGTTGGGAAGATCCTCTGGAGAAGGGTATGGCAACCCACTCCAGTATTCTTGCCTGGAGAATCCCATGGACAGATGACCCTGGCGGGCTACAGTTCATGGAGTTGCAAAGAGTTGGACACGACTGAAGTGGCTGAGCACACACTCATGTTAACATGCACAGTGAATAATATAGTTACATTTTTCCAGAGAGAACTGAAAATTTAATGATTGCAAAGCTTGACTTTTTCTTTTCCTAAGTAACAGAAAAACTCTCAGCCCTCCTTCTGATCCATAACAACCAATCTGTGTGTGTCACCCTGTAATTCAAAGATACATCTGCTGGAAAGAATGCAATCACATATACAATTTCCCACCTAGATTCTAATCTATTAAAAATGGTAGAAGTAAGGGGCAGGTAAATTCTAATAATAATTTCCCAAGGTTTACTTTTTATTCAAATCTGAAACTAGAAGGAGCTATACAAATGTCTGATCATCCTCTTGGAGTTAGGACTGATGATTCTTACGTAAATATTAGGGCTAATCTTCACAAAGTGAAATAGAAACTGAATAATATTAGAGAAAAAAATCACTTTTCCATATATCTTCCTAACTGAACTGAATTCTCGTTTCTCCATATTGTATATAAAAAGGGTTTATTTAACATTTGAATGTTCAACATGAACTTATTAGACACTTTGGAATTGTTATGTTTAGACATTCACCTAAGCCGCTGACGTCATCTTTCGCAGTCTATGGAGGATGGACTGCGTTTGTGAAAGAGCTGTTCTTCACTACTGAAAACCGGCTGAGGAATCAATTGTGAATGGACTTGGGTAGCTTTGTTTGTTCAGTTTATAAACAGTTTGAAAAGTTCTGAAACTTGCCCAGAGCTCTTTGGCTTAGGGGCAGCTGTGTAAAATTGTAGAAAAACAAGCTTTGTGAATTCACATTGTCCCTAACGAAGGCAGTATGACAAATATTTTCCTTTAGAGAGTTTAAAATATTTGATTGTTTAATCCAGATATGTCACCAAATATCTCTATTTCCTTTCACTGGTAAAAAAAAAAATCAGTCATGCCATGTAAAAATATTTTCTAAATTAGTACCAATTCTATCAAAGAGCAAAACAATTTTAGAGACAATAATTTGGATTAGGTTCATTTATGAGTGCATTTTCTAGAGCAGGTCTAGGTTTCCAGAAAAAACTGAGAAGAGAGCAGAGAGGGTTCTTATATAGCTCACATGCAATTTCTCATGATATTAACATCGTATGTTCATTTGGTAAATTTGCCACACTTAATGAACCAATATTAATTTGTGATTACTAACTAAAGTCCATAGTTGATTGAGATTTTCATAGTTTTAAATAGACCTAATACCTATTTATATTCCAGGACCCTAACCAGGATAATGGATTACATTTAGTTTCATGTGCCCTTAAGCTACCTTTGGCTGTGACAATTTGTCTGACTTCCCTTGTTTTTCACTATCATCATGGTATTGAGGGATGCTTGTCAAAAATTTTGTAGAATGCTCCTCAGTGGGAAATTTTAGGGTGTTTCTCTCATTATTAAGCTGGTGAATGGGTTTTGGGGAGGAAAAGTTAAGAGGCAATTACCATTTTCAGTACATCATAGCAAGGGTATGTAGTATCAATATAACTTATCAAATGTTAATATTCACCTTGATCACCAGGCTGAGATACTATTTGTCAAGTTTCTCCACAGTACATTTACTCTTTCTTTCCCCTCATTTCCAAATTGAAATCTTTGGAAGGAAGCTACTTAATACAGTTCACTTTTAAGGAGTGGGGATTTACTCCTTGAGGGCAGAGTACTTACATAATTTATTTGAATTTTTTCTGCAAGGGAGATCTGTCTCTTCTTGACTATTATTTATTCAATAATTTATTTATATCAGTATGAACTCACAGAATTTTTATTTCCTACACTGGGTTTTAGTCTAATACTAATTTATTCTATTGCTCAAATTCTTCTAGCTTTGGCCAGTGGGGTCTCTTTCAGTGGGTTCCTATGTCCCTTCACCATGTGCTCATCAATGTAGAGGTAGGTTTTGTTGCTATTTTAGAACTGCCTTTCTTCCTGTTACTATAAAATAATCTGGGCTCATTTTGCTTCTTTTCTTCCACTAATCAATTATTTCTCCAAAGAACTCTTGAGCCTTTGATTGAGAATGGTTAGAAATCAAGAATGGGAGACTGAGTGTGGTTAGAAATCAAGAATTGGAGACTGACTGTGCTTCTTGTTACTGGAGTGATATTTCTTCTAGGCTCTCTTAGCTAATGGAGGAAAAAAATTATATGAGTACATTAACATATATGCATAGGTATAGATATTGCCAATCATAACCATCTCTATGCATATTGAGCTAAACATTGGTTTTTACTGTCTCCAACTCTACTGTATTTCAGCATCCTCTCCTTGCTTTACTGTAGATTCTTACCACAACACTAAGGAACCTGCTCACTACTATTCATTACACATTTACTTCATTGTTCAGTTCCAGTATGAATGTCTTAACAGTATCCAATGAGAAACAATTTTATCAACTAGAGTGCAGTGAAAATACCTTGTTTGTCTTTTCTCTAGACTTATGAATTTCATTCATTTGCAAAGTTATTTAGATCACCTTTGCCCACTTTCCCACTCAAATCACACTCAGTGATTTTCTTTTGTGTATTTTGTATTAAAATTAGACTTTCATCAAAATCTATGTTCCTTCCTATTTTTTTAAACTATTAATGGTGTTAGAGTGTCTAATGTTTCCATTTATTGATTTGATTATATATTTCTTCATTAGTCTTTTGATGTAAAGGATTATAATACCTGAGTTTCTAATGTTGAGCCAGTCTTTTGCACCTAGAATGATCCTATTTGGCTGTAGTATATAATTTTTTTAATACACTATTGGGTTCAACTAACTGATATTTAGTTGAGTATTTTTGCATCTTTAGAAATATTGATCTATAGTTTTCTTACAAAGATCTTCTCTCTCTCTCTACATATATATGTTGTATTGGACTTCCCTGGTGGCTCAGACATTTAAAAAATCCACGTGCAGTGCAGGAAATCTGGGTTCATACCCTAGGTTGGGAAGATCCCCAGGAGAAGGGAATGGGAACTCACTCCGATATTCTTTTTTTTTTTATTTTATTCTTTTTAAAGGAATTTATTTCTGTCCTGATTTTAGATTAAGACTTAAGCAATTTTTGTTACTACAATCCCTTGATTTAAATCTTTTTTTGTTTTCCTTTTTAATTTTTAAATTATTTATTTATTTATTTATTTATTTATTTTTTAATTTGACTTTACAATACTCTATTGGGTTTGCCATACATCGACATGAATCCACCACAGGTGTACACAAGCTCCCATTCCTGAATCCCCCTCCCACCTCCCACCCCACAACGTCTCTCTGGATCATCCCCGTACACCAGCCCCAAGCATCCTTGCCTGGAAAATCCCAAGGACAGAGGAGTCTGGCGGGCTACTGTCCATGGGGTTACAAAGAGTTGGACATAACTGAGTGACTAAGCATGCAGGTATGCTATTGTATCAGCGTAAGGACCTAAATTATATTTCCTCCCACTGAGCAGCTCTCTTCTCTAAGGTCATTTTTAGCAGAAATATAAGAGAAATTATTTTTTCTTACTGCATAAACCCTATTGTTTTGGTTGAGTTCTTATCTTTATTATCAACAATCAACCCAGAAACCTTATTAGGATATGTGAGGAAATGTTAAATTTGACTTTTAAGTTCTGCCTCAGTTCAGTTCAGTTGCTCAGTCCTGTCTGACTCTTTGCGATCCAACGGACTGCAGTACTCTAGGCTTCCTTGTCAATCACCAACTCCCAGAGCTTGCTCAAACCATATCCATTGAGTTATCATCAAAGAAACATCACCTTATTATGTGACAGCTAGCCGTTTTATTACTATTGTTATTATTATATTATAAGAAATCAATGCCTTGTATGAAATGTTTTGCAAAACATGAGGAAAGGTAAATTTGATTTATGTATGTATCTTTCAACTTGTCTGTCTCATAGGACTTACAAATACTCATATTTTATGAATCAGTGATACATTTATGAATGCATAGTTGCAGAGGAGATGATCTCTCTTCCAAAAATATAATTTATCACTGTACTACACATGTTTTATCCTTGAGAATAACATGCTATTTAGTGACATTTTGATATTTCATTTCTTAAATTAAGTTTCTACCTATGTGTTTAATATTCAATTTTAGAGGTCACAGCTTATTTTAATATTGAGTGGAGCACATCAGCAAATAATAAACATTAAAAGTGTGCTAATGTTTTAAACTGAGCAGCTTTCTTCTAGAAAATGCACTTGATTTTTGCTTCTGCCACTGAAATGAAGAGAAAGTTCAACCAGCACCCCCCACTTTTTCTTGTCAACAACATTAAAAAGTCTTCTAGAGAATTTCATTGGTATAATATCTTCATATATAGACTACTTCTCTGATCTTTCTCATGGCAACTTTATTTTTGCTTTTAGGGAGAACTAAAAGATTTTTCTGTTTTAAACAATTGTTTACAAAGACACTGATGTTTCTTTTACTATTCCTAGTTTTCAAAGTGTGTTTGAAACTACCATTTGTCGATGAGTGATCCTTTTAATCTGATGTCTATCCTTGTCTGTATAATTAACAAGAAGCCTTTTTCATACTCTAATCTGGTCTTTTCTAAACTTCTCTCGGTTGATTTCTTTTTTAAATTAGATTTTATATGTTTACTCAAAATCAGTAGGGGAGAGTCAAAATAATGGAAGTATTGCACTGAATGTTTCTGAATAACTGAAGAGTTAGATTAGCACAGAAAAAAAGGGCCATTTTAAAATTATTTATTTTTCCTGAAAATATGATATAATCATTTATAATTTCTGATGACCCTTAAGAAGTGGGTCAGTAGAGTGTTTTTAGGACTGATTTGCTAATCTTCTATTAATAAATTAATTGCCCTGCAGGATGGCGGGCATTCAGTGCTAGGACCTTTCCCAGGCTCTGAGCCTCACTCTTTCAATGTGTGCTGCCAGTCTATCAGCCATAAACAGTGTCTTAGAAAAAACCATCAGCCAACATCCGGTTCTGATGAGGGGTATAAAGGGCTGATTGATAAGAACACACTTCAAATGCCCAGAATTGCCAGGACAATAGCAATTTTATTCTTAGAGTCCCAAAAGATTTAATAGAGAGCATAAAGGAGGAGAAAAGCAACTAATGCTGACCTAATATAATATGCCATTTCAACTTGACATCATTGCACAGATTATTTTTGTATTTTTTAATTCACAGAGCAATAGCAATTTCACTTTTGGGGTTTAAAAATTAATGAAAAATGTAAATATAAAATAGAAATTTAAAATAACTGCTATTGAGCTTATTCAATTTTCCATTTCAATTTGACACAATTGCACAAATATATATATATATATATTTTAGTTTCTGCTTTATTTTTTTAATTAATTAATTTTACTTTACAATGCTCTATTGGCTTTGCCATACATCTACATGAATCCACCACAGGTGTACACAAGCTCCCAATCCTGAATCCTCCTCCCACCTCCCACCCTACAACGTCTCTCTGGATCATCCCCGTACACCAGCCCCAAGCATCCTGCATCCTGCATCGAACATGTGGCTTTTTTTAAAACTTACAACTGTTTTTTCATTTCTGTACCATTGGAAAAAAAAATTGAAAAAGTTGTTTGCATATTAATAACCAAATGAACTCTATAGAAGACTGGAGATTTTTGGTTTGTTTGATTTTTCATGGTTAGAGGGCAGTGATATAATAGACAAATATATCTTTCTTTTTTATAACTATGGCTTAATGTCCTTTTTTTATTACGTTAGTTTTCCTTCTTCTGTTTTTATTCATAGAACTTTACTATCTATCTCTTGATAAATTTTCTGNTGTGGCTTTTTTTTAAACTTACAACTGTTTTTTCATTTCTGTACCATTGGAAAAAAAAATTGAAAAAGTTGTTTGCATATTAATAACCAAATGAACTCTATAGAAGACTGGAGATTTTTGGTTTGTTTGATTTTTCATGGTTAGAGGGCAGTGATATAATAGACAAATATATCTTTCTTTTTTATAACTATGGCTTAATGTCCTTTTTTTATTACGTTAGTTTTCCTTCTTCTGTTTTTATTCATAGAACTTTACTATCTATCTCTTGATAAATTTTCTGATATCCTTACTTACATGGTATCCTGAACTAAAAATAATAAGAAAAAAGAGTAAATAATATCTTTGACAACATAACAAACCTTACAGTGTCACACGTTACAACCTTTGAATAAATTATGAAAATGTTAGAAGGAAAAAGACCATCTGTATTTACTAAAATGAGTATCAGTTCAATTGAGTTGCTCACTCATGTCTGACTGTTTGCTACCCCATGAATTGCAGCATGCCAGGCCTCCCTGTCCATCACCAACTCCTGGAGTTTACCCAAACTCATGTGCATCGAGTCAGTGATTCCATCCAGCCATCTCATCCTCTGTCGTCCCCTTCTCCTCCTGCCCTCAATCCCTCCCAGCATCAGGGTCTTTTTCAATGAGTCAACTCTTTGCATGAGGTGGCCATGTATTGGAGTTTCAGCTTTAGCATCAGTCGTTCCAATGAACACCCAGGACTGATCTCCTTTAGGATGGACTGATTGGATCTCCTTGCAGTCCAAGGGACTCTCAAAGAGTCTGCTCCAACACCACAGTTCAAAAGCATCAATTCTTCGGCGCTGAGCTTTCTTCACAGTCCAACTCTCACATCCATACATGACCACTGGAAAAACCATAGCCTTGACTAGACGGAACTTTATTGGCAAAGTAATGTCTGTGCTTTTTAATATGCTGTGTAAGTTGGCCATAACTTTCCTTCCAAGGAGTAAGCTTCTTTCAAAATTATTGCTGTTATTCTAATCACTGCTTGTTTCTCCTGGGCCATGAGACTGTCTTATGAGCAGCCAAAGGAAATCACAGAGGGAAGGACATACATTACCATAGACATAATTATTCAAAATAATGTTCATTGAGAAATTAAATCTCCTTTTGAAAGACAAGGCAAGGCAATTAACCATCCTTCTTTAACACACAGCCTACAAGGTGTACAGCCTCAAAGAAGCCTCACACAGTTCCCAGGCTACCTAAGCCAGGCTCTGTTCCCTCTTACTGCCTTCTGGTCCTGAAAACCATTAATCCTATTAATTGGATATCAAAGACTGGTAGCAATTCTACAAATGAGTAAACACAGAGATAAAAGTGTAATCAGACTAGTCCAGCAAATTGGATTCAGGTCTTCATTGAACAATCCTGTTTCAATTCAGCAATTTTATTATCACTGTTACTGGAACAAATCACTTTATTAAACAGAAGAAGCTTTTGTGGAGAAATTTCTTCTCATGCCCAACATTATGAAGCTCTCAAACAAAAAAACAGCACTTATACTTGTCAAGGGATTTCTTTAAGCAATTCAACTAATGGCTTGTGACAGGTAGGACTTGAATGTTCATTCAAGCCTTCCATTTTGCTAGGCAGCTGTATTTTTTTTTTTTTNGGTGGGAGGTGGGAGGGGGATTCAGGATTGGGAGCTTGTATACATACACCTGTGGTGGATTCACGTCGATGTATGGCAAAGCCAATAGAGTATTGTAAAGTAAAATTTAAAAAATAAATTAATTAATTAAAAAAATAAAATTATATGAAATTGAAATTTTAGTATTCATTCAGTTTGATAGAAAAACACAGGCATGACCATTCCTCTGTGTTTTGGGTAAAAATTCTTTTTATACTGTAAAAGCGGAAATGAATAGTTGCTGGAGAGTGTGTATGCCTGCCAATGCATATTTATTATCTAACCCTTTTATAATCTGGACTTTTCACAGAATTTTTTGCTGACCTCCAGTCTATATAAAGATATTATGAATGTGGATATTAAAATTATTTTTTGCTAATTCATTCACTGATCCATAAACATGAGTTTACCTATTTTCTTGTTTGAAGTCTTTTTAGTTAGTTCCTTATGCTATATCCTTTGGAACACATAATGATACGTGATTTATTCTTCCTGCCTTTACATAAAATGAAACAAAAAATACCTGAGTATGAAAAACTGTCTCAGATTAGAAAGTAAGACCAATTAAAGATAATAATGCCTCAATTTTGAAAAACTTAATTCTTAACTGTGTTGCTAAGTCACTTCAGTCGTATCCAACTCTAACCCCATAGACGGCAGCCCACCAGGCTATGTTAAAACATAGTTAAAAATTTTAACTATGCTATCACAAGTGCTTTCTGAAGGCTTTCAAACCATCATCACATTCAGTATTTTCTGCATCTCCGTTTTGAAAGGTGAAAAACCTAAGGCCCAAAGAGGCAGAGTAATTTGTCTAAGAATCCACAGTTGATGACTTAAGAGTCGGGATTGGAACCCAGATCTAACTCCACCGCCCAAAGTATCTTTCACTGCACTATTTGAGGTGAGAAACTGCGCCTTATGAACCCCTAGTGCAGCAGGTTGATGCCTCCATCCCTCGCTCCTACTTCATTCAACCCCTGCTTAGTCTAGGCCAAGAAATAGTGTTTCATTTCAGACCCCAAGAAAACGCTTTAATCTGACCGAGAATTGGAAAGTTATTGTGATGATTATCTCCCAGATTTGTTCTCCACTAGGACACGGAGAAGGCAATGGCACCCCACTCCAGTACTCTTGCCTGGAAAATCCCCATGGACGGAGAGCCTGGTGGGCTGCAGTCCATGGGGTCGCTAAGAGTCGGACATGACTGAGCGACTTCACTTTTCACTTTCATGCATTGGAGAAGGAAATGGCAACCCACTCCAGTGTTCTTGCCTGGAGAACCCCAGGGACTGGGGAGCTTGGTGGGCTGCCGTCTATGGGGTCGCACAGAGTCAGACATGACTGAAGCGATTTAGCATCACATATTTAATCTCATTTAATCTTATTTGATTATCATAGAAGTTAAGTGAAGTAAGCAAATCAGGCATGGTGCCAGTATTGGTGATTTAGTCTCTAAGCTGTGTCCAATTCTTGCCACCCACTAGGCTCCGTTTGTCCATGGGATTTCAGGAATGTAAATATTGACAGAAAAGTTGTGACTTTTCCAAAATCAACCATCAGTGGTAATTTTACAGTGACAATGTACTTCCTAATATATTACAATGACAGTCATCATGGTGTTTGAACTGGACAGGGAAGGATGTTGCAGTTGAGTTCACTCAACTCAGGTGGGGACAGAGTTAGTAGAAGAGAGCCAGAAGATGTAGCTATTGATATTAATAAAATTAAATTCATAAATTAAAAAAATTCAAATGACATCAATGACCTCTCAGAAAATAGGAACAAGAAAATTCTTCAACTTGATAAAGAGCATCTACAAAAACCTACAACTAACATTATACATCTTGGTGAACTACTGAGAGCTTTTCTTCTGTAACTGATAAAAAGACAATACTGTTCTGTCTTAGCACTAGACTAGAGATGGTGAGCAAATCATGGCTGGCTCTGAAATTACCAGTAATCTGATGCCGAACTGTTCTTTATTTGTACTTTGCCACCAATAATATTCTTGGCCTTTGATCCATTTGAAACCGACACAGGTTTTCAGTTTATCCTCTCTTACATTTGTGATTAGCTTTTGGACAGAAGTACTTCTTAGGACTCACTGTGTGTTTCAACTAGATTTATTTCTGAATTTGTCTCCCTTGTTTTGAGTGACCAGCCTCACTAAAGAAATCACCTCCTGACCCATCTGGTTCAGCCCAATCAATCTCCCCAGAGTGGGACAAATGGAGAAAGTAACATCAACACATATACACTATCAGGTGTAAGATGGACAGCTGGTGAGAAGTTGCTGAGTAGCACAAGGAGCCCAGTCTGGTGCTCTGTGATGACCTGGAGGGATGGGATGAGGGGAGGGGAGAGAGCTAAGGAAGGAGAGGTGTAGTTATAATTATGACTGATTTGGGTTGTTGTATGGCAGAAAGCAATACAACATTGCAAAAATTAAAATATTTGTTTTTAAATTAAAAAAAAAGAAAAAATGAAAGCAAAATTAAACCATTACTAAGTTAATTGCCAGAGGGATGCCAAATAAAAGGTACCTGGACTGAGAGTCAAGAGTCCCAACTTGACGTAAGTTTTACCTATTTACGTAACATAGAGCTTCTCAGAATCTGAAATTCCTTAGGAAATATAGTATGACAATAGAGGAAAATCTCAGTGAAAGTGGAGTCAGGAAACCCTGAAAGGGGAGTTGTGATGCATATCTCACTCCTTGCAACATGTACAAACAGCAGGAAAAAGAAAGCTAAGAATTATTTTAACAAGGTCTGTTTGTATTAAATTACTTGTACAAAGTTCTCTCAGTCTCAGCTTTTTACCCATCACGATGAGTGTTATGTTTCTTCTGGTATGAGAGAGGACATGTTTCACATGGCAACTTCATCTACTTTTAAGCAAAGGAAAGAAGAAGCTTACTGTCTTAGCAAGGAAGCACTAACCTCGAACTGCAAACTCGCTTCCTCTTCAATGAACTCCTAGCATGAGCGCTCACTTGCCTCTGTCCATGGGGTTCCACAGGCAAGAATACTGGAATGGGTTGCCATGCCCTCCTCCAAGGGATCTCCCCACCCAGAGATCGGACCCACGTCTTCTGAGTCTTCAGCATTGCAGGAAGATTCTTTATTGTGGAGTCAGGTAGAGAAGCCCAATGAAACTTATTTTATTCAAAATAACTCCCCTCAAGTTTCTCCTAAAACCTACCTAAAGAAAGTTCCTCTCATTTGCTCTCTGGATTTGCCTATGACTCCCCATAGCTTGTCTCTCCTGAATTGCAAATCCCTGCTGCTCTTGCATAAGACGTTTTGCTGGTAAGATAACCAGCTATTTTATTTTTAAGGTTTACAACAGGAAAGTAATATCCTTGTATTTTTAATTTTTTGAAAAGATTGGCATTTTGGAAGATTTTAATGGCCCCAAAGTCTGTAAGACTTTAAGAATCAAATAAATAAGCTATAGTAGTATAATGTTTGGTAGGAACATTTGCCTTGAACTCAAATCTTTGAAATCACAAGACTTAAGCAGCTATATATTCAACCTGTGTGTAAAATGCAACTTGAAGAAGTATTCAGTAAAGGCTTGGTGGATGTTCCCATGCTCAAATTACATAATCAATGTGGTTTAAACAAAAATTAACTGGATGTATTTCTTATACAGTGCCAAGTAAATGAGTGATCAAGTTTACCCAATCTAATCAAATGTGCTTTAAAAATGTTATTTAACTTTGATTTCCATGAACTTATTCAGCATAAATACTTATGAATAGCCCAGAGTAGAAAGAATAATGTGTTATAAAGCTGTTGGACTTAAAAGAATTATATAATCAGTTATACTCTATTGTCCCAATGTAATAAAAAGCAAAGACATTTTACTGGATCTTCTCTTTATCACTCAAATAACAAATTTTTAAAAATAAACATATCTACATTTTTCTTACATAGTGTTTTCCAACAATAATAGCAAGAAGGTTATACAATAGCAAGTTAAACGGTAAATTTTGAGTTAAACTAAGAGATTAAATAAAACAGAGTCTAAATATTTACTATGCAAAAGNAACAGAAGTACATAGTGTTTTCCAACAATAATAGCAAGAAGGTTATACAATAGCAAGTTAAACGGTAAATTTTGAGTTAAACTAAGAGATTAAATAAAACAGAGTCTAAATATTTACTATGCAAAAGAATGTTTGTGGAACACTGAGAAAAAGATAGTTACCTTTTTATAGATTTCTCACTTGTTATTGATCATCTGATAAAAAAAATTCTTCAGGTTATATCAGTTCTTTCCCAAAAGAAATATGTGTTTTAATACCATTTTATGATCTTGAAACACAAAGAGTCATGGTTTTAGTGCACTAAAATATTCAGTCAACATCCGGGGAAAGGTTAACAACTTTTCCCCCAAGAAATCCCTTAATGTATATAGAGCAAAGTACTGTATTTGTAAAAGCATTTAGGCTGCACGGCCATACTTTTTGAATATTTACTAAATATAAAGGAAGTAAGCTACAGTTCCTTTTAAATGTAGGTTATGACTTCAGTCCAAACCATTAAGTTTTCTAAACTAGGGCTTGTGGTATTTGGCATCAATTCTTCTGTTCTTTTGATAAGTACCTAAACAGGATGTCCTTGCAAATTAAATGAAAAATAGCTCTGGAAGTTTTCCTCCCTCAGGAATAAGCATTGAGATTGGCAGATGGCTTAAGTGGAAATATACAGGAATGCACTTTAGCCAGCATTAGAAAAGTGTTCCAGCAGATATTATTGAGGTTAATTCAAGAAGGCCCATCTCACTTCCTTTTGCACTAAAATGTTCAATGACTTCAAACTGGAAAGGCTTAATTTATTTTGTCTAAACTGTTACAAGACAGCCTCAATGAGGAAGAGAGCTTACATATAACTAGTAAAAGAAAAATAATAGCTGATTTCTTAGCAGAGAAATTTTATGTATTAACATTGAAGAAAGAGGAGACATCTCAACTCAAACATGTTTTGCAAGTCTTCGCAGAGACAAAGTCCTTCTCTGCACAATCTAAATCCTCTAAACTCACATTTCTTTTTCTGCTATTATACACATAAAGTTAATATGGCAGATATTTCATTATTCTCTCATGATAAAGTATCCATACTTTATGAAAAAAATTAAGTGCTCAGTAGTAATGTCATACAACCATTAGAAATATTTTAAAACCATTAAGAATACATTAGTATTTCAACTCAGGTTTCCCAGATGGTGCAGTGGTAAAGAATCCACCCGCCTATGCAGGAGAAGTTGGAGAAGGAAATGGCAACCCACTCCAGTGTTCTTGCCTGGAGAATCCCAGGGACGGGAGAGCCTGGTGGGCTGCCATGTATGGGGTCGCACAGAGTCGGACACGACTGAAGCGACTTAGCAGCAGCAGCAGCAGCATGCAGGAGATGTTAAGAGACATGGGTTTGATTCCTGGGTGGAGAAGACTGCCTGGAGGAGGAAATGGCAACCCACTTAGTATTCTTGCTTGGAAAATTCCATGGACAGAGGAGAGTGAGGGGCTACAGTCCATGGGATCGCAGAGTCAGACACGCAGATCTCAGAGTCTGCTCTGCTGAGCAGAGCAGCACAGTGTTGCAACTTCAAGATCTCAGGTATTAGAATTCATTGGGAAGAACTCTATGAAAAAGGAAACTGGAGAAATAACATTTGAAAGGAACGCCTTATTTTTATTTTAATCAAATGGTTTTTAAGTAAGAGGTATCTCTGTAAACTGCAGTTATTATTTTAAGGACTGATATTCTTGCCTGGAGAATCCCTATGGACAGAGGAGCGTAGGGGACTACAGTCCATGGGGTCGCAAGAGTTGGGCATGACTGAGCAATTAACACATATACATATTGCTAAAAATAGAAAAATGATACATTTAATGAATTATGAAATCTCCTAGCAATAAATGGGGGAATGTGGAATTGTCTGGTACAATCTAGCAGTAGCTTAAGCTTACTTGCTCTTATTAAGATTTTCTTTAGTGAAATGCATTTGGAAAATATTCAAAGACTGTAGAACTTTAAAAAAAACTTATACTTCTCACTTTTCCTTCCTTATTCCACTGTTTTACAGAACAATTAGAAATCAGCAAGACAGCTGTCCATATTTTATTATTCATCATGTGGAAGTATACATATTTGGTATAAATGAAGATCAAAGAATGGGGAACAATTAAAAACATTTTAATAGCAGAGTGACTTAACTTGTAGGATTTGTCTTTACTTGTACAACCCAAATTGTGTTATAATTTTCTTTTATTCACCCTTTCAAATGTGACTGTCCTAAAAAAATGTGTATAGCCTTTTTCCTACCATTTCAACTACAATGACAACAAAATATAGTAAAATCCAGCTAATCACTCAACTCTGAGTGATCACTTTTTACTATGTAGGTACTACATATTCAGCTACCAAACATCCCCAGCTCCACTTATTAATATTCTAAATTACCTTGAAATTACAAATGATATAAGGATTCAGACAAGTAAATAAAACTATTTGGGTTAAAATGTTTTCAACTCAGGTGAATAATGTGTAGATCATGGTAGCTTAAAGAAAGCTAAACTTAATGTTAAAAGTCATAGAAAAAATATATGTATTTATAATTCATCTTCTTATTAAAAGAGAACAAATAATAAACACTATTCTTCGTAAGAAAGACGTGTTAAAATGTTAATTTGCCCAATTTTGTGTGTGTATAGTTTTTGTTGGCATAATGGCTGTGGTTTTTAGCTGTTAAATAACATCAAAGTACTCCTTTAATTTCCTAAAAATACATTATATTGTCTTAAGCTGATGATGTTTTATTAATGACTTTTTTGGGAAACACACCTGAGAGTGTACATCAGTAGTATTGGCTATAACCATGATTAAAAATGATACCCTGGAGAAGGGAATGGTTACCCATTCCAGTATTCTGGCCTGGAGAATTCCATGGACTGTATAGTCCATGGGGTCACAAAGAGTCAGACATGACTGAGTAACTTAAGCCTACCTATGATTATAAACTATTCAAGGGAGCTCTGGAACTCTGCTGTCTCTTCCTTTTCTAATCTCATAAACCCAGGAGTCTGGTCTTTGTTTCTCAATTATAACTTGTTGAGATTAGTTAAAAGATTAGTTAGTATGTAACTCTAAATGTAACTCTCAAATTATATTTCCAGTCTAGACTTCTGTCATGAATCTCAAGAAATTTAGACTTGATGTATGTCCTTGAACTCATTATAATTACCTCCTCCAATCCTGTTTTCTCTTCTGTATTCAATAGTCAGTGACACTACTCTCCACATAACTACCCAAAAGAAGAAAACTCAAACTCTCATAATTAGATCTTGTGAATTCTGTTTACCAGACAGCACTAAAATATTTTCCTGCTCTTAAAACTGGTTTACTTAAGAACATGACAGTAGCTATGTGAATCATTTCTCTCTCTTTAAAATTCCCTCATTTCAATACTTCTTCCACACTATTGCAACAGGAATCTTTAATACAAATATGATCATGTCTTTCCTACACCCCCACCCCAAAAGTCCTTTCTAGAGCTTCACTGCCAATGGGAAAAAGTATAAACTCCTCATCATAGTGTATTATTTCCAGTCTCTTGTTCTGAGATTGCTTACCTTTTCAAACTTAGATCATGTACAGCCATACTGAATCATCCCAACATTAAATGATGTGTGTATCAAAACATTTTCCTTATATCACTCTGAAATCACAGTGCAAAATATCAAATCATCCTAGGATGACTGTACATTGGTTTCTTTCTTCTGTAAGCTCTATTTTTCCTCCATATGTGATTCTAATCATTAGTTGCATTAAAAACTATGCATTGTTCAATCTTTTTATTGAATTGAGTCTTTTGTTATTACAAAGTATTGTTTTACCTCTGCTATCTGTTCTTGACTAAATTCTCCTACCTAAAGAATCACTACTCCTATGGCTAGTTTCATGTTTTTAAAACCTTTATATTTAAGGCAGTCTGTTGGAAGTAGCATATACTTGGATTTTTATTTTTAATGTGAACTTTTTTCTTTTTATCAAATTTTAATCTATTATATTTGATACATTTCCTAATGTATTTGGTTTTAAGTTTGCCATATTACTCTTTCTGTCCTATTTATCCTTTACTTTTTCTCTCCTTTCTATCATTCTTTTGTATTCACTAAATGCTCTTTTATCATTTTTTTTGTTTTTTAGCTTGTTTGTTATAAGTTATTTAACTAACTTTTTAATTTTATACCATGAATGCAAGACTTATTAAAGTCTAGTATGTATTAAATTTATTAAAACCTAGTATATATTAGTATATTTGCAACTTTCCATAAAATAAAAGGATCTTAGAGCATTTTTACTTCATTTTCTTTTTTAAAAAAGCATGTTTTCTTGTAACATTTTGTTGCTGTTGTTGCAAACCAGTTGTTAAACAATAGTAATTATTAAAAGTTAAGATTTTTAGATTAATAATTAAATTGTATTAAAGAAAGGTTAAGAAATATTCAGAGCTTATTCCTTCCTAATTACTTTACCCTCAATATTTAATCCTAAATTTGAAAACTTAAAAGATACTGATTTTTTAAATCCTTGTATTTGTTCTGTCCTTTATCCTTAGCTTTTCTTGTTTTTCTAGGTTTCCCCGTTCACTGGTTTTCCTACTAGCTGAACATTTTCTTAAAAGTGGTTCTACTCACGATCTCAACAAATGTATGCCAGAATGTCATCATTTACTTTCAGCGATGAAGGATGTATTCACATTTTGGACAATTCTAGATCGGTGGTTATTTTTTTTAACTGCTCCAAGGTATCACAGTTTATCTTCTTTGTTTTACTGTTTCTGCTTAAAAGTCAGATGTCATTGTGACTGTTTTTAAGTTTCTGTGGTTTTTTTTTTTGGTTTAGTTCACTCTCACTATGATGTCAAATGTGCAGTTTTATTGCTAAAGCTTTGTACTACTTCATTATTCTACTGTTTGATATATTTATGGGAGCTATTCAGTTACTAGTTCTTCAAATATTCCTTCTCCTTCATTCTCTTACTCCTATCTACTGGACTCCAAGTACATGTCTTATTTTACACTCTTGTCTACATTTTCTTTCTTGTTTCCATAGATATCATTTATTTGATTTTTCCATGTAACTCTTTTTTTTTAATGTTTCTGATTTCTTGTTAAAGCCAGATACTGAATTGTTAAATTGTTATTAAATTTTTCAGTCTAGAATTTCAATAT
Source organism: Neotragus pygmaeus (assembly GCA_006410875.1). Taxonomy (NCBI): domain Eukaryota; kingdom Metazoa; phylum Chordata; class Mammalia; order Artiodactyla; family Bovidae; genus Neotragus; species Neotragus pygmaeus. The sequence continues at coordinate 118,710 of SJYV01010962.1, read as the reverse complement.
AATTCTTTTTTAATAGTTTCCTGTTTTCTATTAATATTCTTTTTCCTATGATTTAATTTATTGAATTATTTTAAAGCTCTTTTCTGGTTACCCTTATGTCTGACATTTGGTAGATCAGTTGCTATTTTCTCACAGTTTTTCATTAATTCTTATATTCTGCTTACTTGGTTATTGTGAGGTAAAGAGAAGACTTATGGAATCAGAATGAGAGGGAAATAGAAGTTGAGATTCTGTAATTCTGCATATAATGACATGTTTCTTCAATTAAAAAAATTACTTTCTGCATATGGAAGATAGTTGAGGAATGACAAGTTAATCAGAGATTGAGCTGATTCAAAGTGAACTGGTATATATCTTGCTCACAAATGTAGTCTTCTTCACGTTTTAACTGAAAGCCTAGGGTGCTTAGTAGGTCTCTTTTATTTACATTAAACTATAATTTCTGTCATTGGCATAAAATGTGACAATTCTTAGTTTTACATCTAAGTTTCTCAAACTGTCTTAAGCCTGACAAATACATCAAGAGTGAAGCAGGGTTCAAATATCAACAAATCCCAAGATTTCCTGCACTGTATTACCTTAGTTCCTTAAGTCCTTGATGCTTTAAAAGTTTTCTGATAAGTCCCACCATTCCACATTTTACATTTTGTTCAGTCATTTAATTTAATTTTGGTGGCAAAACAGTTGTTGTGAAACAAGCTGGCCCATTATTACTAGGAGTAAAAATTCTACAGGATGCTCTAGGCACTGGGTAAGACATTCTGTTAAGAACATAATGTGGAAAAGCCCCAAGATGTGAACAAGTTTTTGTCTTTTCTTAGGATAAAGACTAGAATAATCAGCAGGTAATGAATGATGTAGGGAGTTGCAGGTGAACTGTGAAGTCAGTGAGGAGGTTTCTCATTTACTAGGGGAAAGCTTTTGAAAGTTTTAAACCAAAAGATAATGGGTTGATAAATATTGTGAAGTGGTAATTCTGACTTATGTGAATAAAATGAATATTATTGGAGTAAGAGAAGAATTAAGAGAAGATTCCAGATAGAAGCTGACCATGGCTTGAATTACATTGATAACAGTAGAAAGATGGATAAAGACTTAGAATATGTTTTGAAGGAAACCCCAATACAGTCTGCTGATGGATTTAAAACAGAGAGGTAAAGGAAAGAAAGGAATCAAGAATAACTTTATTTGGGGAGAGGTTAGAGCCACTCAGTGGATATGGCATTATGTAGAGGAAGAACATATATAGGGAGAAAAAAATCAAGTGTTATCTTTGGAAGTTTTAAATTTGCGATGTCTACAAGATAGTCATGTCAAGTTGAAATGGTAGTTGACACTGGATATAGGAGAAAGGAATTCATAATTTCAGTATTAAATTCTGATCAAAAATTCAATATTTATAAATATTTAATGTCATCAATTCACCAATAGTGAGTTTTTTCAATTGTGATATAAANAAAGTGAAGTCACTCAGTCGTGTCCGACTCCTAGTGACCCCATGGACTGCAGCTTACCAGATCAAAAATTCAATATTTATAAATATTTAATGTCATCAATTCACCAATAGTGAGTTTTTTCAATTGTGATATAAAGTATGCTTTGACTTATTACTTACTACATACTTTCAAACGTATAGCCAACCAAATGCATTATTTTCTTCTTAAAACATATACTTCTGATGTAAAAAAAAATAGATAAAAAATACCATTTTGTTTGAAACTGTTTATGAATGATTTCCCAGTCCATCAACCTGAAATCTGATTTTCCTGCTTTATCTGCATCTATATATCTTTATGCCTTCTCTCCTCAGTTTCATTTTCCTATGCTTAGACATGTGGATTTCATCTTTGTATGTTTTCAAAAATGTTTTCTGTGAAATCATTAGTACTTGTTTCCTTGTTAAACCGAATGACTTCTCTCTGGTCATTATTCTGTTCTACTATTTTGCAACAATTTATAATTTTTAACTTTTTCTTCTGAAAGCTTTCAATCATGTTCTTCATAATAGCAGTCTCCCTCATACTGTCCATTGTCTATATCTTCTATATCTCCCTCATCAATGCCTTTTTCCTACAAGTTATTTTGAAGGTAGACTTTATTAAAAGGCTTTCCTTGGACCTTTTTCTTTCCCTTGAGATGCTCTCCTTGTATGAAGATTTCTCCTCCAAGTGCTTCATCCACCACTTTCATTCAAAAATATCCAAAGCCATTAATTATTTCATACAAACACACTTATTGGTCCTGAAGTGTATGCACGACTGCACTGTATCATCGAGAAGAAAAATGCATAAAATAGTGAATATACTGGAGTTGTAAGTCAAACAAATAAGATTGAAGAACATAGACAATTAAAGCACCATATGATAATGACTTATAGGGCACAAAATGTTTGGGAGGACAGAAAATAAATGGTTTTTCTGGCACACAAAATAGACAGGATTTATGGGAAAGGACAAACTGCTTTAAATAACAATGACTAAGAATTTACTTGGTCATAAATCAAGAGGACAATGTAAGCAGAGAACAACTTGTATAAAATGAGAAAAGGGACAGATGGTTATTAGACTTACTTTGTTGATCACTTAATTATACATGCAAATATCAAATCATTATATAGTGTACCCAAAACCAATATGATGTTGTATGCCAATTCTATTTCAATAAAAAAGCTAATGCTATAATTTATTTGGCATGATAGAAGATGTGATTTGTATGCTTTCCCTCCAAAATATTTTTTTCAATAATCCCTGTAATTCTACCATTTGAGAAATATTTCATTTTCTCTGTATAACACTTTGATAAGGCTTTCTGTTCATATGTGACTTTTGAATGATGCCATGTATTTCCCATCTATTAAAGAATGGACTATTATATCATTCATTCTTTATTAAATCATTTAGCATTTATGAAGTGTTTAACAAGGACTGATGTTGGATAACTGAACTGTAAAAGTATCAATAGAAATAAGTCCTGATTTCAATTAACTCATGGTTTACTGAGCAATAATATTTTCCAACACTAGAGGTGGGAAGTGAAGTTATAGAATTATTGAAAGCCAGCAAGTAAGGAAGTGAAAAAGACTGAATAAAAAGTTCCACAGGTCTTTAAGAATAAATATAATAGTACTGGAAAGTTAGACAAAAGTAGAAAGAGGAGAATTTTTAAATGAGAAGTCATATTCATAATTTCAGGCAACTAAAAGCAGATTCTTCAATTTGATGCAAGGTGATATTTCCATAAACAAAGATTTTCTCTGCTATAATAATGATCTACCCTGAATGATGCTAAAGCTGAAACTCTAGTACTTTGGCCACCTCATGAGAAGAGTTGACTCATTAGAAAAGACTCTGATGCTGGGAGGGACTGGGGGCAGGAGGAGAAGGAGCCAACAGAAGATGAGATGGCTGGATGGCATCACCGACTCGATGGACGTGAGTCTGAGTGAACTCCGGGAGTTGGTGATGGACAGGGAGGCCTGGCGTGCTGCGATTCGTGGGGTCGCAAGGAGTTGGACACAACTGAGCGACTGAACTGAACTGAACCCCACATCTACTATACCCTGTGCTCCACTAGATGCTTCAATGATAAAGAAATTGAGACTCAGGGTTATTGGTAATTTTGCTCCTAAGTTGATACAATTCCTAAGTGGTTTCTCCATCTGACTCTAGAACCCATCTTCTTTTCCTTTAACCTAAGTTATCACTCTATAAAGAAAGACAATATTGATTCATTTCTTAAAGGATTATTAGCTTTAATGCTTATAGTATGCTATTAAAGAAAAAATTCTTGGCTTATTATGGCATATGGGATTTCATTCCCTGACCAGGGGTCAAACCCACGCCCCCTGAATTGGAAGCTCTGACTTAACCACTGGGCCATGAGGGAAGTCCCAAATCCTTGTAGTATTACTAATCCACATTTTTCAGTGGTTTAGAAAGGTGAAATAATTTGGAAATATTGCAGGTAAAACATTTATTCTTATCAAAGAGTGGAGCTTATTCTTTAGAGATCAGAAACACAAAAAGTTTCCTGTTTTAGATTCTTAAAAATCTCTTATTGAGCTGCTTCCCCTGCAGACGCTCACTATTTTCTCACTTATGCCTGGTTTTATAGTTTGAGACCATTGTTTAAAATTTAGAAATAATATTTCAATGTTCAAAGTTCTCATTTCCAAATGATAACACACAGTCAGAAGATGTATATATTCTATTTCATGAGCTAGTTTTAAAAGAACACACTATATACACAGTTAGAATTATTTTAGAAAGCCTTCATGAGTGCTATTTTTGAAGGCTCTTAAAGAAAAATAAAAATCACACTTCGAGGCTAATGTGCTATTACTTTCTCCCAAACTGAAAGTCTTTGTCCTGAGTTCTTTAATTCCAATTACCAAGCCATTGCCAGCATCAAGTAGATTCTCAAAAAATGTTTATTGACTAAGCAAGCAATTTAATTAATTACTCAGTGAACAGATAACGGCATTTGATATAGGGTTGCTCACAAAATCTCCAGTCCTACATGACAAGCAGGGTAGGAAAAAAAAATGAACATTCTTAGGCTAAAAGGAAAGAGATCCGATCCTAACTTATTTAACTCACTCTAGGGTACACAGATATTTTTCTCCCATAAGGAGAAAGATAAAATGGAAGTGATAATAGTTATGTTTTGTCAGCAGTTCCAGAGCAACTGCCAAAGATATTCACTCTTAGCAAAGGGGATTCAGTGTAGCAACTGTGTCTTCACACAGGGAACAGAAGGCTGGTCTTTGAAAAAAAAAAAAAAAATCAATACCTTGCTATTTGCAATATACATAAAATATAGGTAGAGATGGCAGTGAGAGACAGCAAGAGAGAGAATTCAACTGTTATACAACCTTGAAAGAGAACTAGATATTTGGCTACAATTGATATTTCTATGTATTTGCTTCTATCAATAAAATTCTGAAAATTAGATTGTTATAAAATATTGGAAAATACAGACAGCTGTAATTCTCATAAGAAGATGGTATAGAAGTATGATAGACTTGTGCAAAATATTCCTTCCTTGTCTATGCTTCTTTTTCCAACTATTTTTCATCTCCTCTTTTTATCTCCTTTTTTCTATCTCTGTTTCTTGCTTTCTCTTTTTCCACTTTCTGTTTCTATGTTGTCTTTCTTTAATATATTATAAACCACCAATGCAGTTCTTCCTAGGGTCATTCTGCCAGCATCTGATATTCTCAATAAGAATGGGATCAGTAAAAGAAAAAATCTGCATGGAGAGGAAGAGCAGCAATTCTCTGGGCCCTGTGCACCAGCAGATGCTTCTTCCATCTGGTGGTGAGCAGGACCCCTAGAGGGCAGTGTCAGGAAAGAGACTTCCAGTGCAAACTCCTTGATCTAATGTCTATCACTTTAAGGCCAGGCTTTCTCACACCTGGATGATGAATGAATTTACCATTCTCAATTACATAAGAAAGAAATTTTTTCATGTATTATTTTCAGAAGCAGAAGTTAAGTAGAAGTTTTAATAGCAGTAAAGAAGGTAAATTAGTTTCAGAGTGTACTGCTACAACTGACTTTGCTGAAATTTTAAAATATATGTCAAATATTAAAATGAGGATTATTTCAAACTTGCCAGGGAATATTACTCTTGGAGTCTCACTGTGTTTAGCATTTTTAAAAATTTAACTTCATGTTGCAGATGTTACAAGTATATTTCATTTTGCTAAAAAAAATACACATTTAACTTTGCATATTAATGCCTAAGAAGGCACTTTAAAGAATCTCTGTACTCTGTTCCTAGGGAAGAGATTTATGTGATATAGGTATTTCTTTGGATTTAGAAATAGGAAGTCCTTGATCTGTTGCATTGACATGATGAACAGAGCTGTTTAAAGAGGCATCAGCCGTTGAATTAGCAAATACAAGCAGATCAGAGTGATATAAATTCCCCATATTTTGAAAAAATAGCACTGTATAGAAATAGATGACATTTTTAAAATGGTATTTTAAATGTTATAATTTGTTTTGGGGCTCTAGCTCTTTATCTACCATGTAGCTATGCTATACATGTATTTCAGTGTTCGTGTGTGTTCTGATCCTTGAGAGTTAACAGCTTAAGACCATCACAAGTTTATATGAACCCATGTCTAGTGCATTGACAGCTGCATTCTTTATAGGGCTTCCCTGGTGGCCCAGTGGTAAAGAATCCGCATGCAATACAGGAGACTCTGGTTGGAATCCTGGGTCAGGAAGATCCCCTGGAGAAGGGATAGGTTACCTACTCCAGTAATCTTTGGCTTCCCTGGTGGCTCAGGAGGTAAAGAATCCACCTGCAATGTAGGAGAATTGGATTCCATCCCTGGTTTAAGATGATCCCCTGGAGGAGCACATGGCAACACACTCCAGTATTCCTGCCTGGGGAATCTCCATGGACAGAGGAGCCTAGCGGGCTGCAGTCCGTGGGGTCCCAAAGTCGAGCACTGAATAACTAAGCACAGAACAGCATAGCATATGTGTGTGTGTGTGTGTGTGTGTGTGTATGCAAAGTCTTCATGCACATGTATTTGTCTTAGAAACTAGGGCTAAGATTTCAAATAATCATGAATAAAATAGAAGTTATTTGCTTAACATCTGTTATTTGTATATACTCAATTTTCAGGTCATTCTTACACGATGGAAAACAACAGGGGAAAAAAGAGATTTTTTTTTCCATAGAACCAAGCACAATAATCGAACAAGCTCTGGAAGTTGGTGATGGACAGGGAAGCCTGGCATGCTGCAGTCCATGGGGTCACAAAGAGTTGGATATGACTGAGCAACTGAACTGAAGCAAAAATATGGCTACTTCTACTTGGAGAGTCTTTGAAGTCTGAGAACATTAAACCCATTGCAGAACAAAGGGTCTGGTCCAGGGCATCAAACCTCAGAGAGTCTGACATTAGATGGCAGCACTGCCAACGGTGTCAACACAGAAAAAGGGTCTGATGTAGACATGGGGTATGCCTGCTATACCAGTTACCTGAAATGAGGCTAGTGATAATAGCTCAAATCAAGAATAGCAGATGAGAGGGATCAGTTGTGATGGACAGGAAAAAAAAATGCAAACACTGAATCCTCACTCATGATTGTCCTGTTTTATAAAACCCCAGGTTTTCAAACTGTTCCTTGAGACATTTTTTTGTTAAAGAGAAAACGTACTACGATAGCCTGAGTAAAAGCATCTAGGTCATTGTCTGGTGTATTTTATCTTTCATGGTATGGAATTTATATTGCTGCCATAGGTAACTGTTTATGATGAAAACGAAAATGTCATTCGAGATTCTGCATTTCTCAGCCAGCCAGTTAGACAGAGAATTTACTTTTTTAAAGTAGTGGACATTTTCAATATGTTTAAGGAACTCTACATACATGGATGTTACAAAAAGAAAAGAGGGGGTTTGGCAGCTATTCAGTTTGATTGGCACAGTCTCCATTCAGTCAATGATATATGTGGTAAAGGCTTAATAGTACTCAGTATGAGTTATGTGATTCACCAGTTTTATGACTCACTAACCTTGAGGAAATTACTTTGTCTAACTAAGCCTTTGTTTCCATACCTTCCATGTTTCCTTTCTAGTGGGATTATTGTGAAGATTCAAACAAGTAACACAATAATGGCACTTAAATCCCATGGTAGGATTGGCTGTTGTTGTACTATCTATCATTTTATCAAAGCTCTAAAACCCATTATTTTGGGCTCCATGCAGGAAGACTTAGATATGGAGATATCAGTAAATCTTCATGATAGTACAACTACTCTAAAATCCTGTTATAACCCTAAGGGCGTTGACCATAGGAAAATCTACTCTATACTACTTATTTGATGATAATAGAAAATCTATTGGGTTCTAATAAGACCATTTCCCAAATAATTATTTGATAAAGGCAGATGGGTTTTTGCTTTTGTTTTATAATCATTATTCCTTTTGGTAACAGCTATATCATAACATCATTAGCTAAAAAGAAAAAAAAGAAACCACTGAATTTTAGGTGGATCTAAGTAAAGAAGCCCTGTAGAAGGGAAAGGCTACCCACTCCAGTATTCTTGCCTGGAGAATCCCCATGAACAGAGGAGTTTGGTGGACTTCAGCCCATGGAGTTGCAAAGTCAGATATGACTGAGCGACTAAGCACAAGTAAAGAAGGCAAAATGCCAGAGAATTGATGCCTTCAAACTGTGGTGCTGGAGAAGATTCCTGAAAGTCCCTTGGACAGCCAGGAGATCAAACAAGCCAATCTTAAGGGAAATAAGTCCTGAATACTTGTTGGAAGGACTGATGCTGAAGCTGAAACTCCAGTACTTTGGCCACCTGATGTGAAGAGCTGACTCATTGGAAAAGACCTTGATGCTGGGAAAGGTCAAGGGCAAGAGGAGAAGGGGATGACAGATGATGAGATGGTTGGATGGCATCAGTGACTCAATGGACATGGGTCTGAGCAAACTCTAGGATATAGTAAAGAATAGGAAGGCCTAGCATTCTGCAGTCCAAAGAATTTAGGTGGATCTAAGAAATTTTAGGTGGATCTAGGTGGATCTTTGTGCTGGGGTCACAAAGAATAGGACACAGCTGGGTGACTGAATAACAAGTAGCATCAAATATAGGAATAGATAAGGAAATGAATAAGCAATTGTACAGATTAAATACTGTCAACAATTCTAAATGCTTACAGAGGTTTGTAAGTTGGCCTGGTGTTTTCTTAGTGTATGGAGTTCTCTGGACTGGCAATAACCTCCTGGGGCCCCATGAAAGTATTAGTTGCTCAGTCATGTCTGACTCTTTGCAACCCCATGGATTGTAGCCTGTCAGGCTTCTCTGTCTATGGGATTCTCCAGGCAAGAATACTGGAGTATTCTTCATCTTCCTTCTCCAGGGCATCTTCCTGACCTATGTATTGAACCTGTATGCATTCGTTATTAGGAATGAAAATTACAATACCATTCTAAGGCAGAGACCACGGCATACCTAGAAAATAAACCATAGGAAGGAAATAAGATTAATTGTTTTAAAGAATGTTAGCAAAGTGGCACTAGTAGGAAATTCAAATTGATTAGATGTGTGCTAAAAATGTTTCTGGGCTTTACTGGTGACTCAGTGGTGAAAAATCTGCCTGCAAGTACAGGACATGCAAGAGACATGGGTTTAGTCCCTGGTTTGGAAGATCCTCTGGAGGAGAAAATGGCAACCCACTTCAGTATTCTTGCCTGGGAAATCTCCATGAACAGAGGAGCCTGGAGNAGTCTCTTCATCTTGCTTATATTGCTGCGTTTGTGGTGGCCTTTCTGTATTCTGGCAGTTTGTGGAGTTTCCTTGCTGTGGGTGGGGTTGTACAGGTGACTTGTCAAAGTTTCTTGTTTAGGGAAGCTTGTGTAGGTATTCTGGTGGATGGAGCTGGATTTCTTCTCTCTGGAGTGCAATGAAATGTCCAGTAATGAGTTATGAGATGTCAATGGTTTTGGAGTAACTTTGGGCAGCCTGTATAATGAAGCTCAGGGCTGTGTTCCTGTGTTGCTGGAGAATTTGCATGGTATGTCTTGTTCTGAAACTTGTTGGCCCNTCTTCTCTCTGGAGTGCAATGAAATGTCCAGTAATGAGTTATGAGATGTCAATGGTTTTGGAGTAACTTTGGGCAGCCTGTATAATGAAGCTCAGGGCTGTGTTCCTGTGTTGCTGGAGAATTTGCATGGTATGTCTTGTTCTGAAACTTGTTGGCCCTTGGGTGGTGCTTGGTTTCAGTGTAGGTATGGAGGCGTTTGATAAGCTCCTATCAATTAATGTTCCCTGGAGTTAGGAGTTCTCTGATGTTCTCAGGATTTGGACTCAAGACTTCTCCTTCTATACAGCACCATTGATAAAACATCTAGGATAAAGATGAAAAGTTTCTCCACGGTGAGGGACACCTAGAGAGGTTCACAGAGTTACAAGGAGAAGAGAAGAGGGAGGAGGGAGTTAGAGGTGACCTGAATGAGATGAGGTGGAATCAAAAGAGGAGAGAGCAAGCTAGCCAGTAATCACTTCCTTATGTGTGCTCCGCGGTCTGGACCACTCAGAGAAGCAACTTCACTTTCTTGTATTGGAGAAGGAAATGGCAACCCACTCCAGTATTCTTGCTTGGAGAATCCCAGGGATGGCAGAGCCTGGTGGGCTGCCGTCTATGGGGTTGCACAGAGTCGGACACGACTAAAGCGACTTAGCAGCGGCTAAGTAGTAGGATCTAAATGGTTTCCTTGAGGAATGTTGAGACTTTTTTCAACTTGGCTGGAAATGTTTACCCATTTGGTGCTGAGATTCATGGGGTTGCAAAGAGTCGGACATGACTGAGCGACTGAACTGAACTGAGGTTTGTCATAGCTTTTCTTCCAAAGAACAAGTGTCTTTTAATTTCATGGCTGTAGTCACTATCTGCAGTGATTTTGGAGTCCAAGAAAATAAATTCTGTCATGGTTTCCTTTGTTTCCCGATCTATTTGCCATGAAGTGATGGGAGCAGATGCCATGATCTTCGTTTTCTGAATGTTGAGTTTTAAGCCAGCTTTTTTTTTCACTTTTGTCAAGAGGCTCTTTAGTTCTCTTTGGCTTTCTGCCATAAGTGTGGTGTCATGTGCATATCTGAGCTTATTGATATTTCTCCTCACAATCTTGATTCCAGCTTGTGCTTCATCCAGCGCGGCATTTCACATGATGTACTCTGCATATAAGATAAATAAGCAAGGTGACAATATACAGCTTTGATGTACTCCTTTCCTAATTTGGAACCAGTCCATTGTTGCATGTCCAGTTCTAACTGTGGCTTCTTGACCTGCATACGAGTTTCTCAGGAGGCAGGTAAGGTGGTCTGGTATTCCCATCTCTTGAAGAATTTTCTAGAGTTTGTTGTGATCCACACAGTCAAAGGCTTTAGCATATTCAAGGAAGCAGAGGTAGATGTTTTTCTGGAATTTTCTTGCTTTTTCTGTGATCCAACGGATGTTGGCAATTTGATCTCTGGTCCTCTGCCTTTTTAAAATCCAGCTTGAACATCTGAAAGTTCACGATTCATGTACTGTTGAAGCCTGGCTTGGAAGATTTTGAGCATTACTTTGCTAGCATGTGAAATAAGGTCAATTGTGTGGTAGTTTGAACATTCTTTGGCATTGTCTTTCTTTGTGATTGGAATGAAAATTGATCTTTTCCAGTCCTGTGGCCACTCCTGAATTTTCCATATTTGCTGGAATATAGAGTGCAGCAGTTTAACAGCATCATCTTTTAGGATTTGAAATAGCTCAGCTAGAATTCCGTCACTTCCACTAGCTTTGTTTATAGTGATGTTTTGTAAGCCCCATGTGACTTCACACTCTAGGACTTTGTATTTTTCTTAGAACAGCTCAAAGCATCATCTCATAAGGCCTACTCTAAGAAGGAGCCTGGGTTTGGAATTTCTCCCAAGGTGGCCTTAACTTCTTGGGTTGTGGAATCTTACTCGTGGAGCAACTTTAACAATTGAAGTCTTTGCCATTTAGTTAGAAGTGTGATATACAAGTTTTTTTCCACAGAGAAAATAGTATGCAACCCCTATTAAGGATACTGTGGTAGGAGTCTGGCAGGCAGGATGAGTGATGACTACCAACAGAGGATGTTTCAAATGGCCAGAGATAAACTGTTGTCTTTTATGAGCATATAATTGACTAAATAGGTTGTCCAGGTGGTCTCAGTTGAGGAGGCTAGGGACTTGTAGGTAATAATGACTCCTGGGATTATAATCTTAAATCCCATTTGATCTTCCTCCCAAGGTCAGGTTATTTGTGGGAGAGAGGTTTATATATCTACCCATAAACCAGGTTAGGTTGTTGTTGTTTGGAAAACTGTATTATTGACAATATGCTCTAAGCTATAGAGTGTATTTGTTTTATTTCTATTTGGTTCCAGGTTCAGATCTAGGAGATCTCAGCTAAGAGCTTGTCCAATCAGATGGGGACTATCAATTGAATCCCTGAGGTAATACTGTCCAGGTCATTTGTTGGTGTTTTCTTCCTGGAGCCTCCCACTAGAAGGCAAAAGTATTTCTCAGCCAGTGGTGTGCAAAAGAATGTGTCCTTCAGATCCAGGAGAGTAAACCACTTGCAGTTGGGTAGGATTTCTCCCAGGATTAGGATTTGGGCACTGAGGGGTGGAGGGGGACTACAGCCTCATTTATGATCTGGAGATCTTGAACCACACACCAGATTCCCTCCTTTTCCTTTACAGGAAGGATCGAGGTGTTACATGGTGAATTGGTGGGGACCAATAGCCCATAGGCAAGGAATTTATTTATTAGAAGCTGTAGTCCTTCTTGTGGAGAAGGTGATGACACCCCACTCCAGTACTCTTGCCTGGAAAATCCCATGGGCGGAGGAGACTGGTAGGCTGCAGTCCATGGGGTCGCGAAGAGTTGGATACGACTGAGTGACTTCACTTTCACTTTTCACTTTCATGCATTGGAGAAGGAAATGGCAACCCACTCCAGTGTTCTTGCCTGGAGAGTCCCAGGGATGGGGGAGCCTGGTGGGCTCCATCTATGGGGTCGCACAGAGTCGGACATGACTGAAGTCACTTAGCAGCAGCAGCAGCAGCAGCAGTCCTTCTTAAGCTTCTTTTCTGAGGGGGTATTTTTTCTGATTTGGAAACTAAGTGGGGTCTCAGGACAATGACAACCAGTCCAGCTCCCTGAGCTTGTCCAGGAATCCCCTGGTCTTGCACCTAAGGGTTAATTTGTCCTCTCAAAGTTTTTTTTTTTCCCAATTGGAGAGGCTATAATGGGTTCCTCAGCAGAAACCAGGAGCTGCAGAGCCCTAGGGGCTGAAAACTTTGAATCATAAAGATGGTTCCTAGCTTGGTGAGTATATCTCTTCCCAATAAGTGGGTAGGGCACTCAGGGACCTCCAGAAACTGATGGGAAAATATTTATCCATCCCAGCAACAAAGAAGTGCTCAGATGAATCTTTTTAAATTGTTTTTCCCATAGCACTCAAAATGGTACAGGTTTGGGAGGAGAAGGCTCCAGAGTAGGTGGTCAGGACAGAGTAGGTAGCCCCTGTGTCAACCAAGAAATTCTTGGACCTACCTGCCACATCCACTCACTCTTGGCTCCAGCCCCATGATGGTTATATGTGACAGATGGGCTGGCTGGAGTGGGCTGCTTCAGTCCTGTTGAACCATTGTGTGGGAAGGTTTGGTACTTGACCTTGAGGCTCTTGGGTCCCCAGGGCAGAGTGCCACCCAGTGTCCTGACTGATGGCATTTGTGGCAAGCTGGTTTAGGAGGCTTGCCATGATTTGGACAGTTTGGCCCAGTGTCCTGCCAGTACAGATTAGGCATTTGTTTCATGCCCTGTCATTTAAGGATTTAGGGTTTGCCATAGGACTTCCCTGAAGGACGACCAGGATCTGGGCATGCTNTTTTTTTTTTTCCCAATTGGAGAGGCTATAATGGGTTCCTCAGCAGAAACCAGGAGCTGCAGAGCCCTAGGGGCTGAAAACTTTGAATCATAAAGATGGTTCCTAGCTTGGTGAGTATATCTCTTCCCAATAAGTGGGTAGGGCACTCAGGGACCTCCAGAAACTGATGGGAAAATATTTATCCATCCCAGCAACAAAGAAGTGCTCAGATGAATCTTTTTAAATTGTTTTTCCCATAGCACTCAAAATGGTACAGGTTTGGGAGGAGAAGGCTCCAGAGTAGGTGGTCAGGACAGAGTAGGTAGCCCCTGTGTCAACCAAGAAATTCTTGGACCTACCTGCCACATCCACTCACTCTTGGCTCCAGCCCCATGATGGTTATATGTGACAGATGGGCTGGCTGGAGTGGGCTGCTTCAGTCCTGTTGAACCATTGTGTGGGAAGGTTTGGTACTTGACCTTGAGGCTCTTGGGTCCCCAGGGCAGAGTGCCACCCAGTGTCCTGACTGATGGCATTTGTGGCAAGCTGGTTTAGGAGGCTTGCCATGATTTGGACAGTTTGGCCCAGTGTCCTGCCAGTACAGATTAGGCATTTGTTTCATGCCCTGTCATTTAAGGATTTAGGGTTTGCCATAGGACTTCCCTGAAGGACGACCAGGATCTGGGCATGCTTTATCTCTTTACTTCTCTCCCTTTCCTGGGCCTTGGCTTTCCTCTCCTGTTCTCTGTTATAAAAGGTTTTGTATGGACCATCTTGTCTAAAGAGGCAGTAAGCCTCTGTTGCAGTAGTCATTGTAACTTTATATCTGATGCACATTGGGACAGGAATTTGTCATTTAAAATCACCTGCCCCTCATAAGAGTCTAAGTTCAGACAGGTAAACTTTTGAAGGACCTCTTTAAACTTTTCCAGAAAGGCAGTGGGCTCCTAATTAGTGCTGAGACCTGGGCATAGTTGGTTACTTTTAATTGGGCTGTCTTTAATCCTGAAAGTGAAGTGAAAGTTTCTCAGTCGAGTCCAACTCTTTGCGTCCTCATAGACTATACAGTCCATAGAATTGTCCAGGCCAGCATACAGAAGTGAGTAGCTGTTCCTTTCTCCAGGGGATCTTCCCAACCTAGGGATCGAACCCAGGTCTCCTGCATTGTAGGTGAATTCTTTACCAGCTGAGCTACCGGGGAAGCCTGTCTTTAGTCTTGCCTTTACACAAATCAGAAAATGTTCCTTTTCCCAGATATGTTCAGGGTCATTAGAGTTTCAGTTGGGATCTGAGGAGGGAACTGCAGTTTACCCCTTGACATGTGAAGTCTCATAGCATGTTTTGGGGCTTCTTTAAAGATACTAGTGTCCTTGAGGTCAGATAAAGTTTGATCAAATAAAACCATGATGTCCACATCAAGTCAGAGGCCAAAGTCATGTGGTAGAATGTGTCTATATATTTGCCTGGGTCATGTATATAGCTTCCCAGGTCTTGCTTGATCTGTCTTAAATCTAAGAGGGAGAAGGGCTTATGGACCTGGGTTGGTCTGAATTTCCCTCTAGTTTCAACTAAGAGGGAGAAGGGCTTATGGACCTGGGTTGGTCTGAATTTCCCTCTGGTTTCAACTAAGGTACTCAGCCTGGCTCTTGTGGTCAGAATTCTCCTCTAGTTTCAATCAAGGGACATACTTGGGCTGGCTTTTGTGGAGTGAGTGCTCCAGGGTATGGGGGCAATTTTGGATATAAGGGAAAAGGAGCACCAAAAGACTCAGAAGCCACGAGAGGTAAGCCTTCGTGGGGGACTTCTTCCCTTGGTTGTCTGTGACTAACACCGTTTGCCTAGTAAGCTAGCTTTTAGGGCATACATCAATCCCACACTTAAGACAGAGTCCCTTCATGTCCCTTAGTTGAAAGAAAATTTGGACATAGGGGATCTCTGTCCATTTCTCTTGCTTTTTGCAGAGTAAGTTTAGCTGCAGTATGGTATTATAATTCAAACTCCAATCCTCAGGTCAGTGTTCCCCACCCCTCAGTGAATATAAAGGCTATGCAGTTTTTTTTTTCTTTCCAATCTTTTTGCCTATCTCTTTAAAAATAAAATTAATTTATTTTAATTGGAGGCTAATTACTTTACAATATTTGGTGGGTTTTGCCATACATTGACATGAATCAGCCATGAATATACATCCTGAACCCCCCTCCCACCTCTCTCCCCATCCCATCCCTCAGGATCATCCCATTGCATCAGCTTTGAGTGCCCTGTTTCATACATCGAACCTGGACTGGTGATCTATTTCACATATGGTAGTATACATGTTTTAGTGCTATTCTCTCAAATCATCCCACCCTTGCCATTTCCCACAGAGTCCAAAAGTCTGATTTTTGTATCTGTGTCTCTTTGCTCTCTCGCATATAGGGTCATCATTAACCTTTCTAAATTCCACGTACATGCATTAATATACTGTATTGGTGTTTTTCATTCTGACTTACTTTACTCTGTTTCATCTACCTCATTACAACTAATTCAAATGTACTTTTTAATAGATGAGTAATATTCCATTATGTATATATACCACAACCTCCTTATCCTTTTGTCTGCTGATGGACATTTAGGTTGCTTCCATGTCCTAGCTATTGTAAAAAGTGCTGCGATGAACATTGGAATATACCTGTCTCTTTCAATTCTAGTTTCCTCAGTGTGTATGCCCAGCAGTGGGATTGCTGGGTCGAATGGCAGTTCTATTTTCAGTTTTTTAAGGAATCTCCACACTGTCCTCCACNGTCCTAGCTATTGTAAAAAGTGCTGCGATGAACATTGGAATATACCTGTCTCTTTCAATTCTAGTTTCCTCAGTGTGTATGCCCAGCAGTGGGATTGCTGGGTCGAATGGCAGTTCTATTTTCAGTTTTTTAAGGAATCTCCACACTGTCCTCCACAGTGGCTGTACTAGTTTGCATTCCCACCAACAGTGTAAGAGGGTTCCCATTTTTCCACATCCTCTCCAGCATTTATTGTTTGTAGACTTTTTGATAGCAGCCATTCTGACTGGCATGAGATACCTCATTGTGGTTTTGAATTGCATTTCTCTGATAATGAATGATGTTGAGCATCTTTTCATGTGTTTGTTAGCCATCTGTAGGTCTTCTTTAGAGAAATGTCTGCTTAGTTCTTTGGCCCATTTTTTGATTGAGTCATTTATTTTTCTGGTATTGAGCTGCATGAGCTGCTTGTTTATTTTTGAGATTAATTCTTTGTCAGTTGCTTCATTTGCTATTATTTTCTCCCATTCNCTTTGGAGAAATGTCTGTTTAGTTCTTTGGCCCATTTTTTGATTGGGTCATTTATTTTTCTGGTATTGAGCTGCATGAGCTGCTTGTTTATTTTTGAGATTAATTCTTTGTCAGTTGCTTCATTTGCTATTATTTTCTCCCATTCTGAAGGCTGTCTTGCCACCTTGCTTGTAGTTTCCTTCACTGTGCAAAAGTTTTTAAGTTTAATTAGGTCTCATTTGTTAATTTTTGCTTTTATATCTATTACTCTGGGAGGTGGGTCATAATGGATCCTGCTATGATTTATGTCAGAGGGTGTTTTGCCTATGTTTTCCTCTAGGAATTTTGCAGTTTCTGGCCTTACATTTAAGTCTTTAATCTATTTTGATTTTATTTTTGTGTATGGTATTAGAATGTGTTCTAGTTTCACTCTTTTACAGGTGGTTGACCAGCTTATCCAGCACCACCTGTTAAAAGGGATTGTCTTTTCTCCATTATATATTCTTGCCTCCTTTGTCAAAGATTAGGTGTCCATAGGTGCATGGACTTATCTCTGGACTTTCTGTTTTGTTCCATTTCTGATCTATATTTCTGTCTTTGTGGCAATACCATACTGTATTGATGACTGGAGCTTTGTAGTATAATCTGAAGTCAGGCAGTTTGATTCCTCCAGTTATTCGAGGTTTTTTGTATTTCCATACAAATTGTGAAACTAATTGTTCTAGTTCTGTAAAAAATACTGTTGGTAGCTTGATAGGGATTGCACTGAATCTATAGATTGCTTTGGGTAGTATACTCATTTTCACTATATTAATTCTTCTGACCCATGAACATGGTATATTTTCCATCTATTTGAGTCATCTTTGATTTCTCTCATCAGTGTTTTATAGTTTTCTAACTTCTTTAAGCCAATGCTTTCACACTTACAAAATGTAGTAAAAATCTTAAATCAATCCTTGGCATATAGACACTGATAGTGAGTAGCAGCAGAATAATAATGAATGAGTATGCTCATTAATTACTGTCTTAGTTTTCCAATATCTTTCTGACTCTGACTCTCTCAACTCCTTCATAGCATCTATCAGGACTAGGTTGCATGTTTGATTCTATTCAGTTTAGCACTCAGCTAGGCTTATTTCTTCTGGTGAGATCACAGATTTTTATTGGTAGATTATCTATCACCCACTTGCTATATGTGCATCTCTACACATCTCTATCAGATCCTGTCTTTTAGGGTATAAAATGAGCACAGTGTTAATGTGACATATTTATAGTAAAATTTTACTGACAAATCATGATTTAAATAAGCATTTAAATAAGCACCACAACTTCCCAGGTGGTGTTGGTGGTAAAGAACCTGCTGCCAATGCGGGAGACATAAGAGCTGTGGGTTTGATCCCTGGGTGGGGAAGATCCCTTGGAGGAGGGCATGCCACTCACTCCAGTTTTTTTGCCTAGAGAATCCCATAGACAGAGGAGCCTGGTGAGTTATGGTCCATAGGGTCTCAAAGAGACACAACTGAAGCAACTTAGCACATGCTCGTATTGTAATTACTGGGAGACTCCAAAATGATGATAACTCATGTTGATTTTATCAAAAAATTTCATAGAAATGTTCTACTTTCAAACAGTGGGGGGAAATCTAGGTATAATTTTTTTTTCCA
This sequence comes from Neotragus pygmaeus, assembly GCA_006410875.1. NCBI lineage: Eukaryota > Metazoa > Chordata > Mammalia > Artiodactyla > Bovidae > Neotragus > Neotragus pygmaeus. Next base: position 100,366 of record SJYV01010962.1, on the reverse strand, counting down.
CTGGGAGACTTACTTAGCTTTGCATTCCTTTTACCACACCCACTGAAAGCATGTCCTTGAAAAACTCAGAATGAATTCAGAACGAATTCCAGAATCCCAGAATGAGTCTGGGAAATAGAATATTTAGTGGAAGAGGAGGAGGAGAGACTGACAGGTCAAGGAATTTACACAAAATAAGTGAAAATGGGTATTGTGTGCTGATTGATAGCATCCAGCTCAATTTGATTCCTGGGCCATTCAGAAGCTATCAGATATTAAGGTAACATTTTCTTTTATGACTCTGCTTTCTCCTGTATTTCACACCCCCACTCATATCAAACACCGATAACACAAGACAAATTATAAACCAATTTAACTTAGGAACTCAGGTACAAATAATATTGAAAGAAACATTGACAAAATCCAACAAGGTATTAAACATTATTATATTCCTACCAAGGTAGGTTTATCCAAGAATATAAGTATAATTCAATGACCAGTAGTGTGTGAATGGAATGGATTGAATGAGAAAATCCCTTCTCTACTAGATGGCAAAGAAAATGCTGGACGAGATTCAATATTCCATTTATTTTCCTTTTAATATAGTAAGAACTCAGCTTTTTAATAGGCTATAAAGCCTTAGGATATAAGTCTGGTTATGTGGATCAGGGTTATTTCCCAGACATTTCCCACAGTGCTGAAACCAGACTCCACTTGCATCCCTATGTTACTTGTCAGCTGCTGCCCATCCATACAGTCTCATTCCATCAGAGAAGCTCTCCAAGGATGCAAATAATAATTAGAAGAGGTCAATATATTTATCCCTCTATCCCTCTTTTGCTAAAGGAAGCTCCATGGCTCTATATGTCAATTTTTCCATTCAGCTTAACTAAACAGATCTGGTGGGTCTAAATCCAACCAAGACCTTTAAGCCCAGCCTCACATCACCTATCAACTGCTTCTGTACTTCTGCACAGTAGAATCCCTCCACTTGTCACTGGGAGGGAGATCAGCTGAAAATGACCAGCACTACCACCTAGGGGGATTCTTCTGGGTCTAACTCTCCTTGGAGGAATGTTTGAAGAAGGATAATTATCCAGGCAGACTCATGGGGATTATGTGGCCTGAGCTGTGAATCTGGGGTTAATGGTTTGGCACATTTTCCTAGCCTCTGCAGTGAGTGCTGACAGTGATGTGTGTGAGTCATCTCTGTGACTCATCTCAAGATGTGCCGCAGTAGGGTAACTGCTCTGTCTGTGTGTGGGCAGCTATTTCTGGGAGGCAGGAGAGGAGAAGTGCACACAGCATCAGAACAACTTCCAACCCTAATCTGACAACTGCCTTCTTCCCAGAAGGTTATGAGTTGTGAACAGAAGCAGGGAAAAGAGAGTAGTCCTCTTCGAGGCTTTGTTTTAGTTTATTTTTTAAAAAATAAAACACAATTACACTTTGTTTTAGAAGAACTGGGAAGTTACTTTAAATCTAAAAGAAAATGATGATGTCTGAAATAAAAATGCATCTTGTAAATATGAAGAAATGTTGATAATTAATATTTTAGACTGAAAGAAAACACAAAATAAACACCCAGGGTGAAAGTTGTTAAGAATCATAGAGATAATTAAAATTTTAAAATATGTTTGTTCAAATAGACAAAATTATTGTTGTGTTAATTATCCTGTTTTTTAGGAGTTTGAGATTTGAAAAGATATAAATTCTCTTTAAAAATTATGAAGAATATTTAATTTTTTAAAGAATACAATGTGTATTTAAATATGAAAAAATGAACAAAAAATACCTATTTCTAAGGTAAAATAATTGAAAAATTAAAATAGTCTTTTCTTAAAAAGCAAATAAATTCCTGAAGCAGAAAAGAATATGCTTTGAGTTATAAGTTGAATCCTTCTTTCGGTCATGACTCAAAGGGACATCTCCTAATTTACAAACTAGGAGCACTGATTTCTGACTCTAAATTGAGAAGTATGACTTACAATAAATCTTTCAATTTCTTTCAGCTCTAGAATTCTCTAAATCACATTAACATTTGTATTTCTACTTAGAATTGCTTTCTATTTTTCTAACAGCAAAAATCAATATTAAGGCAATATAAGTATATTGTATTACAATGGTACCTAGAACAGGAAGAAGTCATGTGTCACATAGGTATATATAGCCTCATATAAAATACTTTCAATTGAAGGATTCTAATGGATGACAGCAAAAATATTTTGATTCATGCTAAAATACAGTGTAAAATCAATCATAAAAAGTTAGCAGAGTTAAATATATTGGACACTGAAGGAAAAATACGTTAGTTTATAATCTTGTGAAAAACTTCAATATTATAACCTGTGAGTTCTTTAATTTTGGAATGCATCTTTTTTCCATTGTAAAGCTGACCTATAAATTGTCAAAGTACTTGAGTCTAATAATTTCTTACTACAGCTATAATTTGATGTAAATTCCAAAGAGGAAAATTCTGATTTTCAATATATCAAGAGGAGGGCTTCCCTGATGACCCAGTGGAAAAGAAACCAGTTGCCAATGAAGAAGACATGGGTTCAATCCTTGGTCTGGGAAGATTCCTCATGCCTTGGAGCAACTAAGCCTGAACTAACTAAACCCCAACTAACCAGAGCTACTGAGCCTCTGCCCTAGAGCCTGGGAGCTGCACCAACTAAGTCTATATGCTGCAGTTATAAAAGCCTGTGTGCACTAGAGCCTGTGCTGCACAAGAGAAGCCACAGCAAAGAGAAGACCGTGCATTGCATATAGAGTAGCCCCTGTTCACTGCAACTAGAGAAAAGCCCATGAGTAATGAAAACCCTGCACAGTCAAAAATAACTGAATAAAAAATTATTTTAAAATATATTGAGAGGAGATATTTAAGTAGTGGCTGGATATTTAGGTCATTGTACACTTAAATATTACTTATTGGTATGAATATCCAAAGATTGTTTAAAATTATACACCTGTTTATGTAGAATACTCTTCAATTAATTATATAGTCCCCAAATAACTACCCGAGTCACTGCTTAATCTATCAATCAGGGTGCTATCCTATCAGTAAACAGAAGCAACCAGGTACTGCAATAGACAGAATATAATATGAAAAATTGTTACTAGGAATAGAGTTGTTAACCAGATTATTAAAGAAACAGAAGACAGCATTAAGATATTAGTGGGTTAATGACTGCAGGGAATAACTGAGCTAGGATGCAGGAACCAAGAAAAGAACATAGAAGTTTCAGAAAGCTAGAGAAGGGGTCCAATGCACCCCCGCACTTTAGGGAAGAGGAATTAACACTCCCTCCTGGTGAGAGAAATAATTTGTGGACATACATTAAAAATCACCAGAGTGATTAATAAATATTTCAGGAGCAATGCCTTGTTATCCTATATTATATACTATACCCACTTTCTCCTTTAAGTTTTACCTACTAACGTTAGCGCTCATTGTGGATCTTGCCTGTGGCATCAATGGTACTGTATTCCAATAGTGATTCTCCATCTTCCTCATTTTTTCTACATATATTATTTGGAATTCTTCTGTGAGGAAGTTTGTTTATTCTCCCTCCATTTTTCATATATATTCAATCATTTATTTATATTAGTATAGACATTTTTAAATTGCATTCTTTAGATTACAATATAATCCTATCATATTTACTTTGTTGTTCTGATTGTACTAGCTTTGATTATTGGGAGGTTTTTCAGCCTAGTTCTTTGTCCCTTTGGTGTCAGCCCATGCCTCCCTACCTCCCCTTTTCAAACTTACTTTTTGGAACTGTAAGATACTCAAGGCTCATATTTTATTTTTTTCTGCTCAAATCCACGATCAGCCATTTTTTCAGGAATCCTTGGATTCTTTTATTGAATAATTGGCATTTAGAAACTAAGGTATGTCCTCTATGCATGCTACACAAAAAGTGATTTTTACTTTATATTACTTTGAAAATAAATCTATGTTTATGGTAATAAATATTTATCATGAAAACTGAGGAAATAGATAACATTATAAAAATAATAAAAGTATGCCATATACCATCATCCTGTGATAATAACTCAATTTATTCCTTGACTTTCCTTTTTCTATAAATATTTTTAGTAATGATTATGAGTTGAGTTTAGCTTTCCTTAATTATTTCTTAATAATTACATTTCATTATTAAGCATTCTTTTGAGGATTTGTACCTACATCATGATTCATTCTATTTCTTAACTTCTGTGAAAGAGATAAACTAAAATCAACTAATGTACATTCATGTCAGAGAGTGTTTTGCCTATGTTCTCCTCTAGGAGTTTTATAGTTTCTGGTCTTACATTTAGGTCTTTAATCCATTTTGAGTTTATTTTTGTGTGTGGTGTTAGAAAGTGATCTAGTTTCATTTTTTTACAAGTGGTTGACCAGTTTTCCCAGCACCACTTATTAAAGAGATTGTCTTTACTCCATTGTATANCGCCCTTCATTGAGGACTGGGCTATGTGCCCCGGGGAACTCCATACCCGCTTCACAGCCGCGATCTCTCTGCCGGGGCGGATCCGCCGGGCGTAGGCGCCCTGGACGGTGGCCATGGTGAGACCGATGAAGAAAAACATCTTCCCCTGTTCTACCCTGCGAGGGGCGAGCCGTCAGCACCCCTGCCCTGCCAGTGCTGCCCCCACACGGCCAGGCAGCCTGGGTGACCTTGGTCCCCGTCCTCGGGGCGCCGCACAGCCTGCCCCAGGACCCTGGGCTGGGCCCCGGGGACTCGTGAGCCGAGGTGGGGGATTCGCCGGGGTTCGGGGCGTCCCACCTGCTGAACTGGAAGCGCTGGTGCACGAGGAAGCTGAGCGTGAACTCCAGGCCCGAGAACAGGAAGAGGTAGAGGAAGTAGACCAGGCCCAGGCCGCGCAGGCTGCCAAGCCCTGGGGGGCGGCGAGGGGCTGTGGCCCTGACCGGCATGCAGCCCCCAAGGCGGCCTGAGGGACCCCCAGCACCACCCCCCAGGGCCCGCTCCTTACTGACTCCAGTGGGCGGGTCTGGGCCCCGCGCCACGGCCGAGAAGCGTAGCAGGGCCAGAGGGCTGAGCAGGTCCGCAGCCGCCCAGAACCCCAGGGTGACGGAGGGCGCCTGCGGGGGACGGCACTGAGGGTCTGCTAGGGGGCCTGGGGTGGGCTTGATGAATCTGCTCGGCACCTGCACCTTGCAGAGCCCCAGCAAAGCCGGGGGGTCTGGGAACCATGGGGTCCCAGGAGGCGCTGCACTCTCAAGAGCATCTGGACACCAGAAGCGGGTAGCCCAGCCTCCCCAGCACCTGGAGCTGGGACACCTGACGGGCATCCCCACCTGTCCCAGCCTGGGCGCTGTCTGGCTCCCACCTTACCCGCTTCTCTGGGGGCAGCGTCTCTGGCAAGAAGCACCAGATGAACAGCAAGTCGGAGATGGCGAAGAGCAGGGCCAGCCAGGGCACCGTCTCCGAGGGCAGGAAGGCTCCCAGGGTGGGGCCCAGAGTGAAACCCAGAGAAAAGGCCACCCCGATGACTGCCTGGGGAAAAGAGGGTGCCTGAGCGAGCAAACTACTGCACAATTGCACTCATCTCACACACTAGTAAAGTAATGCTCAAAATTCTCCAAGCCAGGCTTCAGCAATGAAGTGAACCGTGAACTCCCTGATGTTCAAGCTGGTTTTAGAAAAGGCAGAGGAACCAGAGATCAAATTGCCAACATCTGCTGGATCATGGAAAAAGCAAGAGAGTTCCAGAAAAACATCTATTTCTGCTTTATTAACTATGCCAAAGCCTTTGACTGTGTGGATCACAAGAAACTGTGGAAAATTCTGAGAGATGGGAATACCAGACCACCTAACCTGCCTCTTGAGAAATCTGTATGCAGGTCAGTAAGCAACAGTTAGAACTGGACATGGAACAACAGACTGGTTCCAAATAGGAAAAGGAGTACGTCAAGGCTGTATATTGTCACCCTGC